>CM037782.1:57624317-57674317 GCA_021229015.1 Solen grandis
ATCAACGAGATGATATATGCTCTCATTTGACACATCATCCTGAGATTCAAAACGTAGCTGTCATATGTATATGAAAAAAAACGGATGTGTTACATGCTTAATATGAATTTTAGAAACAATTACTATGTACATTATAATTGAAAAAAAAATCACATTTTGATTTTTTTTAATTTCTTTGTATTACATAAACATATTTACATGAAGGTTTGATTAAGCATATTAACATACTCTCACATGTAAAAGGTATTTATTAAATGGCATACGTTTTAACCAGAGCAAATGTTCAGATGGTAACATATTTCACAACATTATACAATTGTAATGTTACATTCAAAAGTGCATTAAAGTAATTTAAACACAATGTTGTTGTGCTGTGTTAGAGTTTGCCGTGGAAGAAGACCTCGAATGCACAGAAGCACTCCATTTAAACTACCAACATACCGAAAGTCATCTGGAAAGGCTTCATCACATGAAAATCCGAATAAGTCTGCCTTGTTTCAACCCCACAGTGGTGAGAGGCTCGGTGATTTAAATGTCAGCAAGGGAGACTCCAAAAATTTATTTATGTGGTTTTGATATGACAAAATATAGAATGATGTTTCCCTTATTTTCTAACCGTAAAAATGTGTTTGTATAGACAGATCGATTGGAAAAATATTCCCTTTGCTTATTCCAGGGTAGGTCTATTCTGGACATTTGGTACGTGCATGATAAGGCTATACAATTGTTCTTTTTTTTCAGGACCGGAAGACGGCGATGGACCCGGTGTTTGGTTTGGCCGCCACTCGGGATTCCAGAGCCATGGACACTGCAAGAACCAAAAACTTCTCGTACGATAAGCGCCTGAGGACTGCCCTAAAATCCATTGATGATAATAAGAACTCGGAAACAATTCGCTGTCTTAACAGAGAAGCCAAAGTTAGAGAGTTTCTCGAGACGATAAACCCTAATCCTGATAAGAAAGTCGTTTGTCCAAGAGGTCTTAGCGTAAACCAAAGGGAAGCTTTTCGTCACCTGAGAAGAGCTAGTCTTCCCAGTATGTCACTGAATGAGTTCGATGAAAAGTTGTCTACCTTTCGAACGAAACGAGGGCCCCACTATTCGAAATCAACAAAGACTGACACAAAACAGTTTTGTGAGTTTCACATAAAGCGGAAGATTTACAAACGAAACGGTAAGGCAAATACGGACTCAAACAACATTACTACTTTACCGGAAGTCAGTCTCGTTTCCGAAAAGGAAATAGACACACGTTTTCCCCTATATCGTAGGAAATCTGTTGTAGAGGACACGTACCAACGTATCACAAGCGCCGATATTGTCCACGTTTCGGACAGGACCGTGGGACATAATAAAAGATCACAAAGCGATTCCACACTGGATACAGACTGTAAGAACAAGAAAGGCGGATACAGCGGTCTGGACACCCTTCCGGATATTTCTAATCGAAAACGAGGCATTCTATATAGAAGAAATACGTTGCCAGACATAACAACTTTCACGAGGAATCCACATTTAGAAAGCTCAATAAAGAATTCTGAGTCCTGCAAGGAGCCCCATGATATCGGTTTTGATAAGTTTATATCAAATTTGAAAAGGCAAGACCGATTTCCAAAAATCAAGCTTGACGCAGAAATAGTGCGGTCTGATATAACTGTTTAAAGTTTAAATCTCTCTCTCTCTCTCTCTTTCTTTCTCTCTCGCCCTCAATACAATAGACTTCCGCTTTGTGGTGCAATTTTGCTTGCTGCTCCAAGTATTTTTATTTCGCCTCCCACAAGTCCCTTGCGCATTAATTTATCGAATCGCGGTCACGTGGTGACCCCTATACTTCTATGTAGGGTCAGTACTATAGAGGATATTTGTTTGTTTTTTAGTGGAGTAATGATATCACAAGCGCGTAGCGCGAGTGAAAATAGGAAAATTGTATCACTTAGAGATGAAAGTAGTCCCAGTATTTCATCAATTAGTATAAATAAAAAGGCATATAGGGCCATGTCATCTAAAACCTATTCTTTTCAGAATTTCTAATTTATTTAAATTAAACTTCATAGCGTCAGTGCTCGAAGTGTATAATGCACATTTATTGATACCGGATTGTTATAGGAAAAAGTGTACCGAGATTTGTAAATGTGTACATAGATTTGTAAAGTACAGCGAACTTGTCGGAAGTAAAAAATTGTCTGCAACAGTGTAAGAAGGAAAAGTGGAGTCGATGAGTTTAAGTAACAAACCCAATGTAATGTAATGTAATGTAATGGTACATTCGTAAAACCTGGAAATATGTCTATATGTCCCAAATCATATATGGCTATTTGACAATGAACGAGTCTCTTCTAAATTTAATCTTATTCATTTCCTGTCGATTATAAAACATGTTCTCACAATTTATACTAACTCCCCACCCCCGGGATTCTGGGTTGGACAGGTACTTCATGCCTGAGATGGTCAGGAGAAAAAGGTGCTGACTCAAAGTTCGCACCACAACTACCTATATGCACGTTGGCTATTGTAATTAGGCATTTTATCGTTCGTGTTATTTATTTTCCATATGTGCTGCTTTCAAGATTGCATTTATCTTATGGTTGAATACAAAACATTTTATGTTTTCAAAATTTAGTATTTACTTCTTATTCGCAGCCAAACGTAATATTGTTAATTTGTTACCGTTTTTGACAACAATGTCTGACGAAGTGATAAAAATTCTGAACATTTTTCTTTTAGATATTAGTGCTATAAACTATGTATTTCGTATGTTTATCAATCAGTTTTGATTTATAACATGGTTTTTATGCAATATTGGTTTGTGTTATTTTTTTAATATTAAAAAAAGAACTCTTCTGATTTCACGACTTTAAAATATTTTTATTTAATATTTAATTTCAAACAAGACAACATGCAATTTCGTATATATATATATATATATATATATATATTTACTGCAGCGTAAAATTCTCTCTTCTGATTGGTCAATAAGCCGTGTACGTAACGTCATGTTCACTGGGTATATGTTTATTACGCGTTATAAGTATTTATTAACGAAGAAATAGTACTGAACTTTGCAGTATAATAAATCATACAGTTTCCTGACAGGGTACATGACTATTTATTCCCGGCTTAGAAAAATCACGTCACCCTCGCCAAGCGGCTCGGGTAACAAGACTTTCCTCAGCCGGGAATAAATAGTAATAATATTATTGTGGTGAAACGGAATAAGTCAGCCGGGAGAATTCGACGATGACTCTTGCTGAAGCAAAGATATAACCTCTATAAATCAAGTGATAACCAGACATTTTCATTTCACTATTAAAGAGAACACACTATGTTCATCTCACATACTTAATCATACACAATACAGCACATAAATGTAATATAACAGTTGTTATATATAAATTGTTCGGTATCTGGGATTTACACTTATTTGAATAGTCAGATTTCTCACAAAATTCAGTAATGTCAGTAATACAAGATATTATACAGACTTTTATCAGTGATTTATGCCCTGTACAAGCTGCCCAATATAACTTGCAAAATGAACATCAAGTGATAACTCGGCTATTTTGCTTAAATATTGTAAATTTGTCATTATGTGCCATCGTCAATATATGTGCTGTGACCTGTGTCTTGTTGCAAATTTACAGTCTCCCCCCCCCCCCCCCCCCCCCCCCCCTTATTTTCTGCCTAGAGAGAAAGATGCGAGTTAAGTTAGAAAGATCATTTCAGCTGACTAAAGGCATTTTACAAATGTTTTACATTCAAAGTTTCCCTATGTAAAGTCATTGGTTTTGAACCAGCTGGTCAATATTGGGTTTGATGCACTTACATTTTACATGTTTTATAATATGTAAGAAAATACCCCCCCCCCCCCCCCTAGCAGTCCATAAATTATCTACAGGATCTATATGCTGTAATAAAGCAAGTCATAGCTGTCAAAAGTAAAACAAACCAATATGACTCAAAACTATGACTTGCACCATATTCCAGTGGTAACATACCTATAATTTCATTCAGAACCATATCCTAACTATTGCGTGCTAGGTAGGATCTGTTCAAAGGTACCCGGTACGTTGCTGCCCATTAGAAAAAAACGACCGTATAACTATATAATAAGAAGGTAGATAACTTCTTCCACTGAAAACGTACATCATGTCGTTTCAATTGCCGTAAATCCTTTGAAATTTGGTGGATTTTCATAAAATTGGTATTATTTTGCGTGGAAGGGATGAATAAAGACAATCAGGTATAAAAATACACCCCCTTGCCAAAGAAATCGCGCTACAACAGTTCACGAAGTCGAAAACGTGTTTGGTCGGAAGAGATCTGACCGACGAAATCTCGCCTAGCTCTCCCGTGTAAAACTAAAGAAAAACTAAAGCTACAATATCAGCATTGAATTGTATAGACAGATGCTGATTAAAGAAACAAATAAACAAAAAAACAAAAAACACGAAAACTTGTTATTTCATTTTTCATCATATTCAGCCTTTTTTCTGCCTTTTTAAAAATTCATCCGATTCGACCTTGACCGACGATCAGCTGCAGATTCTCTACAGTTTCTATCGATTGTCTCGGTGACATTGCTGGTGTAGTTTTGTTTTCGATTTATCACAAAATCTTCTCAAAACAATGTTTTCAAGTCAGAACAAGTGTTCATTTCAGGTATATTTGTTTCTTTCATCAGTATCTGTCCATACAATTCAACACTGGTATTGTGGCTTTAATTTTTCTGTAGTTTTACACGGGAGAAAATTGGCGAAATTCTGTCGGCCAGATTACAGGGACTTTACCTTATATACCGCTTTTTACATTCATTTAAACATCAAACATCTAGCAACAACAAAGAGTTAAGTACTACACACTGATTGTAGCTTCAATCCCTGACAATACATCTCCCAGCCAATATTGACTGCTTATAAACATCAAATGCATATTTATTTGTAAACTGTTATTAAAATTTTGAGTTTCTTACAGGCGCAGATTCAGGATTTTGGGTTAGGAGGGGCCAAAGTCCAGCAACTACCGGTACTTACGTTGTATTAATAATATATAGCATGTTTAATACCATATATATAAACACACACGTATATTGATTTAACGGAGAAAACAGTTATTATATCGGCATTTTTTATGCATGGTTATTAAAATAATTTTAAACCATATAACTAGAAATTACTAAATTATTAAATAGTTCCGCACAAAACAATCAGTAAATACTGGTTAAATTCAATTCAACTCAACTCAAATAGTTTATTTTCAAAGTCGACAGCGCTGCTCTCAAATACATCAATAATTACAATGAATTGATAATGCATGAGCAATAAAATCACAAGGTAATCAATTTCATATACACTCCACTTCTCTGAACAATATGTTAGAATGTGTGTAATCATTCCGTCAAATAACTGTAGTTTTGTTAATACATGTATATCAAAATTTAAACGTTGAAAAATATATAACAAATCCGACATCCATCTCATTGCTTGCTCAGACAATGATTTAATCGCATAGGACATATTGCCAGTATAAAACATATTATTACCCAGGTAACAGAACTTATCCACAACTTAAATAAGCTGTTCAATTATATTCCACTGACATTTTTTTTTCTTTTCTCCTTTTTCTTTTTTCTAAAATGCATATTTTTGCTGTCTTGCATTTATTCACTTTATAAACACTTTCGCTGCCTAGAAACGTAAATCGACGACACCAATGATGTGTTAAAAACTCATTTATCCGATTTATAATGGGCATGCATGATAATCAGGTAATTTACTAGTGCTACATCTGAGAATTTATTTTAAAGCAAAGGCAAAAACAGTCATATTCTTTTCTTTCGCACTTGTCGAAAAAGAAAATAAACATCTCAAATCTGTCTGAGACAGGTATAACTGAATGGATCCAGCCTTTCCGCTTCGATTGACCGGACAATTTTCAATGTATCGACTGCTACTACTTGTTTAAATGGTTTAAACTGATACGAGAAAACTTAAGTAAAAACAAAATGAAAATGACATTTCGATTTTCAACAAATTGACTGACTCTAATTGTCACATATAAATTTTAAAAAAAATTTGTTGAAAATGCTTAAAAAAAAACCCTTCTTGGTCGATTTTTTTTCTGGGGGGGGGGGGCGTACGCCGCTTCCGCCCCCCCCCTTCCCCTCAAGATCCACTCATGTATTATGTTACATTTCTTGCTAACATGTGAATGCCGTTTATTATTTACTCTTATGTTATTTTTTTCAAAATCTCTTTTGAGGAAAATGTGATTCTGGAATATTTTAGATTTAGACAATAAAAATACCTGAAAATGTCTAATATTTATTTCTATAGAGTCAAGCCCATTAGAAGTAAAATCAGTCCTGCGTTCATTTATACCCTTTAAAGTCCATTGTTAGCGTTTGTTTCCCTGTTGTATCATATAGCGTATAGAGTGTTAGCTGGGGACCAAATCGGTAACAGTTGCAAGCGTTATGGTTATCTGAACGCATCCCAGACAAACAGTGCTGGTGATGCTCAGTGTGGCCATACCACGTGGTATATGACATCATTTTTAGCTATTTATAATTGCTTTTCGCGTTAGCTTAAAATGACGTCATATACCACATGGTATGGCTCATATGGTGTGTTTATTGCCCACAAAACTCGACATATAACCAAAGTGATTAAATCCCCCACTACCCTACTCTTTTTCAGTCAATAATATATAAATGTTATTTACCAGCTGACATACCCATCAAAGTATGTTGCAAATATATGGTCCTGTCATGCAGGAAGAATGTAACCTTTGTCACATAAGTTTGATCATTTTAGAGGTAGAGTTTATAATTCATATATGAAATGAAAATTATGAGGGACTTTATTTTTTTAAGAAGATGGGGGACAAAACAAGCAACTATCAATACACAATGAGTAATCATCCATAACAAGCATATTGGCATTGATTTTTATTGTTGACCTCTAAGTATAACCATGACCTTTTAGAGAGAAAATCGTAATTTTGTTTGTTTTGTTTTTTTCACGAGACATTCAGTCTTAATATGGTAAACATTTCTAGCAAACTATTTCGAAATCCAGCGATCCTATGTCAAGTTACAACTCCTGAACTACGAAATGTTTCCGACCACCGACGGATAAGGCCGAGTAGTTACGATTGAGTGAATAGATTGAGAGAGTCAGCTTACACACAAAATAGACACAAGCCACCAAGAATAGCTAATGCCTTATTAGACAGCAAAGTTCGACTAGGTCAGACGGCAAGATACCCAGTATTGATCCAGTCCAATACCGCCGAAGAGACTCAACTGTTGAAATCAAGGTCATTGAATCAATTTATGTATCCAGGCCACATAACCTCGAACATATGTACTTTGAGATTAATCTAGTTTTGTTTAATGCTTTTCAATGGATTGCCTAGAAATAACAACCCGACCCTACGTTATAAACTGATCGGAGCGTCAATTGGTTTTACGGAAGAAATGATGTCATAAATAACGTCACGTACGCGAGGTAATCCAGCCCAATTTTGACGTCTTTTGTGAATAACACATCTGATTTCTGGCCATTAAAGCATTAAACAAAAAGAAAAAAAATGTTTTTGTGAAAGATCGTATATAATTTCGAACATAAAAAGATGCATTTTCACTCGTGGATTCGCCACTCGTGAAAATATTTCTACTTATGTTCACTCAGTGAAATTATCAGTCGATCTTACACCAAAACACAAAAATTTTCCTCTATATATTTATATAGTTATATTTAACAAATCCATTCTACTCCTATAGTCTCTAATAAATGGCTCAGTTTAAATCTTAAGAAAAAAGAAGGAGTTGAAAATAGGATCCTGCTATTTGCACATGTTGCAAATATTTAAAACTCTCCACATTGACACCTGTAGAGCGCTGGTAGTCCAAGAAATCAAAGTCTGCCTTTGAGCTGGTCTTTGGTGTCTTTTACTCATTTGTTGCTCGGCATTGGGTGTTCTCAAACAAATGATGATACCAATCATTCTGTTTGCTTTGTTGACACATTTTGCAACAGGTTTATTGAATCTTAAATCGGATTGGTATCTATTGAATTTATATCTCATATACAGCCGTCGTGTTCACGCGTGCACACACACACATGCGCACTTCCGTCGTCAATTAACTGAATTAAAATCCACTAAAGGCATGAACTTGATGAAATGATTGTCTTTCATTTGGTATCTTTGTACATGAAACCCAATTTACAAATCACCCAAAATGAATAACAGTCTAATTATGAACTGATTTACCACGTGGCAATGCATGGCATGAAGACCTGAAATAAATACATGTAATGTCCAGCACCTGTTATGTAGTACACAAATCAATAACCGCCGTTGTTTGGTGGAAGTGTTGTCTAGTTGGAACGTGAGTTTGCGGGTCCGATGCCCGCTAAGTTCAGAATACAATACCAATTCAGACGCAAAGTACAGGTCCAACCAAGGCACCATCGAAAGGGATCAGTCAAAACCATTTGAAAATCAACTGAAATCACAACCGTTCAAGCAAGAAGTCATAATTTAGGGGTTCCCAAATATGTTGCACCAAGAGACTGTCAGAGAAAATGAAAGTCATAAAAGCATTATCTTTCAGCTGGGACATATCTTGGATTTGTATATAACCCAATTTGCTATAAATGTCCGCACATACTGAATCTATAACTTTTAAAACGTCTTGTTTCAAACTTGTTTTCCATTTTTCCCCCAAACCCCTTTCCTGATGTTTTCTTAGTATGTTTACCCTTTGACGTCAACTTGCTAATATGAAGGTCCAGCTTCTCTGTATCCATACCAAGATACTCGTACAACCACTTGGCTTTGGTATTTACGTCATCTATGATATCTTCATTAAAGACAAAGGCAAATCTCGATGGATATTTTCTTTTTAGTTTGATGCCAGCTCTCAAGTCATAGAGCATTCTTTCGCAAAGATCGTTGGCGTCAAGACGTATTGCTCGATGCCCGTCGTTTGGTGTCTCTTTTAAAACATGCCAATTTGTGGTTATTCTCGAATTTATGACCGCACGGGGGTCACGGAACATATGAATGACCTTGAGGTGTGGATTGCCCGCCAGGAGGCGCTCTGAGTTGTCCACTGTCATTCGGATCACCTTTGTTATGCGATGTTCAGATGATGCGCAAATCGGCTGCAGTTCTTTCAAACATGGAGTTTTGATTTGAACGTTTTTTCGTCGACACTTCATATACTCATTCCATTTTAAGCCTGAAATAAAGTATTTGATTGAAAAAATAATAACAGGTGGTTCATACAAAGCACTGCCAGATATGCCTGTATCATATTTATTTAGACATAAAAAACGTATTTGTTTGAAAACTGTCAGCGGGCGTTAACCCCAATATCTCAGCCTAACGTAGTAGCCAAAATAGTGTCCATTTGATATAAATATAACAAACTTACCCAGTATGAGAAGTATTAGCAGCATTCAATTATTCGTAAACTTGATCTTATTTCATTCAAAATAAAATCATATTAAGTTTGGCCCTGTCGTGTTGAACTTTTATATCAAATGAAGTAGCTTATTTTTCTAATCCATGAACAGAAACAATTAGACACAAAATATACGAAAATTACATTTAATTACAATGACATATGTACATATAGACTGGTATCAATACATTAAATAATATCATTTTGAAAAACAGATTCGTTTCTCATGTACATTTTATATCTAGATTCAATTTTTATTGATCTATATGTTAACGTCGAAAAAATGCAAGCAAGTAAAAAAAAAGAAATCCTAAAATAGAGCAAAAAAATGTTGCTCTAAAACTAAATACTTATTACATTATAAGTATATTACATGCAAGGAGTTTGCCTTCATAATGTTGGCTTGTCACAAAAAATTCTCAAACTTCAAAAATTCGAGTGAAAATATGATGTGCTAAAATATGGAACTAAACATTTACTGAAATAAAACCAGACACAATGAGATTTTGAGTTATTAGTCAGACAGTGTTTAAATCGTTCAAAATATTTATAAGAATCCAACTTATTAATTTGAAAACAGGGTTTTCTACATTTATAAGCAACAACTACATGAGGTTAGGACCTTAAGAGTAAAAATAAAATAGAAGTTATCACTTGGGCAAGACATTTATATAATGAAAATATATCAACATGTGACATTGTGAACTTGGCCTTTGGATGTTGACACCCAAATCAATAGAGGTCATCTACTCATTATAAGGAACAACCACATATACAAGTAGATGTAGGATTCCTATAAATAAGTTATTATATCTGTGTCAATACCAGGCACCTGTGCCAGCAGAGGTTAGAGAAATAAAATAATATCTTTGAATTTGTACATAAATGTATGAAATAAAATTATGTAAAGGTGAAAAAGTGGGTGTTATCTTACCTGAATATAACCCGGTGTGTTTGTCGTAAACGAGCAGATCGAGTGCTGTCATGTTACAGGAGAAGAAGCTCTCTAAAAGGGACTGAATTGTACTGATGTTCACGTCAGATTCTCTACTCGACCTGTTAAAAATAGCAACCATGATCATCTGAAGCAGCAAACTGTCCATATTTCACGATCACTGGGACACTTTTAAGTAGATATACAATACGTCTGTTAAACAACATTAATTTATGTATGACGGATCAGTCAAAATTTTAAGAATGTAACTTAACGTTTATTTCTTTTATGACGAAAAAGTATTTGTTTCACACTATATTTGTGGTATTTTTTTTAACTTATTTATTGACGTTTTTAAATCCGGCTAATGGTCAAAGAGTATTTCTTATTTTATACTCTCAATTCAGATACAATACATTGATGTTAAATTGAATCCATGATTGATTATAAAAACTACAATTCCTTGATCAGTTGTGTAGATTGGAATGTAAATATCTTGTTAAATATTTATAGATCAACTTGTTAGAATTTGAAACTTTACAGAGATCCAGAACCGAGGGTATATTCCTGATATACACCGAATTTTACAGAAATATAGACTCCTGGATGTTTTAAGTTTCTATTTGATGTCTGGACATTTTCCCTCTAAATATTCGTGGAAGGCTATTTTAAAGAAATGCCTGTTTCATAATGAACAGAACGAACGGGTTAGGTAACAGACTACAGATGATGAATTGGCTAGTCTACTCAGTATCGCTTTAAATAATGGTTATCCCACGCCATTATAGACAATGTTTAGAGGTGACGCAACTAAAACTCCGTACTGCAGAGATTTGTTGTTGATTACTGGAGGTTTTAATCTCTAGACCTTTTGTTAGGATATTTAGAAGGTGTGGTTTGCGAACAGGCAATTATATTGTACACCAAATACAATTTTGTGACAGGGTCACTGAATTAAGAGGCACACTATGGGATTTTATTATAGATAACTGTGGACTGAGGGAATATATCAGAATGAAGATACTCATAGCCAGTGTGTGATGACTAATTATGATTTAAAATTTTTAAGTTTGTGATTCATTAGGAACTGTCACAAATATTTGAATTCACTTGGTCATTGTGAATGCAGGTGCGCACAAAATATTACTGTAATGTTTAACATGATTTCCTTCTGACAAAAGAATTAACATGATGAATATTTTTGCATAGAGATGAAAAATTTCTATGTAGTAATATTTATTTATATTATGTACAGAAACAAAATAAGGCAAAAAATGTATATTATTAATATGATTTTGTGACAAATCGTAAACTGAATGTATAACTGTGTATATGGGTGTATGTATGTATATGTTTACATGTATGTATGTGTGTATATGTGTTTGTGTGTATGTGTATATATGTATATATATGTGCGTGTATGTGTGTGTATGTGCATATGTATATATATGTGTAAATGTGTATGTATGTATATGTATGTATGTATGTATGTATGTATGTTCTCTTTTGGTTCTTGTAATTTCGCTTTCGTATCTAGATCCTGTATAAGTGATTTAAAATTATATATGATTAACAATACTATAAGTATTTATCAGAGTGTTAACTGCATCATATACAGTATGTAGTTTATTGTGCTGTGATATGCTATATTATATCTGTATATACTTCATGTTCTATGTTTGTTGAATTTGAAATTAGTACTCTTCATATTTATGGAGAATTGAAATAAAGTTTTAAAGCTCTATTAGTCAAATATTAGCCATAATCAAACTGAACTGATATATTTTTGTTCTCATTTTCAGTATAAGCAAAGTAATAATCTGACATTTTCATATGATTCAAGGCCCATAACTCCCACCGAATGGCCTTAAACAGCCATAATCAAACCTGGCCGTAAACATTGTTATGAACTTTGAAAAGATTGCTAAAGAAATGAGGATGCTAGATTGTAAACAAGGTGAAATTTGGCGATCTTTTATTAAAAGGATCATACCTCCTTATGTAATATGTCAATATCAGCCATAATTGAACTTGGTCGAGACTTTATGACTATAAACATTGTCATGACGTCTGATAATGATTAAGAAATGAAGATGCTAAAGTGTAAACAATGTGAAATCTGGCCTTCTTTTTATTAAAGTGAGCATTACTCGTTCCCTTATTGGCTGATATCAGCCATAATCGATTGGTACTAGATATGTAAACATCGTGGCATTTTTTATATTTAAAGGGGCATAACTCCTGATATCAGCCATAATCGATCTTAACCGAGAGATTAGGACTATAAATACTGTCATGAAGTTTAAAGATAGTTGCTTCAAATAAAGGTGCTAGAGTGGAAACAATGCGAAATCTTATCTTTTTTTTTATTAAAAGGGATATAACTCATGACCTTCCTGGCCTATATAAGCCATAATCAAATTTAACTAAGAGATTATGGTCATAAACATTGTCATTAAGTTTAAAGATGATTGTTTAGGAAAAAGGATGCTATAGTGTAAAGAAAGTGATATCTGTCATATCTTTTATTAAAAAAAGGACAAATTTTATGACCTAATTGGCCGAAATCAGTCAAAATCGCAACGTCACATTACTTTCCCCTCCGAGAAGTCTCGACCCGAGACTTGGCCTGGGAAACATGTGGATAAGGCAACTCCGGTCTGGCAGTTGACATTATCCCACCGCTGCCACCAATGTAACAAACTCGACCCGGCCCAGGATCGAACCCGGTCCGCCGGCGTGCAAGTCCAATGTTCTAACCACTGAACCAAAGAGTCGACTCCCTACCACAGATGTCAGAGACTGTATTTATACCTGTGACGACGCATCGTCACACATGGTAAAGCAAACCGTTCAATATGGCCGAGTGGGACTAGAAAAATGCTGCTAGCTCCTGTGGATCATTTCGGAGATTGTTTTCAATTTACTGAATGATCCAAAGCAGTTCTAGAACAAATTCAAGGTAAATTATTTTGAAACATTGACCTACCGACAAGGGTCATTTCCAGGGCAGATGATGTCACTTCCCCAATAGTGGGCGTGGAAATTCCAAAAGGGCTCATATAGGTAGAAGGCGTTTTCCTGAAACCCAAGCAATTCTCCCAGGAAACTGGATCCAGACCGCATGTAGGAGTTAATGATCACGTCGTACTTGACATCGCCTACGTCTACTGCTTTGTACGGATATAAAACAAGAATATAAATATAAGATGAAAAAATTCATTAAACTGAAGATTATGATAACGCGTTGAAAGACTTCAAGCGATTTAAGTTTTACAGTTTCTTTTTCGGCCGTTGGCCGTTTTGTTTTCACCTGAACTTCCTGTCTTAACTTAAGTTGAAGACCACTAAACAGCTGATGGATACTATAAGTTTTGATTGGTCGACTTAAAAATCGAAAGTATCTCTCCGATTTTTCGACAGAACTATATTACCGTAATACATGTCTTAATGTTCAAAATAATTCCCTACACAAAAAAAAACATATCGCAAGGATGAAAAACACTTGTCAGATTTGAAACCTTCAGACCCCTTCGTATCCTGAAAATCGCACAATTATAATGCATCAGAGCATAACTTCAGTACTATATGGTGGATGCACTCCGGTAGCGATAAGTATAATTTTAATCATTTGATGTTCACTCCTCTGACAACTGCTGGAATGCAGGTGACTCAAGTGTTCCGAAGAACACCCATCCAGTTGACTTATTATGTTGTGAACTGGTCCGTTCGTCTGTCTGATCGTCAGCAATTTCATATCCGCTCTATATATTTTGAACCCTTGAAAGACATTCATATGTCCTCTCAGCGATATGCAGAATAAATACTAAATACATGTATAATGAATACACCACGGCCGTGTATCTTTTTTAAAGGTACTTCTTATTTCTTTTGAACTGTGAACAGTATGAAGCATGTTTGTTCATTGGATTTAACGCCCCACCGACAGTATTTCAGTCATTTGGAGACGATGTCTTCTTGAGACAGATATAGTGCTGCAATACTGCAGTATCACACCGTAGACATGTGGCATGTTACCACACCCAGTCACATTATCCTGACACCGGGCTACCCAGTCCTGGAACTACCCTTATATCCTGAGCGACAAGCAAGGGAGCTATACCAGTACCATTTTTACGACTTTGGTATGTCGCGGCCGGGGATCGAACACACGATCTCCCGATTCCGGGGCGGACGCTCTAAGCACTAGGCCACAGGGACGTCATGAAGCATGATCCAGCATGAAAGTAACTGGTCGCATCTCGAGTAGTTGGTAGCTTAGTTTAAACTATTTGATTAAAATCAATTGAGAAACAATTTCTTTCAACTTATACTAATACCTCTCGACGGTTCCTGTCTCGGGTCAGTACTTAACACCTGGGAAGGTCATGAAAATCCTTGCCCCAAACGAGGTTCGAGTCCACAACTTTCGATTTCACAGTCGGGTATGTAACCACTGGACCACAATGTCCTTGATAGCTTACATGTTGTACAGAATACATGTGGTACAGATTACAGATTTCATGTTATCCCTACAAATTAAAGATTTCATGTAACCCCTACAGGTTACAGATATCATGTGGTACGGATTACAGATTTCATATTTCATGTGGTACAGATTACAGATTACATGTGGTAGAGCTTACATGTGGTACAGATATCATGTGGTACAGATTACAGATATGATGTGGTACAGATTACAGATTTCACGTAACCATTACAGATTTCAGATTTCATGTGGTACAGATTACAGATTTCATGTGGTACAGCTTACTTGTGGTACAGATTTCATGTGGTACAGATTACATGTGTTTACTTAAAACGTGCAAGAAATCTATATTCCCTGTGCTAAAAGATTGTTAATGCCATCAATCACCTCTAGCATACTAATTCTGTTTGATGATTTTTAATCATATATAGTGTCAAATATATGTTAGTTACCGATGTAACCATTTATATAATAGTTTCATTAATTATTATATCTTTTTTGAGGTAAATAATTATCATTCAAAAAAGTCAACACAACTGTTGTTTTAAACCTACCGGTTTGGTCATCATTTGTTTCCTCCGAGCTAACGGGACGAACAGCTGGAGTAACGTTGACGTTACGTTGTCCAAGACGTCGTGCCGCCGCCGTAAATGACGTAGACGGTTCACCATCCGAAGAATACTGCATCACTGTAGCAGAACAATAAACATTTAAGACAGACTGAAATAACTGATGATGATTTGTAGTAGTGTAAGTAGTAGTAGGAGGAGGGAGAGAAGCAATATGAAGTGATATCACGTGATCAAAACAGTTATGCGTTTTCATGTCACAGACTATTGTTGTGTATATATATATTTATTTTTGACACAGACACAAAACTTTGCTTGAGTTTAGCATACCTGTATTGTAGACTTTTACAAAATTGAGAGTTTTTTTCGGTATTTAAAATTTGTATAACAGGTAGTTGAGCTGTAAATGACATCAAACCTTCATCATTATAACGACCAGCAGACCAAATTCATTATTTTCTGTTTAACTCAGTTAACACTGTTGCTATGCATAGCCATTGTGTCTGCCAGATGTCGCTATACTACACAATGGACGAGTTCGACCGTGATGAGCTTGGATAGCTTATACTTACTTTGGAAAACTACCATCATATAGGAGGCAAATACTCCAAGGAAAACGAAACGATGAAACTTTCTTCTCTTTATTGCTTTCATCTTCAGCGAGAGGAAACTGCTATTTCTTAATTCAGTTGATCTTTTAGGAGTATCTTGCTCAATCGATGCACTCCGTTATGTAGCAATTTGGATCATGTTTTTTGGCAGTTAACCCCTGAAAAGATTGATATATAATTTATACAAAGCATGCACTAATATACGACAGACAACGCATGATTTGTTTATTAATTTATTTATCTTATTATTCTGTTCTGTTTATCTATGTTAAAATTGGATGAATTCCTTACACCGAGCGTCTATGTATAACATGCTGTAACAGTTCTTTTTTCGGAACTTCCGAGAGCATACAATGTGGGATGTGACGTCATTCTAAATGATTCTTTGGTCAGATGTATAGTATATCCAAGTATAAAAAAATCAAAGTCTGATATACCAGAAATTTGATTCTAGCATCTTATATTTTACTTGTTTTAGTTGGTTTCCTCCCGAGACTTATACAAAACCTCAGAATTGTACGTCACATTTTTTATTGATTTCTATCAACAACTGTTGCTTGTTTTGTATCAGCAAACAACAACGGTAACAGTTGTTATGTCTGAATTTGACAAGTACGTTGAAATGGCGTCACTCAATGATTACACGACGTCGTGCAATTATTAAGGAAGAATCTTACATAGAATCTGTGTACACAATCTGTACAAAACGTTAGTTATCGTTCGTTGTGCAATGGCAACTTCATTCATAATAAATCCTATAAAGAAGATTGCTGTGTGTATTGCTGTTTATTCATTTAGGTATGAACAAGGGCTCGTCATGTGAGTATTTTTATCATTTATCATTTGTATAACAATGGTACGAGTAAACAGGTGCATTAATAGCTTGCTTGCCTAAGAACATTGGATTTGAATATTCGATTTTTGAATTCCAATGGTCATGGTGCATTCTGGAAACGCACTCTGGGGTCTGCTCCAAGAGTGCGGTCGGTTAAATAAGCGCTTTGGGGTCAGCTCCGAAAATGGACCCAAAGTGCGTTGATAACATAATATTTCACATTCTAATGCACTTTGTGGTCCAGCCACGATTGATAAATGAGCGACAGTTACGGACAGTTTCACCCCTCCTCAACTAACATCAGCATCATCGTCATAATTGTGTTTGTCGTGGTCAATGTCTTCAATATCAGTATATCTTTTGAATATATTATGAAACGGAAAATTTTGGTCTAAACCTGAAATTGTAAACATTCTTATAGACAGAATAGTACACACCAGTCCCCCTGTTAAATTATCAGCAGGGGACAAAATCAGTTATAAACAGTATATAAATAGTTCAATTTATTTTACATACAGATAAACATAAATGCTTAAAACTGATACTATACAATTTTTTTTATTATTTTACAGGTAGGAACTACCATTGAGGAATACTAAACACTATGCCTTCAAGAAGTCAACATGTTGTAGCTGAGCGTGTCAATTGTCTGTCAGTATCAGTTTTCTTGTAGAAGTGTTACTTATGTATATAGTAAAGGAAAAGTTAACAAAAATTATATCATCTGATAACATTATATCAGAAACTACTGGTTGGGCTTCAATGTTGTTTTTCTGTTACTTTTCCTTATCTAAAACGTGTTCATTCATGACAATAAGTGGAAGAAACCTTATATGGGTTCTTTTATTAGTAAGTGATTACACACAGTGACGAATGTGAGTGTTTTTGTCCCACATGAATATTGTATCAACATCACCAGTCCAACATGATATTGTTGACTGTTTATGCATTTCATTCAGGATATTCAATTTATTTTTCAAAAGCTGTTTTCAGTTCGTGTTAAAGAAAGAAATTTTAATATTTAATTTTGTTAAGTCTGGTATGGATGAATTACCAGAGAGAGTGAGAGAGAGAGAAATTTCAAGTTCAAAACAACTTCTGGTAATAGAGAGGTTACATCATTTGAATTAGAAACACAGTGATATTATTTCTCTAAAAGGCCAAGGTGTTAATTTAAACACATAAGAAACTATACCTGGTGGTGTAAACAGAGCAGTTACACGAGTTT
Source organism: Solen grandis (assembly GCA_021229015.1). Taxonomy (NCBI): domain Eukaryota; kingdom Metazoa; phylum Mollusca; class Bivalvia; order Adapedonta; family Solenidae; genus Solen; species Solen grandis. Next base: position 57,642,456 of record CM037782.1, read on the forward strand.
GAGTTGTAAAACGTCAGTGTGCTTTTTCCCCAAAATGATCTGTTGTTAATATACACGTGCAAGACATGTTACCTAATGGTGTAAATACAGAGTACGCACCTATATGAATTGTATTACCCCGGTGTAACATTTCCTACATTTGCTGGGTAGCTTAATTTTGAAATGTTTCCATGAAGTTCCATGATCATATTGGTGTTAACTTGCGAAGTCATTAAGGCTTCTTTTTGCGACATACCAAAACCATTAGAAATGAATCCATGCTTGGCATGAGGACCTGTTTGCCCAGTGTCAGGAAAATATGACTGGGTGTGGTATCATGATTAAAGAAATTCCTTTCACAAAGATGATAATTTAAAATGATTATAATAAAGTGTTATGATAATGATGCTGCTGCGGATGATACTGGTGATGCTAACGACAAATATGTCAGGGTGCCTGAATAGCGTAGTGGTAAAGCGCTTCGCTTTTCACCAATGCACCCCGGGTTCGATTCCTGTTCACGTACGTGAGAGGGTACAGTGGTCGCCCGTCCAGACACATGGGTTTTCTTCGGGCTCTCCGGTTTCCTCTCACAGAAATGACCACATACGCCGCCACAATCAAGAGTGATTAATATAAGTTGTGATGACCTGTTTCGTAATCGTAAAATAAATAATGTTTAAACTTTTAGACAACGATGATAATGATACTGATTTTCAAGTTTTTTATTTTGAATATTCCAGAAGGTCATTCCCCAAGTGGCAATTTTACAATACGATGGCAAATGAACGTAATTTACATACATATGAATGTATCTAAAATACAACGTATGTGAATCTTACAATTATTTACAAGTGTTACATATCTACAAAATATGTATTTTATGATTGGTTGTTCAAAGAAGATTTAATAAGTATAATATCTAATTAAAATAAATTAAATTATATTTAAAGTACAACAAATCAGTATCCAATGGTATATATTAACGAAAGCGAAAATTTGGGAAACACACACACACACACACACACACACAAATATATATATATATAATATATATATATATATATATATATATATATATATATATATAAGACGACGACATATTAGGTCTATCTTATTAAACCGAACTATTGGGGCCTACCCGAAATAAAGTGTTTTTTTATATATTCCAAAAATGAAAATCCTACTAGATACGCTCGATAAAACACAATCAGGGAAACACTTAAACACATATGAACACGTATGATATACACATCTGCTTATCCATCCACATATACAAGACAGAAATCTGCAACAATCAATAAAAGCAACATCTGGGTAACGTTAAATTTATTCAGATAAGCATGTTAATGTATTGATAGTACCTAATTTCAATTCATTTCAACATACAAGGGCGTGTATTTCGTCATGGAGAATATATTCAAATATAAAATTTATCATTTAACATTTATCTTATAACTTGTTGCATAGGCTCTAGAAATGGCTTATTATCAGTCCATCTTCAGCTTCTGATAGTCAATGAGAAGATAACCTCAGTTTAGTTAAACTAAATCTAAACGTATTAATATAAATGTAAAAAGTGACTGGAGTCATAAATATGTTTATATAATTTGTCTAAATCACTAAATCTCCGCCTAAATCCACAAATAAATGGTATTTCAATCTTTGTTAAACAAGAGATGAAAACAGTTCTTCAGTATGGTGATGATGATGACGGTGGTGATGATGATGTTGATGATGATGACGGGGTAAACACGTTTTTAGGCCGTGGAATAAAACGAACTTTTGGTGTGCATTGATAAGTTCTGATGTCTTTTTATTTTAATATATGTATAACAATTTTGTCGAAGAAAATAACAGCATAGCAAATGTCTCTTTCGCCAGTCTCTCTGCGTTCGCACAGGTGAGATGTCCAAAATTAAGAACAGAACAGAAGGGTATCTTTCTTGTGTATATGCAGTTACCAGCGACTGCGCTCCGAAACTCGGACAAACAGTTTGTGGTGTAATATGTTACGTTGTTTACAACATAAATATATTGTTCTATCTCTACCTTTACAAGTATTTAAGCAGTAATAACTTTATATGTATTGACATTGGTATGCAGCCTAGTCGATTGTTTCACACAGAGTTAACTTCGGGGCCTCCGTGGCAGAAAGGGTAAGGTCGCTGACTTTAACACTCACTCAGCCCCTCACCGCGTGGGTTTAAATCCCGACAGAGTCATTCGGATTTTCATGTGAGGAAGCCTTCCAGCTGGCTTGTGGTAGGTCGGTTGTTCTACCCGGATGCCTCCGTGCATTCGGGGTCTTCCTCCACCTGTAATTACCTGAACGTCGCAATATGACTGAAATGTTGTCGAAGCGACGGTAAACTCAAATAGTCAAGTCACAGTCTGGGGCCTCCGTGGCCGAGAGGGTAAATTCGCTGACTTAAATTGACCGATTGGTTTGTCTGTTTAAATGTCCTTTTTTCCACTGCTTGACAAATTTATCAGTAAAGCTGTTTCGGAAAAAAGTCTATAATTTAGAAAAAAACTCCAATTTATGCATTACATTGTCTGTCAACACACCAGCGTAGTAAATAATATCACGTCTCTTAGCTCACCCACAGTATGGACAATCTTTCTTTCAAGTAGCAATCGCATCTGCTCTTGTTCTCAGGTGAAAGAAAATCGCCACAGGATGTTGTACACTTTTACAATGGAGACAAAATCATTGATGTAGTCGATCGAATCGATTGTTATAATAACATGTGACACGTCCGCATAAGTCTGTTAGTTACTATAACGTACGTAAGGAAGTGTGAGACAACACACGGGTAAGTGTGTAGATTATACATAGTAGCGACTGTATTATGACTAAAAAACACTTCAGCCATTGTTAAAGAGTAAATAAACTCTAAGTATTGCAAATATAGAAAGTAAAGAATGGCATGAGATGAAATTTAATTATAATCGTTCATCTAATCAAACAAAAGTTTTAAAACTGTGTAAAATGGTCAAAATAGTTAAATCGACGTTCGTTTGCGGTCGATCAAATATAGATAGGCTTTAAACAGGTGATAATGCCATTACATGCGCAAATATAGAACACCTTTGCTGTCTCATTATACTGGTCTTTTTCCTGTCATGTGCTCCTCCTGTTAACCGATCATTTTGCTGTGAGCGTTCCCTATTACGTTATGTGCGCACTTCATTATGTTATGTGTATCTATCATTTTGTTGTGTGCATTCCCCATTCCGTAATGTGGGCACTTCATTATTATTTTGTTGGGTGCATTCCCCATTCCGTAATGTGGGCACTTCATTATTATTTTGTTGGGTGCATTGCCCATGACGGTATATTAACACTTCATTATGTTATTTTTTATGCTCCCCTCATTATGTTATGTGTACATACCATTTTGTTATGTGTAACCTCCATTGCGTTACGTGAGCATATTATATGTTCTGTGTACATGTATTTTTTTGTTGTTGTTGTGTGCATTCTCCATTTCGTTAGGTGCATACTTCATTACGTTTAGTGCATCGACATTATGCCGAACATTGGCATTATGACGAGATACTTTGTTCGAGTATTTTTAATTACGACACCGAAAAAAGGACGGCAAAATCCCGGAAAATTAGGACAGCCCGTTCCGGCCCCAGCATACAAGCTCAAGGTGTATGCATGAGACATGGGGCCTTATTCTTATCAATTTAGTATTCCATTTCTTTCCTTGTTCCATATTTATGTTACATGTTAGAAGTAGAAATTAAATACCACGACTTTCCAGATTTTAATGTCTTTGTCATTTGATATTTTCGCTGGTTTGTGATTGGATGTACATTAGTGAATTAATAAATGGATAGGTGGATATATATGGAATGGATCGATGAATGGATTATTGATATGTTGGGCCGCGGTTTTCAATTTGATATAAATATACAAAGTAATAGCGTTTAAAATCGTATATACATGTTTTGAATTTAAAAAAATTAAATAACTTTATTATACACATGTATTGAATGGAACTAGTATGATACTGATAAATATTATTATATAAAAGGTATGAGACCGATGCGAGTGGTCGCGTTTTTTCCTCATTTTCACATCAAGGTTTGACTAATTTAACTCTACCTTAACGCATGTGAGTGTTTTTGTCCCACATGAATATTGTATCAACATCACCAGTCCATCATGTTGATATTGTTTATTGTTTATTCATTTCAATCAGGATTTTCAATTTATTTTTCAAAAGCTTTTTTTTTCAGTTCGTGTTAGAGAAGGAAAATGCATAAGATTCTGAATTAAATTTTGATATGTTTAAATCATCTGTTTGAATTTATTATTCCTGTTTGATAATATTTTGTAAAGTCTGGTATGGGTGAATTACTAGAGAGTGAGAGAGAAAGAGAGAGAGAGAGAGAGAGAGAGAGAAAGAAATTTCAAGTTCAAAACAACTTCTGGTAATAGAGGGGTTACATTGTTTGAATAAGAAACACAGTGATATTATTTCTCGAAAAGGCCAAGGTGTTAATTTAAACATGAACACATGACCACATACGCCGCCGGCAGAGCCATCAAGAGTGATTAATATAAGTTGTGATGACTTGTTTCGTAATCGTAAAATAAATAATGTTTAAACTTTTAGACAACGATGATAATGATAATGATTTTCAATTTTTTTATTTTGAATTTTCCAGAAGGTCATTCCCCAAGTGGCAATTTTACAATACGATGGCAAATGAACGTAATTTACATACATATGAATGTATCTAAAATACAACGTATGTGAATCTTAAGTATTTGCAAGTGTTTAATATCTACAAAATATGTATTTTATGATTGGTTGTTCAAAGAAGATTTAATAAGTATATATCTAATTAAAATAAATTAAATTATATTTAAAGTACAACAAATCAGTATCCAATGGTATATATTAACGAAAGCGAAAATTTGGGACATATATATATATAGAGAGAGAGAGAGAGAGATTCTTTTTTTCCCCCTTTATCCACCTGTTCCACTGATGACGTTGTTTGCAATGTATGAAGTGTATAAGTTAAAGGTAAATAATGTACGTGTGTTTATAGAGATTATGAACTGTATATGATGATGATGTCTTGATATAATGATGTTGATGATGATGAAGATATTGGTGGTGGTGATGATGATACAAAGCCATGCACATGCGTCTTTCCTATATATATATATATATATATATATATTGTAAAATCAAGGAATATTTTCCTTATATAATTTATATAAGATGATGTCCTTGATCCTTGATTTGTCACAGTTGTCATTAATAATATTATGTTTATAGTTATCATGGGATGATGATGATGATGTGTGCACATGTTTATGTTGGCTGATGTTACTTGCATGTTGCTTCTGTATATATGTTTCGTTATAACTCATTATTATTGTAAATATGTTATGCTCTTCTGTGCTGGAGGATAATAAATAAACATAACTGATATCTGTTATTTCAGAATAAAGAGAATGCTGGCACGGTATTACTGAATTAGAAATATTATGAATTGTATACACTCATTTTCACATATTAGAAACACTAAACTGTCCCCCCCAAAAAATAAGAGATCTGTTAGGTCTTTGACATTGAAATCAATTTCATCTGTATAAATTTACCTGTTATGCAAAGTTTTTCACAAGCAGAACAGAACAGAATAGAACTTTATTCTTTCAAGTACAAGATTATTGTACAAAATGGAATATTTACATACATAAATACAACAACATACTGAATATGTCGAATACTGTAAACACCTGTCTTCCTCCCTCGGATTTCAAGTAAATATCTAGCTTTATTTTTACACTGAGTTAAAGAGATACATATTAATTAATTAAGCAAAGAACACAATTTATGAAATATAGTTAAGTATGTAAAAACTTAAAAGACAAAAAAAAAATGAAGAAAAAAGAAAGAAAGAAAATCGAAGCACTGCGTGCGATAAAAAAAACAACAACAACATTCTGTACTTTATACATGACATCTTTGTAAATGTTTGATGCTAGAAAGTAAATCCAAGTGCCATATAACTACTTGCTAGCTCGCCAATATCAGCCAAGAATTCTAACAAATGAATATACTTGAGCATAAAACATAGAAAAGGTATTTTAAGACATCTGCTTAAAATGTTTTGAAATTTGAATTGACCATCAATATTAAAATGTTTGAATACGAAAAAAATGCACATGCAACAACATCCTAATTTACACATCCTATGAACATTTCAATGTCTATCCAGAATTGACAACTGTTGATTTGGTAGCGGGCGTCAACTCCAATGCCAAATGACATCATATAAATATGAAATCATTGCATTTACGTGGAACAATGTTACGAAATCCCGCTAGGTTCATCGTCTTTAACCCTTTCCCTCATATAGACTCATTTTGACGCACTCAATAGGTACCACATAAAGCCTGATCTGCAGAAAACCACAGTTAAACCTTACCAAATTTAATTATAAAGTCCTCATTTCCAGACCACTGAGGAGCAGCGAACAGCATAAAACATGATCAGCCTGCGAGTTACTCGCAGGCTGATCTGGTTTTATGCTGTTCGCATAGGTCTTTTCATGGTTTCCTCTATGAGGGAAAGGGTTAAGTGTGTTCATTCCACAGTACGATGATGAAAACGTGAAACCAAGACAACGGAAATGCGACAGCACGATAATGATAATGAGGCAATTTAAGGAAAACATAACAAAATGATAATGTGATGATGATAAAGCGTTTTCACCATAGCACTGTCGTGATATCATACTGTCGCTTTATCATTATTTTGCCTTCGCATTTACATTATTTTACTATCATATCATCATCGGACCTTCTCGTTTTCATTATGCAGTATTGCGTTATCATTATCATTGCACTGTCGCCTTTCAGGGTTTGATCCAATGTGACATATTATACCGTATTAAGCAGGCCCGGATCCACCGGGGGCCAAGGGGGCCTTGCCCCCCCCCCCCCCCCCCCCCCCCCCCCGCTGCCCTGGTCATACATTTTTCTAGGCTATAAAATCCCTTGATTACATCATAGTAGTGTTGTCTAGAGGAAACTTCCATCGTGGGCCCCCATACTGAACCACCCGCATAACCACCTCCTATTGTCTTATGGCCCCCTGCTGTTAATGTGTAGGTAATCCGAACCGGCTGTCGTAAGCATGTGTTTAAGGTACTGCGGACACGTTCACTGATTGAGAGAAATTTACATGGCATCTAATAATTGGGAAAAATCGGCAATTACCAAAAGTTTGTATCAGTTACAACTATAAGGGGCGTTATTCATATATAATAGCGCGGTTTGTTCGGGGGCCCCTTCCATAGCTTCAAGTTTTGATTTCATTCAGTACTTTGATACTCTGGTCACCCTCACGAGCATGTTAATGTCACGTAACACCTCCTCGCTCTCTCTCACTTCCGGTAGCCTCAGAAGAGTAAGTTAAAAGATTTGTCCTAAGAATTTTTGTCAAATTTTATGGTTGCTCTTCGTGTTTTCAGTTAAATACATATCCAATAGTCTTCCTTAGCGTTGGGTTTATGCTTCGGCAAAAGGCTCCAGCCGATGACGTTTATTTCACATTGATTTGGTCGGATTTTGTAGAGCGGTGGCGATTGCAGGGTTTTCTTCGCCATTGCCGGATTTTTAAGTGCGTTGCAAAATAATGTTTGAATTAATTTAAAAAAGATAACATGTTACAATGTTGTGTGTAAAAAAAAAAAAAAAATAAATGTTAATGTCATGATAAAATCGAGATGCTAAATATACATGCTAAAACGATCAGCAAAGATTGTTGATCGAGGGACCATTTAGTAAATGTTTATAAAATTTTATACATGTTGTATTCACATTATCTACCATCATGTTTCATGTTAAATTCCCACATGGGTCTATGGCTTTCTGGAATTTAAAAATAAAAACTTGAAACTAGTAAAAAAAAAATAAAAAAATTAAGATTTAAATATACGTTTATATTATTATAAAAAAAAATAATAATAAATAAAAAAAAAATAAAAAAAATAAAAATATGGCAATAAAGGGGTAAGCGTGTAGATCGACGACAGTTGCATTTAATAGAGTCCCAGAAAAGCGGCCTTTTCGATTTAGTAATAGTTGCCCATTTAAATCAAGAAAAAACGACAGCTGCTGCTATCATGGGGTAACACAAAACAAAAACTATGGAATAAACAATAAAATATGAAGGGGATTCAAGGGGGAATAACCTATTACCTATATATATTTTCAATATATATGTATATATCTTTATATATATTTCATACGTGAGACTTGAGAAGTGATAGCAGATTGCATCACGTAAATAAAAGATTGTTTTAAGAAATCAATGAATTAGTATGGATCATAAAAAAAAAAAAAATTAAAAAAATTAAAAAAAAAAAAAAAAAGAAGAAAAGAAACATTGTTGTGTTTTTGGGCAATGCTATGAATTATTGTGGTTGATCGTAGTTTTCGTTAAGTTTGTTGGTTTAAAAAAAAAAAAAAGAAATAGTAATAATCTGAAATAAACATTCTACATGTCATTATTAACAACATGTTATGTAAAGTTTTCTAATGTACTGTTTTCTTTCTTTTCGGTTTTGCACGCCAATATGACAACGAGGCGATCTGCAAGGAAGAGAAAGGCTCCCTCGAGGCTATCAGAAGCCGCAGCGCTTCCCTCAAAAGGGCCAAAGAGGACGCCCCATAGCGTCCAGCCACCTCAGGGTCAGCTACCCCATCCAGGTTCCAGCTTTCAACTGCCTCAGGGTCATCTTCCACATCCTGGTTCCAGCACCCAACCGCCTCAGGGTCAGCTGTCACAGCCAGCATCCAGCACTCAACCACCTCAGGGTCAGCTACCTCTTCCAGGTTCCAGCATCCAACCGTCTCAGGGTCAGATACCACAGCCAGGTTCTAGCATCCGGCCGCCTCAGCCTCAGGATCAGCTACCACAGCCAGGTTTCAGCATCCAACCGCCTCAGGGTCAGCTACCACAGCCAGGTTTCAGCATCCAACCGCCTCAGGGTCAGCTACCACAGCCGTCTCCAAGTTGCAGCGAACAAATTCCTCAGCCTGTGGTTTTTCAAGTTTCTGAACCATCTATGATCAATGTGGACCAAGCAGGGGCAGTCTGCCAAACCCAAGGTATAGTATTCCCTGACATTTTATCACATCCTCCCCAAATTGTCTCAGCTAACGCAGAACTGGGGGTTGGGGTAGCCCTGACCTTACGCGAAAAGATAATACAAAACCAGTTTGTAGATTTAGCGTCTTTGCTGTCTGATGCCCAGCCCCACACCCACCAGGCACCTAAGTTAACCCTGGGTAGAGGTGGGGTTTTGGTTATGGCCCCTCCGACTGTCAAAAGAATTTCTAATATTGAGGATTGGTCGGATGCATTCCTCATTTTTTCCAGTATATATTTAAGTGCACATCCTTCCAAAACCCAAGCACTGCTAAAGTACTTGTCATTGATAAGGTTGGCGGCTAGGCGGCACAAGGGTTTAGGTTGGTTAAGTTATGATGTACAGTTTCGACTCCGCTTGGCGGCCAACCCCGACATTTCATTTGCCTCCTTGGACCAGGAGCTTTGGTTGCTTTGCATGGGTCCTAGTTCGAGTCCCGGTTTGAACGTACAAAAATGCTATGACTTCAATCTGTCCTCATGCAACCGTGTTAATTGCCAGTATCAACATATATGTCTCAATTGCAGCGGGTCACATCCTTCCCGATTCTGCAGAACGTTACCCTGCCCAGTCTGGAGCAGGCAGTGGGGTATCCATTTCCGTCCCAGACAGTCCATCCAGAGAGGATTCTTTAGGCCTATGCTCAGGCAACGTCAAGTCCTCCGCACCCAGTCGTTTCTAATGGCCGCAGTTTTAACCACATGAGTTTAGACCTGGGTTCTTCTCCTATTAATATTAATGCCCTTAGGGTAGGTTTGCAAGCTTACCATAATGTAGAAGATGCCAATTTATTATTAAAAGGTTTTGAGCAAGGTTTTAAAATAGAATATACTGGTCCTAGGTCTGTATTTGAGTGCCGAAACCTTAAGTCGGCATATGACCATAAACAGGAATTATTAGAGAAAGTTAATAAGGAAATTTTGTTAGGCAGAATAGCTGGCCCCTTCCCAGTTCCACCTCTCTCCAATTTACGCATTTCACCGGTAGGTTTGGTGCCAAAGTCAGATGGGGGTTGGCGTTTGATTACACATCTCTCTTACCCACAGGGCTCCAGCATAAATGATGGTATTCAAGCTCAATATTGCTCCGTGCAATACACCTCATTTGATTATGTTACTGATATGATCCATGGTTTAGGGCAAGGGGCTTTAATTGCTAAACGGGATTTAAAGTCAGCTTACCGCCTACTTCCCATCCGCAAAGAGGATTTCCCTTTACTTGGCTTTAAAGTGGGCGGCGATTACTATATTGATAAATTCTTACCAATGGGTCTTAGCCAGAGCGCCTCCCTTTTTGAGAAATTTTCGTGCTTTCTACATTGGCTTGTGGCAAAACGTGCAAAGTTAGATACAATAGCTCACTTGCTGGATGATTTTTTACTGGCCGGTCCCAGTAACTCTGACAATTGTCGATTTTTGGTTAACACGTTTGAGTCTACCTGTAAGGAACTAGGCGTCCCTATTGCTGAGGAAAAGTCAGTCAACCCTACAACTATCATGACCTTCCTGGGGCTGGAAATTGACACTCATGAGATGTCCGTCCGAGTGCCAGTTAATAAGGTTCTGGAACTGAAATCGTTGCTAGAGTTGTTCTTGTCAAGGAAAAAAGTATCCCTGAGAGAGATGCAAAGTTTGGTCGGCAAACTTAATTTCTTCGGTCAAGCCGTCCGTTCTAGTAGAGCCTTTCTTCGTCGGTTTTACGATGCTATGATACCCTTAAAGAAACCCCATCATGTTCTCAGGCTTTTTTTCACTGACGCAGCCGGCTCTTCCGACTTGGGGGCAGGTTGTTTCCTAGACGGTCAATGGTGTTTTTTCCAGTGGCCACATGTATGGTCTGGGCTACCAGTTATGCGGGATATGACTTTTCTTGAAATGGTTCCGGTCCTTCTGGCCCTTTACCTGTGGGGGGAAAAGCTATCAAACAAGAAAATCACATTGTTTATCGACAATGAAGCTTTGGTGCGGGTACTTAATAAGCAGTCTGCGAGATCAAAACTTCTCATGCAACTAGTTCGCCCCTTTGTTCTATCCTGCATGATCAAAAATATAATTTTCCGCGCGGTTCATATCTCATCAAAAAATAATGTAATAGCTGATTCAATTTCTCGGAAACAGTGGGCCCGGTTCCGCCTTGCAGCTCCAGAAGCAGACGCACGCCCTCTTCAAGTCCCTCCATGCTTCAGTACTATGATCTCCGAGCTGAGGCTGGTCGGTTAATGGAGGCTTCTTTAGCCCCAAATACCAAGAAGGCTTATGCGACAGGCCTTTCCAGCTTCCGCCTTTTTCGGCAATCAAACAGTTGGCCAGAAGTATGGCCACCGTCTACACACGAAATTGTCTTATATGTAGCATTCTTATCGTTGCAAAATTTCAGTCTCAGGACGGCGGAGACTTATTTAGCAGCAATTAGTTTTCAGTGCAAAATACAATCCATACAAGACACAACCAAGCACTTCTTAGTTACAAAAACCCTCCAAGGCCTGAAACGCACAGCCAAGAAAAAAAGGGTCCGTCTCCCCATAACCGTTGCAATCCTCCAGGGCATGTTGTTAAGGCTTCCAGTGGTGTGTCACAATGATTACGAAGCCTTACTGTTTAAGTCTGCATATACATTGGCCTTTTTTGGGTTTTTTCGTGTGGGCGAGATTACAGCTTCTTGTAAAAATGATAAAAATCGTTGCAGGATTCTAAACGTTACTGATATCCAATGGTCACAAGTGGGGGACGCCAGTATTCATTTAAGGTATTCAAAGACAGACCAGTCAGGCAAAGGTATATCAATCACTTTGGTTAAACAACAAGACCCCTCCATTTGCCCTGTCAACGCACTTTTGGCATACATGTCAGTCAGACCGCCTTTCGAGGGGCCTTTGTTTTGCCACCTCGACGGGCAAGCTCTTACACGGTACCAATTCTCCGCCGTTCTTAAGAAAGTGCTTTATGTTCTCGACCCGCACCTCCAACACTATTCCTCACACAGTTTCCGGTTAGGAGCCGCGACCACAGCTGCAAAAATAGGTTTATCAGAGGAAAAAATAAAGGCCCTTGGTAGGTGGTCATCAAACGCTTATAAAGTATATATTTCAACTTAATCTCAAAATTTTCCCCTTACTCATGAGTCTCCATTTGGCTGCACTAAATGTGCTAGCTTCAACACTGATTACATGGCTTTATTTTTGTGTTTCTATTGTTTTCATTTTCTTTTTTTGTCAAGTAACCTTAATCTATGCAGGACAGCAGAGATCTGACTGTTGTCAAAGTTATTCCAGGTATACCTCGAGTATGGCTGTTCGGTTCCTCCATAATAAGACACGCTTTCTTGTACGCAAGGGGTCAGCCCAGCGGCAGCAGCCTTGGTCTTAAAGCCAGCCTTTGGTGGCAGGGTTACGGTGGTTTGACTTTGAAACGGGCAAAATGGAAACTTATCACGTTAATGAAGGTAGAAGACCCACCAGACTTCATTATTCTTCATGTTGGCGGTAATGATGTGGGGCACACACCACTGAAGGTTTTGAAAGACATTCTAGCAGGTTTCCTAGGGTATATCGATTACTATATGCCAAGCACAAAGGTCATTTGGTCAGAAATCCTTCCGCGGCAGTGGGGCAATGTGAGGGGCTTGCATAGTGCCAGGAAGCGGCTCAACACATTGGCGGTTAAGCGTACAAAAGATATGTGTGGCTTTTACCTGCGCCACACGAACCTTCAGAGTGGGAGTTATTTAAAACCTGACGGGGTACATTTGACCGAGGCAGGGAACGCCCTTTTCTTAGACAACATAAAAGTTGGGTTGCAATTTTTTATGCAGGAAATCAACCCTGGTTTAAATCATGAGATTATTGTGAAAGTTCACGGGCGTGACCCCCTCCCTTTTCTTCATTTTGAGGCCTTGCTGCCGCTTTTGGCGGTGGGAGAGTTGGATTGCGTCGCAGCGTTTGCCCCTTATCCTCCTCTCCCATTTGGCCATCAGCTACGGCCCAAATAGTGATTTATAAAGACTTTTTATATGCAATTTGTGCAATGGTTTTAGGCCATGGCTTATTATTATTATTGCTTTGATATTGCTACTTAAAGCGCCATATATACACGTATAGATGTTTTCATTTAGGGTTAGTAAAAAAGGGATACCATGTCGGTACTTACGTACACGTACGGGTCCCTGAATGATATGTGCTTTTAGGCGCCATATTGCTTTTGTGCGGCGCCAGTGAATTTTAGGTTTTCCTTTAGGGTTAGTAAAAACGGGATACCATGCCGGTACTTATGTGCACGTACGGGTCCCGGGATATTTGTTTTGCTGCTATATAGGCGCCATATTGCTTTGTGCGGCGCCTCCTTTCATGGGTAGGTTGAGATACAAGATGGCGCATCAATAAGGAGAAGCTTCCATAAGTGTACTTATGCTGCTTATAAAAATGTGTGTGCTTCGCCGCTTGCATTAATTGGTGTAATTTTTATCATGCTTGTAATTTTCATCTAAACGGGTCACGCCCATATCCGCCATACTTAGGGTTCCTTTGATTAAGTAAAAAGTTAAAAGAGAAAATATCGTTGGTTTTTGTTGTTATCCTTCAATTTAATATTCGGTTATCGCCCCACCGTCTTTCTAGGTTTTATGATGGAATAGAGCTACAAGTAGCGCTGGAGCGACAGTAGTCGCCTCCGGTGTAGGTAGGGAGAGAAAGTCGACGTTAAGAGCGTCAGTTTCTCTGGTCCTGTTATTTCTTAGTTTTTTCCTTTAGGAGCCTCCCGAACAAGGGGCGTTATTCATATATAATAGCGCGGTTTGTTCGGGGGCCCCTTCCATAGCTTCAAGTTTTGATTTCATTCAGTACTTTGATACTCTGGTCACCCTCACGAGCATGTTAATGTCACGTAACACCTCCTCGCTCTCTCTCACTTCCGGTAGCCTCAGAAGAGTAAGTTAAAAGATTTGTCCTAAGAATTTTTGTCAAACCCTCCCACCCTTGCCCCTTGTAATTAAGAGGAAGTTTTCTGCTGCGTTCGTTTTATTGTCTGTTTCAGCCATTATTGTTTTACTGGCTTCGTTTTGGCAACCAGCGAATGGAAAGGGACTCGACAACGATGACGTCTACAGGAGTCCGGCGTGACCCGCCTATCTGTTAGGCCATCAGCTACGGCCCAAATAGTGATTTATAAAGACTTTTTATATGCAATTTGTGCAATGGTTTTAGGCCATGGCTTATTATTATTATTGCTTTGATATTGCTACTTAAAGCGCCATATATACACGTATAGATGTTTTCATTTAGGGTTAGTAAAAAAGGGATACCATGTCGGTACTTACGTACACGTACGGGTCCCTGAATGATATGTGCTTTTAGGCGCCATATTGCTTTTGTGCGGCGCCAGTGAATTTTAGGTTTTCCTTTAGGGTTAGTAAAAACGGGATACCATGCCGGTACTTATGTGCACGTACGGGTCCCGGGATATTTGTTTTGCTGCTATATAGGCGCCATATTGCTTTGTGCGGCGCCTCCTTTCATGGGTAGGTTGAGATACAAGATGGCGCATCAATAAGGAGAAGCTTCCATAAGTGTATTATGCTGCTTATAAAAATGTGTGTGCTTCGCCGCTTGCATTAATTGGTGTAATTTTTATCATGCTTGTAATTTTCATCTAAACGGGGTCACGCCCATATCCGCCATACTTAGGGTTCCTTTGATTAAGTAAAAAGTTAAAAGAGAAAATATCGTTGGTTTTTGTTGTTATCCTTCAATTTAATATTCGGTTATCGCCCCACCGTCTTTCTAGGTTTTATGATGGAATAGAGCTACAGTAGCGCTGGAGCGACAGTAGTTCCCTTGTAGGTAGGAAAAACGGTACAGCCGTCGTTTCATCTGGTCCTGTATTTTGTTTTTCTTTAGGAGCCTCCCGACAATTTCCTAACATGCAGTTTAGAAAAGGCATAAAAGTAGAAGCTAAAACAAAGTGTACTTATGCTGCTTATAAAATTGTGTGCTTCGCCGCATTGCATAATTGTGAATTTTATCAGTTGTAATTCATCTAAACGGGTCACGCCATATCCGCCATACTTAGGGTTCCTTGATTAAGTAAAAGTTAAAAGAGAAAATATCGTTGTTTTTGTTGTTATCCTTCAATTTATATTCGTTATCGCCACGTCTTTCTAGGTTATGATGGAATAGAGCTAAGTACGCTGGAGCGACAGTATCGCCTCGTAAGGAGAGAAAGTCGACGTAAGAGGTCATTCTCTGGTCCTGTTATTTCTTAGTTTTCTTTAGGACCTCAACAACATTCTAAACAATGCAGTTAAGAATACATAAAAATAGTTAAGCTAAACAACAGTGACATTAAAATGTAAAAAGATCGAAACAATTTCACTAAGCAAAGAGTTAATAATAACTAATATAATAAAAAGCTACATTGACGAAATCTACGCACAATTTTTTTAAATTCAAGTTCTAAAGTATATTGTTTTAATTTGCATTAAAGCGGCAATTAGCTGCGCAGGTTGATGAACCTATCAGGTAGAACATGCCAATTTCGTTTGAAACTTAAAAGTAAGATTTGTTTGCTGTACAAACTCAGATTGATGCAACCTTCGCTACCCTAATTAAATTAACGAATGGTTTGTTTTAAATGTCATCATTTACTTTTTAACTAACTTTTAAGTATATTTTTTCTGAAACAACTCTAAATATTTTCCCGAAGAAAACAAACAGCAGGCCGATACATCATCATGTTCACTTTTGAATATTTACGAATATAATAATCTACATGTATTTGTATTCATGGTCTCTTAATAAAGAGACCCTGGTGTATTTTAAATTTATAAAAATCATGAATATGAAATGAAAGAATTTGAAAATTTCAATCTGCCAAATTTTGGGACAATCCATATTTTGGAACAATGTATATGTAGATTATGCATGATCACTAATTCAAATCAAATCCAGGTAATCAGTCATTGAGCAATGTTAGTGATAAGTCGATGAATACGAAATACTAATGCACAGAAAACACAACTTATGTGCGAAATAAAACGGATATTAAAGAGTTCATATTAAATATCAACATCTTTTATTACTTAACATTGTTTGTTTTGTTACTGATTTAACATTTAGAAAAAGAAATGTACCAAAAATCGACACGCAGAAGGGGCCCATGCAACCGCCCGACCCTAAAACGTGGGCCTGATTTTTTTATCTGGGATGTCTGTGTGTGACGGCTTCTTCCAGATCGACAATTATACTGTCAAGATTACCAGGTTCGAACCTAATACAGCATATACCCGGTATATGTGATTTTTTCCTCAGATTTAAACAAAACTGTCTTTTACAATGTTGAGTCTAAAACTGATGACAATTCAAAGCATTCACTAATTGATAATGTACACAAGTCACTTTATCTTTTTTTTTTTGGCGGGGGGGGGGGGGGGGGGGGGGGGTCCAAAAAGCACTTATTTTTTATGTCAGCCCCCCCCCCCTTACTACCGTAATTTTTTTAATACAACTGTAGTCAAATACTATTACACAGTAGTTATTCAAAAACATGGCTTTGTGAAGGTAAATATAAATTATATCGCTCAAGGCTCAGTCCCAATTGATATTTTTTGCCTGAGAATGTACTCCCGATGGAAATTGATGAGCCTCGGGAGGCGTCGGGAACAGGTTCCCCTGTGTCCCGCGGAAGATTCGAAAGCGTTGCGAACCATGTGGAGTCATTGGGAGGCCTCAGAGAAACCAGGCCGGGGAAACACAAGCATAGCTTTCCGGAAGCTCCTTGGAAGCATTCATGGAGATTCCGCGAAATATTTTTTCCTCCGAGGAACCCCCGGCTTCGGTGATGTCTCGAAGGTACGGAGACCTTTCTGTGACACATTCCAGATCTTGTGATAGAATATCAGAATATTCGCAAGAAAATCGGCAAGCGCACTCTAAAATGTTTTGCCTTTTTTGGTCAACTTTAGACTGAGACGGTCAAAAAGGCCATGGGGCATTGCTGGGGGCATCCTCATAAACCCCCGAAAATCTACCCTTGATTTTGCCCATCACCAAATTCTCATAATCTCCATAATCTTCCCGAGGCACCTAGGATGGTTCGATAAAATGATACATCCCCTAATCTAACCGGATATTCCCCCGACGATGTTTCAAGTTCGATGAAACTCCGATTCACCTTCCCCGATCATCGGATAAATTTCACGATCATCTGGAGCCATCCCCGATAATACAAGGTCATTGTACCATAACGCAGAAACATCAGTAAACGTTTCAACGGACCAATCCCAAAGCTTCTCATAGGACTGCTCCATCTTTTGGGCTCAAACATCTGATGCCATCGGGAGAAAAATTTGTGTATTTCCACAACGCCGATGATTTTTCTCCAGTGGGACCTAGGCATTAGATCCATGGTCTTCAAGTTTCAAAAAAAGAAGAAAAAAAAGAAAAGAAAAGCACATAAAAACCTTCACTTGTATCCCAAGATACTCTTCAGAATGCATCTCCATCACAATAAAAACCTTTTTTTTTTCCAGGGAAGCATGCCCCCGGATCCCCCTCACATCACATTCAGACTGTATATACAATACAACTTTTAAATCAGATATATCAATATCCCAAACTCAGCGAACAGTTGTTAAAATAAAAGGACGTGAGGCATAAGATGCAAGCATAATCTAAGCAAATTACATCTTTTTTTCTTCTTCAAATTTTAGCTAAATAAACAATCAACTTTCACCAGAAACACAACATGTGAAAGACTTTCTGTTGAAAACTGAATCATTGGTGCAGTTGCTCAATGTGGAATTCTAGTATGTGAGTAACATGTACCAGTATAATTAACATTAATGAATACACTACATAGAAAGATATACATAAACTAGAACTGTCGCCTAGGAGCTGATTTATACCACGCCCCTCTACATCTACAGTGTGCAATGCTGAATGCAAGTTTTATTGAAATACATCTAGTAGTTCTGAAGCAGTAGCTTGCAATGTATATGAGCTTCCAAAACGGTCAAAAGAGGCATAATTTTCCAAAGAGGAGAAATAACCCAATCTGTTATAGATTAAGCACATGATTAATCCCAGCAATTTTCATTGGAATATGTCCAGTGGTTACAGAGGAATAGCCGGCAGATCGTTTTGTCCACAGACGGACGGACGGACAACCTAATTTCAGTATACCCACCCCTACAAAAATGTAATATTTTTATGTAACTGGAGTTCAGTGCTTCCAGTTTGAAGAGGAATTAAACACACACACACACACATACAGACGGAAGGACGGACAGGCACATAGACAAAGCGTCAGATCAATAAATAAATTATCAGTATTTGCTACCTCTGTTCCATAATTGAGACACTCAGAAACAGACGTATTCATATAACAGAGAACAGTTAGCATGCTAACATTCCCACGAGCCTGTGATTAATTGTGGCATTATGGAGATAATACTTGTTATAATGCAACAATCTCGCACGTGGTTTCCATAAGCATAACAACTGCAGGTAAACAGCAGCGGCTAACTGGCCATAAACCCTTTCCCTCATATAGACTCATTTTGACGCACTCAATAGGTACCACATAAAGCCTGATCTGCAGAAAACCACAGTTAAACCTTACCAAATTTAATTACAAAATCCTCATTTCCAGACCACTGAGGAGCAGCGAACAGCATAAAACCTGATCAGCCTGCGAGTTACTCGCAGGCTGATCTGGTTTTATGCTGTTCGCATAGGTCTTTTCATGGTGTTCTCTATGAGGGAAAGGGTTAACGTAGCACTTCTACTGATCTGTCTATAAACAAACAAAATAATGACAATGTGGATCAGTTTTATTCGCGTGCACATTGTCATCATTAATTAGCAATAGTTGTTATTGTTATTGTTCCTTCTTTTCAAATTTCAAATGTTTATTGTGTTGAACAAAACGTATAACATGATAAACAGTGGTAAAGAATACAATCGATTTATGTATGTTGGAGAGGAATAGATTTTCACTTTATAGTTATGATATAATCAGAAAATATAACGTTTCTGTGATAAATGCATATGTAATCTGTACTCTGGTTAATGATATAACATTACAAATGCAGCATAATCCAATTCCAATCACGTTCAACTGTTTTCAGTTTTGGTCGACGTTGATTGAATGCAAAGTAAATGATTTTTGATATAATTTGTTGTACATTTTTTTTTTACTTTAGGTTCATTAGATTGTCAAATTTCTTTAAAGTTGACCAGTGGCAAAAAATATGGTTTCATGAATTTCCGACGTAAATCAATGTAGGCTTGACAAGCAAGATGAGAGTGGTATTCAGATTATATAGTTTCGTTGAAACCTGACCTTGTGTCAAAGATAAACAATTCACGTTTCGATTTATATTTTTATCCATTTATTTATTTTGTTTGTTTATTCATGTTCATCATATCCTTTCTTGGTTTATTTTATAAGTACCGGGTATTCACATCCAAAATGCAATCGTCGCCAAAGAAACAAGTATATAAGTAATTTATTTACTATCGTGACATGTGCCTATACATAATTATAATGTATACACACAATAAATATAGAAATAAGCACCCGGCCCAGTGGGCCTATACATGTCACTAAATATCATTTCAAACATGTCATATAATGCATACTGTAACAAACATGATATGGGTTTACATGTAAAAAGAATAATACAAAGTCCAAAGTGTCTAAATCCTGAAAGAAATAAAGCAAAACACCACTCTGCCTTTGTTAGCATAGTCTAATAAAAAGAAACAATTTGCTGAAAAGTTCCCTACGTTATAATGAAGCCGGTACGTGTTCAAGCGGCTTCACTTGTACAAGCTTTGACCAGTACAAGGTTTGACCAGTACAAGCGCCTTTTTGAACACCCGTCACCTGTGTGATTTAAAGCAAAACAAACTTGAAGGTATATTCAATGAGAAAAAAGAACATTTAGGCCTATTACTCTTCCAAAAACAGTGTACAACTGTATCTTTTTTCGGACAGAAAAGCATATTGCGTGTTACATATTTGGTAAGAGATGCAATCTGTACGTACTCGTTGAAGAAAACATTACTACAGAACATAAATTAGAAAGAATCTTTTCTCGATTCGACAACGGAGAAAAACGGGTGACTATGGAAAACGATAGAAAATATGATTTGTGGAATATGCAAATAAGATATGTCTGTACAATAAATTGATAACTAAATAAATTACGAATCGCCTTCGGGAATACTCGCCAATGCAAAATGTAAACAATGAGAGTATTTTGACATCCATCCAAAATACTATATGGCGTAATTTGATAAACATTTTCTTTGCGTTTACCTGTTATTCTACATCAGATGTTTGCACATTATGTACTATTTGTGTTAGTCTACAGAATTTCAATGTTAATTATCTTTTTTTCCTCTGATAATTGTACCATTATCAGATATAATAGACCTTCAAACCACATTTTGTTAAATTTTTTATTGATAGCAGACTTGGAAAAATACATTGAATACCGGAAACAGCATACAAAACATACCCAGGTAAGCTGGGTTTTACATCACTATGCGCTGGATTATACGAATATATGTAGTTAATTTTAGCATCGCTAGTGTTAAGTTCATCTCGATATTGTGGTCTAAAATAGAGTATTAAATATCGACCATTCTTGCATAGAGGCTGGCAGCCAGATAAACGTGCCCATCCAACCATACATACATCTTACCATACATACATACATATATATGTACGTTCGTCTCTCCGTCCATACATTACAGAGAGAGAAATACAGACAAATAGAGAAAGAGAGAGTGACAGATCGACAGAGAAAGAGAGTGACAGACAGAGAAAGAGAGAGAGAGAGTGACGGGCAAAGGAAGAAAGAGACAGAGAGAGGGGGAGTGACAATCAGAGAAAGTGTGTGTGTGTGTGTGTGTGTGTGTGTGTGTGTGTGTGTGAAAGAGAGAGACTGACAGACAGAAATAGAGAGAGAGACAGAGAAAGAGAGACGGACAGACAGAGAAAGAAAGAGACAGACAAACTGACAGACAGAAAGACAGACGGGGAGAGTGAGAAACACACAGAGAGCATAATACTACTGATCTTCGTTATGAACAATCGTTAAGCATGCCTCGTTACAGGTCTATGTACACCCGTGGTGTAAGGTGTTTTTGCAGAGCAGTGTGGAGCTTAACGCCGAGGCTTTAACCGTGCCGAAGGGATTCTTTTAGTGCCATGAAGTATATCGGATATGTTTTTACATGACATATTAAATACATACCTGCTTCTGATTGTGTTGATACATTCCACAGAAGGTAAGTTAAATTCACTACTTACTCAATTAACATACATGAAGATTATTCATTTATTGGTATAAAATATATTGGAACGTATGTGTATATGACAAACACATTTCACTGATATATTTGTTTTATTATAACATAAACATATATATAGATTGTCATCATGTTTTCATTAAAACTATGGCGCATGTATTGGATTTGTTGTGCTTTCCTCGTAATAATTTGAAACAATATTTTCCTCTTGTCATATACATCGCATTGAATTAATTTGTCATTATATTTTCCTACAAACTATTATGGTAATCTAAAAAAAAAAACGATCGAATCGCGTAAAGTGATGTTTTGATGAATTAATACTAATAAAACTAAGAAAAAATAATAATTAGTATCATTTTTTTACCAAAAATACAAAATAACAATCAATACAAAAAAGTGTTGTTGTTGTTGTTGTTGTTGTTGTCGTCTAAAATACCACTGGTAAAACTCAATGATTTAAGGTCCGAGTATCGTGAGTTTGGACCCTCGCCTGCATTTCAAGAAACATTTTTGATTTTCAATAACTTCAATTGTAAAGCTCTATAGATCATTGATTTATTGACATGGAGAACACCAATGTTTTATACTTAGTTATAGAAAATGGTCCCTAATTTCTTAAAAATTAACCATTCTCGGTGATACGGAATTTAAGATTTTTATGTTGAGAAAAATCTCTATAAAACGCGGGCCTGGGTTCTATACGATACATTTAAGTTCTGGTCCTATGTTCTCGAATAGGGAGGGGCCTCCGTGGCCGAGAGGGTAAAGTCGCTGACTTTAACACTCACTCAGCCCCTCACCGCGTGGGTTCGAATCCCGGCAAGGTCATTCGGATTTTCATGTGCGGAAGCCTTCAAGCTGGCTTGCGGTAAATCGATGGTTCTACCCGGATGTCTTCGCGCATTCGAGGTCTTCCCACACCTGTAATTGGCTGGGCGTCGCTATATGAGTGAACTACTGTCGAAGCGACGGTAAACTCAAATAGTCAAGTCAAGTCAATCTCGAATAGAGAAAACTGTAATAAAGTAAGATTTAACTACTCAAACATAAAATATGACCTTTAAATGGGTGTCAAGTGTTACTTGAGTTAGAGCACGAAATCGTGCGTGGACTTCTGGTCTTGTCACAACTAGGGAAATCGAAAGGGACATTGTAATAATTGTTTAACTCTTTGATTCCTAGTCTGATAAACAGAAATAAGATATGTTTAAATCTGCCAATTCCAATGCAGACAGACTGACCGATAGACAAATAGTTTATTATAGTCATACTTTTGTACAGATATTTTTACAAATTATAAAATATTGTAAAATATAATAGTACAAAATCTCTCAGTATGAGATAAGAGGGACTTAAAATATATAAATATGTAATACCTAAAAACTAAAACCATATATTCCACCTAATTATAACATAATATAAGATATAAAAATTAAATACCACTTATTTAGATTTGAGAAACTTGAATTATTAACATGTAAAAATAACCTCAAAACACAATACAAACATTAAATTTAAGACTAATTAATGCACACAGGCGGTCTAAGCTATTGGCACTACACAGGCTATGAGTAACCAATCTTTTGTTGGGGTCAACGAATCATTTGATATTAGATAGCTATCGATAGAAATCGGCTCACGAGAATACAATAAGTGTTAAACATGGGATTAGGAATAGGTAGGTAGGTATGTAGGTACATGCGTACCCATGGTATGAATGTGTGTGTGTGGGGGGGGTAGTATGTATATAATTATGTATGTATGCAACAACCTATGTATGTAAGCAACCACCAATTTAACCATCTAGTTATCTATTTATCAATCTTAAATCGATCGATTACTTTTATTAACATTACAAATACGTGTACTCATATATAGTTTATTTAACATTTCTAAATCTACAGATTCGTGCCTAAAAGATTTCTCTATGGCTTCATTGGGCACGGCTTTAGTTCTACAGAGCGTGAAGAGTAACTGGCTATGTTGGTAAACTTTAGTGACCTATATTTTCAATCTGCCAGAACCATTTTAATTTCTTCACAAATTATGGTCATAGTGTGGCATTTTTCAAACATTGAGCAAGGAGTCTTTGGATGTGTGTTGTTATTTATCTACTGCGAAAATTATTTTTGGAAATTTAATTTGTCTAGGTTACTATTGCCTTTGCTATATATCTCACGTCAATGAAAGTGAAGTTAAAACTTCGATTTATTTAAAAAAAAAAAAAAAAAGCTCCCACAATTTATATGATAACTTTTTACTATGGTGTCGACTTCGGACATGAGGAAACCGAAATACCCGGAGGCTATCCCCAAGTCTGGGCGAGCGACCACTGTTCCAGGACAATACCTCATATCTGGTCCTGCGATCACTGTACCCGGAGAATACCCCCATATCTGGTCGTGCCACCACTGTACCTAGAGAATACCAATTTATCTGGTCGGGAAACCAATGTACCCTGAGAATATCCATATTTCTAGACAGGTGACACTACAAGAACATTATATTTAAAGCGACCACGGTACATTGAAAATACCCTCACGACTCTTCCCCCAAAATATCCCCATATCTGGACGAACGACCGTTGTACCCGGAGAATACCCCAATATCTTGACGAGCGACCACTGTACCGGAGATTTCCTTCATATCTTGACGAGCGAAATCTGTTCCCGGAGAATACCCCAATATCTGGTCGTGCGACCAGTGTAACCGGCGTATACCCCATATCTGGTCGTGCGACCAGTGTAACCGGCGTATACCCAATACCTGGTCGTGCGACCAGTGTAACCGGCGTATACCACATATCTGGTCGTGCGACCCATGTAACCGGCGTATACCCCATTCCTGGTCGTGCGACCAATGTAACCGGCGTATACCCCATACCTGGTCGTGCGACCAATGTAACCGGCGTATACCCCATATCTGGTCGTGCGACCAGTGTAACCGGCGTATACCCCGTACCTGGTCGTGCGACCAATGTAACCGGGGTATACCCCATTTCTGGTCGTGCGACCAGTGTAACCGGCGTATACCCCATTTCTGGTCGTGCGACCAGTGTAACCGGCGTATACCCCATATCTGGTCGTGCGACCAATGTAACCGGCGTATACCCCATATCTGGTCGTGCGACCAATGTAACCGGCGTATACCCCATATCTGGTCGTGCGACCAGTGTAACCGGCGTATACCCCATATCTGGTCGTGCGACCAATGTAACCGGCGTATACCCCATATCTGGTCGTGCGACCAGTGTAACCGGCGTATACCCCATACCTGGTCGTGCGACCAATGTAACCGGCGTATACCCCATACCTGGTCGTGCGACCAATGTAACCGGCGTATACCCCATATCTGGTCGTGCGACCAGTGTAACCGGCGTATACCCCATATCTGGTCCTGCGACCAATGTAACCGGCATATACCCCATATCTGGACGAGCGACTACTGTCCTTGGAGAACAACCCCATATCTGGACGAATGACCACTGTACTGACGAGAAGCGAGTGCATACACCACTGCACTTCAAACTGTGGAACTGTCATGGTCTTGATTTGTTTTTTCGTGGGAAGGGTCGGTGGGGTGGGGTTAAATGTGTATCTCCTTTTTTTTAATCAAAGTTGATTGAAATTTATTGATGTGACCAAAAGAAAAAAATAATAATGAATTTTATCGACATTTTCTCATGCTTTTCCGTACAAGTTGAATAACGTATTTCCAAAGTATACATAATAATTATGTCTGAAAAAGAATAACATAGGATGCATAACAAAACAGTGTTCATAGGTCATAATATTGCAGGAAGAAAATATGTTTTAGCATGAAAGTTTAAAAAGATGATCTCTCAGCAATATTACCATACCTCCCTGTTAAAATAAAAAATAAAATAATTAAATAGATAAATGATAAAGCAACTTCAAAATAATCATGATACATACTTAACCAGATATTGTTTATTATATTACTAACATATTAAGACAAACTAAACGATATGTGTAAGGATTGTGAACGAATTAAGAAAATACGCAAATAAAACTACATGGTGTCTGGCGTCTGGTAAACAGAGTAATAAAGCAGTTGGTGGCGCTTATATGTAGACCTATGGTGTGAGTGTTGTTTACAGTGTTCCTTGGGAAACAAGAGAAAACAAAACACTTCAGAGTCCGATAGAGTTGTTGTTTTGTGTGTAAGTTTTTGTTGTTGTCGTTGTTGTTGTTTATTTTTTCATTTTTTCTTTTCTTTATTTCTTTCTTTCTTTTTTTCATTTCATGGTCATAGGACAATGGTTTTTTGTTTTGTTTTTTTTTTGCTTTGACAATGATTACCACTACAGCCTACCAGTGATACACCCAAAACCCCAACCATCGTAGTCCAATCAAGAAGCAAATATGAAACGGGGTCGAGTCGTGGAGGTCTTCTGTAATCCAGGATACGACTTAATCGCACTTTATCGTACTTAATCGTAATTTATCGTACTTACGTAGATGGTAATCGTGGGATTGGGGTGATTTTTTTATCCCCTATTTGGTTTTTGTTTCATTTCAAACTATCTGATAAATGATATATTGTCTAGCCGATGAAATAAACCCCGCCGAAATCCGGAAATGTATGTTTTGTTTGCAACTCTTGAATCGGTTCTTTTCTTCTTCATTGTTATACATTATAATTTCACATATTTGACATCTTCAATTATTTATTTATTAGTACAAGGTCAAACAATAACATTTACTTGCTAAACCTTTCTACGTGAAGGATATTTGGAAATGTTAAAGGTCTGTCTACATAAAACATGTGGCCACCTGCATTTGAATGTTATTGTATCATTATGCATTAATATTATTGTTACTGTATATTCGTCCATTATCATCACAACGGGTCGCTAGATGCATCAAAGTTCGAACTACCCTTATACATGCTTAGTTGCGTTTGATGCTCGCTATTGGAATCCGGGAAATACACCGACCCTGCTGTAGTTCCATAAATGACGGACTGGGACTCATACTGACTACGCTAATGCCCAAGTAATACTAGTAGTAAGTCACTGACAATAACCAGTCTGACACTGAGTCAAACCTTTTCAGGATGCCGCGGTTTAAGATTTCGCTCTTGAAGCGTAATGTAATCATGTGATATATTTAGACCAGCTAAGCTAAGCTTTAAATTTTTTTTATTTATTTTTTTTGTTTGTTTTTTTAAAAAAGCTAATGGGTGTTTTGCAAGCACGTTGCTGAAATACACAAAAGTGCTTCACTGATGGTTAAAGACTTAAAGTATTACAGTAGCTAGATACTCACGTCATTACATGCACAAAAGCCAAGTACACGTTACATTTTAAGCGGACATATAAAGTGTATAAGGCAATTAAAACGGAATCATTTTACCTGAAAAAAAAACGCACATTTAAATTGCATCCTCCACCAATACCTCCGTTCCTCGTTCCTTCTTCAAATAAAAAAATACAAATGTATATCTATTTTTTTCTTTCACCTAAGTGGCTGTTTATTATTGTCGGTATATCGGGGGGTAGCCGTGAAGGTTAAATACACAGGGGAAAAGTCAGCGCAGAATGGTTCCTGGCCCATGCAGGCTCCATATCATTATCTCCATGTTTCGTTGCCAATACGAGAACCAGCTGTTTTGTCTGGAAATGGGTTTAAGAGTGTGTACTCTTCATTCGTATTGCATCATCGTACAGCTACGAGATGAGTTCATTGCGCTCATTTGCCTATGGGGGCAATACTCATGGAGATAACATCTGTATAATGACACACAAAATGTATTTTGTAAATAACAGAGTATAGAATTCCCCAGTAAAGTCAATCCATTTTGTTAAGCGTCCTCGCGCGCCTAGGTTTTGAGCTCCGTCAGGCCCCCCTCCTAAAAAAAGGGGGGGGGATGCCTATTTCCGATTTCCATGAAAGACGAAAACGAGGGGATTCGTGCATAATTTATCAGTACTAAACGTGTTTTTTTTTGTAAAGACTGTGTTATGTTTTGTAAGTTTTGTTTCATATTTCTATATTCCATCAATGATAAGAGTTTGGACTAGTCAGTCTGGTTATGCGTTATTGTTGTTTTTCAAATAGGTAGCTATGTTTTGCAAAATGAGGTTGATGCTGAACAAAATAATAAAACAAATGGTATTTGTCTTAAGTATTGGCCAATAAACAGAAATAATTTGTTAAAAAGTTCCTTACAATACCATGGAATCGGTACTAACAGTCGTCTGTATTAAGCAGTGAAACTGGGTTAAACAACCAGCTTTAAGATTACAAAGGTTTTAAGGTTCAAGGAAACCATTCTAGTGGGCTTCGAGTCATCTCTGAGTCATCTCCCTTTATTCTTTATTCTTATAATTCACATCGTCGGACATCCACGGCCAATCCTTTCCGTATATCACCATATAGCAACCGTGGGGTTTTCAACTAACAAGTCGATGTTTTTACGCGTTTAAGATCAAGATATTCAAACCGACCAGAATGACGTTAAAATTTTGGATATACTCCTTGTAGTTGTAAGAATATCAGTGCTGGGGGATATATTGCATAAAATATTTTTGAAATAAGATACGAGCGTTCGAATTGGTTAACGCCATTGCAGAACAAGGTTTCCTGCATCCAATCGGATTACTTTATCGGCTTTCGATCTAAATTATAAATAGTTATGAAAAAACCCGCGGTCGATGTATGGAGGGTAGCTGTGGGTTACCCAACGATGAGGATTCATGGCATACAAACTGTTTGGAAATAAAGTATTTGCAAATCATTCAAAATATTCTAAACCGGGAATACATAATCTTGTCAGGAAACTGTAAAGCGAATTTATAAAATTGCAAAGTTCAGACCAATTTCCAGTTAATAAATACTAATTATGCGTCGCATATACCTCATGTACATCGATTACCTTTTGCATCCTGTATCATAGATGTAGTGTTTTTGGTGTGAGTGCAATGTCTTAACTTCAATGCATCTGGATGCATAAAATATACGAAAAATGCTATTGAATTTAAAATTGGATACATACTTTCCGCTTTTGGACTCTTTTTTTTCTGGCCTAGCGCATCCCAGGACTCGTGTCGCATAAATTGTAAAAATTTTAGCAAGTATTGCTGGATTGGAATTAATTTAATTTGTTGCATTTGACCTATTAACCCACTGGCACTAAAACCGCAAACTCCTTCCGTTTTTTTTTCTCCTGCAATACATAATTATATTGAAACATAGTCATTCTACCATGTAGATGTGAGGTCACGTTCTTCGTCTATAATTTTGAGATATCTTTAAAAAAAAAAGATATTCGGCGTAAAAAACAACAACAAAGATATGAAAGTTAAAAAAGTAAAAGTGTCACAATATATTTAATATAATTATGCTAACAAGTTTTAAATTGTCTGTGATTTTAAAATAATGCTAGGAAATGTATTTGTCGCTTAATTTAAGAATGCAATATACTAGCCAGTGAAAAAAGGTAAAGAATAAAGGGGACAGAAAAAAAGCCCGCCGGTGGGATTCGATCTCGGGCCTTTTAGTTTAGCAGACTAGTACGAAAACTAGTTGCGCCAAGGCGGCTGTATTATGCTAGCTAACTTATACACGACTTGGAGGAACGAGTCCACTATCAAGGTTGACTATATTTTCTAATGACTCACACGTGTTTACCTTTTCAGCTAGATGTTTTTTATGTTTGAATTTTTCAAAAGGATGTGATGTTTTTTTATGTTTAAATAAGTAAATGAAATCGTTATTTGCCAATTGACCATCATACAGAAAGATATGTACCCTGAAATACTTATTTTATGATGGTATTTCCTAAAATAATTTATGCAAACCAATGAAACGAGTGCTTTTCCGAAGTCTTCAGTTGTTAACCAAGATTAGATCAAGATTAGAAACAGGTAAAAATCCATTTTATACAGTTTACGCTGAAATAAACAACAATAGATATCGCTTAGATACAGAGGCTGTAACTTTGGACACATTTAAGTTACCACTGACTTTAATGCACGGCTCGGTCGTTTTCGGTGGCCGAGTGGCTAGAGCGTCCGCCCCGGAATAGGGAGGTCGTTGGTTCGATCCCCGGCCGCGACATACCAAAGTCGATAAAGAATGGTACTGGTATAGCTCCCTTGCTTGGCGCTCAGCATATCAAAAGGTAGTTCAAGGCCCGGTGTCAGGATAATGTGACTTGGTGTGGTATCATGCCACAAGTCTACGGCGCGTGATACTGCAGTGTGTCCGCTTAGATTGAATTGACCATATCTATCTCAAGTAGACATAGTTTCCAAATGACTGAAATACTGTCGGTGGGACGTTAAATCCAATAAACAAACGAACAAACAAACGGTTCGATCGGTTTGATGTTAAATTATAATATTCTATAATGAAAAGTGACCAAAATGCAATTTTAAATGGACCGTATATCTTAATACTCCGATAAAACACTGAACTGAATTTATGTGATCCACCCAAAGCACACAAACGCTCCCGTTAGACCCCCGTGTCGAAAAACATTGTATATCAATATTGTTATAATGAACCATTATCTTGTTTCAGCATGGTGGCCCTTCAAAACTCAGAAAAACGAAATATGTTTCGGGAGTCTTGGCTGCTTCTCCGATGACCCCCCTTTCGACAACACCAACGGTGCTCTGCCCCGCTCCCCAGAGGACATCGGTACCTCATTTCTTCTTTACACTCGCAACACCACGGACAAACACCAGGAACTTATACTGACGGACAATATCAAGAAATGCTCATGGAAGACCTTTTGCCGTAAGCTAGAGACCAAGATTATTATACACGGATACATGGACAGTGGGGAAAAGCTCTGGGTCAAACGGATGGTTAGAGCTTTACTCAAAGAGGTATGTGTTCACATGACGCAGACATTGGGAGCTGCATCGCTGCATTGTTACATATTAGACAATTGAAACATGATCCACATCCGGTCACATGATCATGAAAAGCCAATCAGTACTTGAACCACATTTATTTGTTCACGCAGAGTCTCATACCGTTTAATCGATCTTCGCAAGAATGATTAGCCACTTCCAAAGATCTATCTTCATTTTGAAGAATCCCATATTGCAACAGTATGGCTTAATCACCACATATTTTTATGTTTTCTGAATTGAACCATTTCGAAAGTTAAATAGAAACACCGGCAACGTGTAGCTGGTTTTACGTGAATATGTTTACATCAGCGCTGGGAGACTGTTAAGGTTTATGCCCTGTAGTTCACTTCCGGTTAAGGTATATGCCCCCATAACCATCAAAGCCATGCATATGACTTCACAATATAAGCTTTTAAAATGTCAAACCATGGAAATCTTAAAAGCAAACTGACATATTATGACATATGACAGAAATTATTTTATTACCTCTCATTTAATTTTTTGTTGACATGAGTTATCTCCCCTGAAAACTGTAAAAAAAAAAGTGATTTTCTCCATTTTCCTACGGTAATGTTTAGATGTGTTTATGAAATTGAATTATAATCATATAATGCATATTTCTACTGTGAGTTTTCCTAGAAAATCAAATTCAGTTTTTCACAGAAATTGTATATTTCCCATAGACGTCAATGTTAACTTAAATACAGATTATCTCCCCTGCAGCTAATAAAACCTGGAAAAACTCTTGGTGAAACATTTTTATTTTTTATTTTTGGATGTCTTCAAAGTGACAAAGTGACAAAGTTTCATAGAAATATTTTCATCCAATGGCAAGATATAGAATATGGGTATTAGGGGGATTATACCTTAAACAATCACTAAACAGGAATGAAAGATATAAAACCTCAGCTCTGTACTCTAAGCAAAGAAAAATGGCGGAATGGCGCGAAGATAAATTAGACGCCGTTTGCTTTACAGCTAATATACTAGAGAAGTATACATAACATGTAAATTTACATATATTGTTTTTTGAACATTAAATTAGTTAACATTAAATCAATTATGAAAATGTTTGAGCTATTTCTCTTAACCGACAGGTTTCAATATGAGCCATCTTGGACCCCACAACCACCCCATTTCTTTAGTCAATGGTTTCAGATCTGATTCATGTAATATTTTCAGGGTGATTTCAATGTTATCGTGGTTGACTGGAAAACGGGCGCAAAGGAGATAAACTATTATCAGTCTGCTGCTAACATCCGGGTGGTTGGTGTCCAAGTTGCTCAGTTATTGAAGGTACTTGAAAATATTTACCAAATCAATCCGAATGGCATTCATATCATTGGACACAGTCTAGGTGCGCACGCAGCCGGATATGCGGGAGAATATTTAGAAGGCATTGGGAGAATAACAGGTAACATATTTAGTAAATAAAGTTTAAGTATTTTTGGAGAAAACAAATATTTTACTTTACATTGATCC
>CM037782.1:57674417-57694206 GCA_021229015.1 Solen grandis
GTTTTCTAAAATAATGTCAAGTATGTCAGTAAAGTAGTTTAAACTTGCAAGATAGTTAAAAAAGCACAAATTTGAGGCATCTTTTTTAAAATAGGTTTCAGTTTAACAATTTTTTTTATCTCCCTCTTCAAGAAAGAGGGGGCATATTGTTTTACAAATGTCGGTAAGTCAGTCATCCGAAGGTAGACCCTTCGTTTCCGATCAATAAGGAGATTGCTTGGCCCACATTCCTCATACTTCATGGGTGATTGGTCATAACTAGTAGATGACCCTATTGATTTTGGGATCAAGGTCACAATGGTCAAGGTCAGGTTGACCTCGAATGTGAAAATTGTTTCTGATCAATAACCGGAGAACATTTGGACCCACATTCCTCAAACTTCATAGCGTGATTGGTCATGGGTCATGACTAGTAAATGGCCCCTATTGATTTTATGATCACTTAGTCAAAAGTCAAGGTCACAGTTACTTTGAATGTCAATATCGTTTTCCAATTAATAGCTGGGTAACACATGCCCACATTCCTCAAACTTCATAGGGTGATTGGTCATGATTAGTAGATTACCCCTATTGATTTTTCTTGTCACTTGGTCAAAGGTCAAGGTCACAGTGACCATGAATGTGAAAATCGTTTCCAATCTTTTCCAATCAATAACCGAAGAATGATTAATGGTAAGAATGGTCACAGTAACTGTGACAATACACTTTCTTTGAGGTATACTATTTATCATCTTCAATGATAGCTATTGTTTAAACCAATAGTTTTAACCAATACTTAGAGTCTGGAATTTCTTTTGACAATTCTTTTAAGATACAAAAGCAAACAATTTTCTGTATGCATAAGCTTTTCCCTGAGCTTCAACCCAAAAATAATTACGTAAGTGAAAAAAAAGAAGCTTTTTCCTGATCATCTCTGGCTTTGATAAAACTTGCTTGAGTAAAAGAACTGGTCTTAGAGCCCTGATAACAGAAGATGATGAGTTTTATCCCTATACCAATATGAAGGTGGTGAAAAAATTGGCACTCTCGAATAATGTGGCTTGATGACCACTTGTCTGTGAGGTTATAGCACTCTGAAGCAGCATGTAAGATGTAAAACCCAAACCAGAAAACAGGGTAAAAGCTACATTGGAAAAAGAAATGGTTGTTTTCTTTCCAACCATTTTGTTTGATTTACAGTTAAAATTGTGAAATGAAATATTTAGAGTAATTGATTTATGGAACACATATGTGCATATTTTTTTTTGTGGGGGGAGGGTAAAAAATTACACTGACCCCCCCCCCCCCCCCCCCTTTTTCTTTTAGGGGAAATAAAGCATGAAAGAGAAGCCCATTATTTTTGGGAAAATGGCCACATTTTTACATTGAGGAAAGAGAAATCTTGAGGATTAAAATTTGGTGGGGGGGGGGGGGACTTCATGAATTTTAAAGAAATATTCTGAGGTGAAGATGCCTTTGTGCAGTTGGCAATGAAGGAAAAATAATGTCAGACTTGGTTTGATTTTAAATATTTTCTGTCCAATCTTACAGTTGATATGAATATTTAAGTTGACATTATGTTTCTTTCTTTTAGGCAGCTGATCGGCATATAATGTTAAAAGTGATGTTTTTCATCAGAGATCATTGGGTAAAAGTAAGTATTAGTCAAAATTAGTTGGTATGTTTCTGCAGACAGGTCATTGGATTTTGCAGACCACATAGAATACGGCATAACACAAAACTGTTAGTTCCTTTTGACTTTAAAAGACCATGCACTAAATAATTTTAAAGTTGATAACTAAAAGGTTAAGGTCACAATGATATATGTTACAGAGCTTTTTATTGGACAGGTTTTTCAAAGAAATTCTGTCCTTCAAATTGATGATGTTCGGATGGGCATCGTGTGTCCGCTTAGGTTGACCTTTTTTTAAAAAAAAGAAAAAAAAAATCTACTATAACTTCTATGCCCTTCATTGGACTGCTTTAATAATTTGGGACAGTTGCTTAAGTGTGAACCCACATTATGCAGTTGACCTTGTGACCTTTACCTTGACCTTTGACCTACTTTTAATGAAAAAAGCAGCTCCTGGGCATGTTTTCCTTTGCTAATTGCTATAATTTTTTTTTTTTTGTGCTTCATTGGATTGCTTCAGTATTTGGACAGTTGCTTAAGTGGATGGACCTCTTCATTATGCATTTGACCTTGATCTTGACCAACATTTGATCCCGTCTATAATTTCATCAGGTCTTGTTGTCCTTAAGCAGAGGCTGATATTCAGTGACATCAAGTCTGAAATAGGACATTAATTTTCTAATTCTGGGGAAGGAAATCACAATCTGAGAAAAAGTTTCCCACATATAAATACCTGTCACTCTCTGTCTAATTGGGATATTTCATGTATGTTAACATATAATATTAAATTTATCTGCCGAGATTTAACTAGAATTTTCACGTACAACAGTTATATAAATATTTTTTAGAAATTCTTAGTTATTCTCATCAGTCATGTTACTATGCCCCCATCTCTTGAATCTTCCATATAAAAGAGCCTGTCCATAGGTGTAATTTTGTAAAAAGTCCCAATAATACATCAAATATGATGTGCCAGCTATTCTGATACTTTGTACATCTTCAGACTTCTGAAAGAGATCCATTTTAGACATAGTGTTTTTATTTTCATCCTTCAGTTGTGTCAAGAGTCACAGTCTCTGACATAGTAACAGTAATTGTTGCAAAATAGTATTTGATGACTATGACTCATATAGTTTGACCCACATGATTTTCATATTTTAGTGTCATGAAATCATTTGAGGGGAGCATATATATATTACAAACATCTTTTGATTTGCTAGTGTAATGATCTCAACTTTCTTGCAATAATAATTTTACTTTAGGTTAAGCTGGACTTATCATGTTATCCTGTTTTAGATCCTCCTGACAGTTATAGCCCTTACGACAGTTATTGCCCTTGTTGTGATAATCACTGAGTGTCAGAATCACCAATCTGAAGATGTTGGGAAAGGTAAGATGACTTCTACCATGGTAAGTAGACTACATCTGTTTCAAGAGTGCTGTCTTAGAGTGTTGATATGTAATATATTTTATACAGATTATATTTATCTTGAAACCAAGATGCTTATTAGAAGATACTAAGTTAAACTATGATTTAAAAAAAAAAAATTTTTGAATGTCTGTCATCCTTCATCCACAATTTATTTCTTTCACCAAGTTTGATTATACTGAAATTGATTCATTAGGTCAGGGAGTTATGCCCTTTAATTATTAAAAAATGCCAGATTTTGATATCCAGCATTTACATTCTTCATACATCCTGACAATATATTTATGGCCATAATCTCTCAGCCAAGTTTGATTATGGCTGATATAGGCCAATCCCGTCAGAAGTTTTGGCCTATATATTCTTATACAGAAACACTTTTTCTTGGCAGTTACCACAAAGAGTTTGAATATTTGTTGTATAACTTAGCCTATTGGACCTCATGAAAACTTTATACCTTGGCCATAACTTCTAAACTAATAAACCTTGTTTCATCAAACTTCACATATTTTTTCACTATCACATGAGCTGCATTTCCATCAAGAGCCATAACTCTGAGGTCCATTTTGACCAATATATCTTTCTTTTTGAAAATACATATCCTAAGCTATGACCTTCAAATTTGGTCCACAGGTACTTCATCCCCATCTTGGCCTTCTTGTTATTATATTTTCTTGTCATTCTAATCAGGATGTCTCCTGGTAATATAATTCAAAACTTAATTTATGCATGTGCGTACTAATGCACCACTTGATTCTCTCCTGAAAAACCAAAACAACCAAAATGCACCCTGTTTTTAAT
The DNA here is from genome assembly GCA_021229015.1 of Solen grandis. NCBI lineage: Eukaryota > Metazoa > Mollusca > Bivalvia > Adapedonta > Solenidae > Solen > Solen grandis. The sequence continues at coordinate 57,678,257 of CM037782.1, forward strand.
GTTATTTTTCAGTTCCAGTCATCAGAGGAGAACCCTTGCAGATCGTTTCCAGTCATGGTAAGATCAACAAAGTTTATTTACTATTTCCAAGTGACAACTATTCATGTGTACTGGGGATTAACTGATTTTCCTTTCCATAAAAGTGAGTTCTTTTGCCTGCTAAAATGTTTTTGAAGTGAAACTTTTTTTTAAAGAATGGCTCCTGTAATTAATTTTATTAACAAGACATTTTTATTTAAGCACTTGTCAAAGTCTAGTGTCGAAGAAATTTTAGGATTCCTGGCAATAGACCATTTTACTCCGAAATGAGGCGTATTTCTACGTAAATCAAAGAGCACTCCCGAAACACCTAATCTACATACTGGTGTACACCTTGTTCATTGGGAAATAAACATACTTTTGAGATTTTTACCCACATTCACTGATTGGACATTTTAAATCAGCAAATTATACAGAATATGCTGATACCCCAGTGAAATGCTCTATTCCTGTGATATTTTCTCATCTTCAGCACTTTCATAATATGTGTGGGGCTAAATATTTCCAGTACTTTTGAATTTTAAAAATCACTTGATTACAATTTATTATCCTGTAAATTTTAAAAAAAAATGTTTAAGTCAGCAATGTGGTTTTGGTAGAGGTCCCTTGCTTGGCACACAGCATAATGGGTAGGCTGAGTACTGATTGGACCAAAGTCAGGATATGTGACAATCAGTACTGATGGGCAGAAATATCCAACTGAGGCAGTAAATAATCAGGACATAAATAAAACAGGACAACATAAGTCACCAGTCGTAACAACATGCACCAAAGATAACAGTACCAGATGGTTTCTGTAGAAAGCCCTGCATGCTTTACCCTCACACAAATGTATACATGTATAAAGAGTTATGCTTATATTATGAGAATCTTATATACATGAAGGCTGAAAAACAATACTATGTTAGTAAATATGTCACTTCAGACTGCCCTCCAGTTAAGCCCTCAAGCAAGGGAATGAAAGTAAAGTGGAAGAGAGACGGGTTGGATTTTCCTGTGAGTTTGGGTACAAATTTGGGGGGAAACACTACTATCTCCTGCCAGACAGATGGCCAGTGGTCAGCCCCCGGGGCCACATTGTGTCCAAGGTACATCATCCACATTTTTTAGTGACTTCGCTCACAACTTTAGTACCACATTCTGAGCATCCCTTTCTTTCATTGAAAACCAAATAACCAATCAATTTTGTAATGCTGAGATTCATCTAAAGTGTTGAAAACTCAAAAGACTGAACAAAATTATACAACACAGGAATGCTGAGATTCATCTAAAGTGTTGAAAACTCAATTTTGGAGTAAAAAATAAATATCTAAGGGACAAAATCATTGCATGTGGCATAAAAGCAGAGAAGAACTAATTTCTCTATGATGTTGCATAACTGTCACTTTACCATGTGAAGGAATATAAATTCTTTTGAATGCAAAGGTGGCTCGAAAGTGAATTTGGATTGAGGAGGTGCAGGTTTCTGTCATTTAGTTGTGTTACAATGATCCTTATAGAAAGCTTAAAATTTGATACAAATCCATGTAACTTAATAATAATCACATCAAGCTAATGACCTCAGATACTTCCAGGGGTTATTTAATGCACTATATAATTGAATGGCCGATACCTGTTATATGCTATCCGAAGTTGCTTTATTGGAGCAGGCCACTGATATTTGCATCTATAAATAGAGACTGTGCCGTCGCTCAGTTATATAAGCTACTGAGAGTTCAAATCAAAGAGCTGATAGCACTGAGAGAACAGCATTTCTCTTGATTATCAAAATAAATGTATTGAAATGGGATCAATTTTTCAAGAAATTGACAAAAAAAAAAACAAAAAAAAAAAAAAAAAAAAAAAAAAATTTGCATTAACAAGGTCATTACAAGAAATTAAAGATGAACGCACCATTTCTTCAGTGGACTGTTAACAATTAGCACATCATCACTGTTACTATCCTATTTCTATAGCCTACAGTTTATTAGATTTTTAATCAAATATGCATATCTAGATTGAAAGGAATCAAATCTATAACAATTAACAGTCATTCATTATTTTCATCTAAGTTTAGGTATCTGGCAAAAATTAAGTTACCCGCATATCCACAGGTCATCAAACTCTCTTCCATTTAAGACACACACAATTCAGTGCATTAAGTGCTTTGATTCATTGTACAAATGTTATCTGCAAATTTACCAATGCAAACCTGAGCTTAACTTGTATAAGTTGTAAAGAATGTGTCCAGATATAGCCCGTATATTTCTGACTCTGTCATTTGGCCTCTCACTATTCAAGTCTCTCATAATTTCAGGCAGCCTTCAGAATGGCTTTCCACTTATAATTTGCTGGGCATTGCTATTATATTGAAATAATAAATTTTTGCAGCAGTGAAATCTATCAAAACAGAACCAACAACTCCTCAGCCCCTGCTTTGGACAGCTGTATCTTCAACATCAGTCAAAAGATGTCACCAAGGAACAAAGGTAATTTACTTTGCATAGTCTTAAATTGATAATAACTTCATTTATCTGTAACATTATTGAATTTAGTTGCATAAATTAAAGTTATTTTATTTCATTTGATTATTGATCAACATCATCTAATTCAATATATACTTGAAACTATAACATTATGACAAATCATGCTATAATCCTTTGCTAAGCAGAGGTGACACATAGGGATGTCCATCTGTCTATACATCACACTTTTTCCATTACACTTCAGCAGGTGACACACGTGTTCCAGAGAACACTCATTCCATTTCATTTCAACTTTTTATTTCCAAAATGAAAATTTCTGTGAGACAATTTGGTCATTGTGTGGAAAATTCCAAATTATATATTCCCAAAATATCTAAAAAGAGGCCTGCTATCTCTGAAGAGTTGTAAGATTGAAAACATGTGCTAACATCTGTCATATTAGAAGTCATTAAACCCTTAACCCTACCCTAATAAAAATCAAGAAAATTGCCTTCTCTAACTAGAACAAACTAGATCAGTATGTCAGTATTGCACAATCTGATAACGGTTTATATGATCACTGGGGGCCAACGCGGAATCACGAGCGTCGGTTCGCATCGAAAGCATGTGTACGGTTTGCATCGAAATCTTCTATAAACAACACATGTTTTACCTACCTACACGTGTCATTTTGAGAAAAATCTGCCCGGAAGAACGACGAAAGGTCAATTATTTTGTTACTTTTCAGGTTATACAACTCAATTTTGATTTACCGATGTAAAATGCTTTATTGTCAAAAAAATTTCGTCTACTTTTATCATAAAGGAATAGGATAATCTGTTACTCTGTGTAAAAACATCATTATTCCTGAAAATAAGTGTAAAAATACATTTTTTTTTGTGTTTACAAAGCACCAAAATACTGAGTAAATGTCAACGAATTAAACCTAACATATTTTCATTCATTTGCATGTTGAATTGAATGTATATGTTATTATAAACTATGGCTTGTCTATCTAAGCAAGTGTGTATGGTGTCACCCGAAGTCAAATTATGATGTATATGGTGCTAACAGAAGGTGTGTATGTTTCACTCTGAAGTCAATACTTTGCAGCAAAGAGAAAACACAATGGACTGGCTTTGAAGAATGGAGGGTAGTCCTATTCTATAAATTGATATTTTTAAATACACTTTATAAAGCATCTGTTTCATCAATATCTAATTTAATCCAGAAATTTTTATATTAACAATTCTTGAAAAAAAAATCCTTAGCATCATGAAAGGACGTTAACTTACACTGATTTACAGGTAAATATCTATCCATTTTCCTGCCCACACAATGACTTTTATCATACTTTGAAACCTTTCATTTGTTATTCGTTTTTCAATAAATTTGTGTCAAAATCTTTTGTTTGGATCATCGTATTGTTTAAACCGTAACTGTATACACACTTTCTTTTAAGGGTCATGACTTTTTGTTACAGGACGAAAATAATAATGACAATCTCCAGCAGACTATAAAGTCCTTATCTCCTGAAATCGCAACGTCCAGCTCCCGTGAAGCATCACAGGATGTCGACTTGAGAACTAAAAATGGACAAGAAAGACTGCAACTCCATAAAAATCACCTTTTCAGAAAATATCTGTTTTAATATACTTCTCTTTTTGACGATAATTTATCACTATTCGTTTTCAAAACTAAGTCCATGTCGCACGTGAGGCAGAATTTTGGAAGTGTCAGCTTTATGATGCTGTCTTACGGGTTGAGTACCCTTTGACGGCATTCTGTAGTCTGGTATGCTGCCTTTCTTACGCTTCGGTTTCGTCTTCAGTCTTTTGGCATTATCAAATGGATGGGGTCTGAAATAAGAAAAAAAGATATGGTGCTATTTAATCATTACAAAAATGAAAATACTAGAAACTAGAAACACGATAACCAGGTCTATATTATATAGTTGATTTCGATTCTACCTATCTGATATATATATATATATATATATATATATATATATATATGTATGTATATATGTATGTGTGTGTATGTGTTTTAGTCGGAGTCATATATTAATGGTGGCCGCTGTGGCTGACGGTAAACAGTGGATTACAAATCACTCATATATTCACTTTTGAGGATTCGAAGCCCGGTATAGACATCTTTTTTTCAAAGAGCTGACTTGTGGTAGGTCCTTGGTTCGATCCGTGTACATCTTTGCAACCGAGGTATTCTTTCACCTGTAATTGGCTGGGCGTTTTTATATGACTGAAATAATATTTTAGCGACAGTTAACTATTTTACAATAAAAATAGCATATATAAATGGAAAATGTTATCAATTATAATTTATAAGTTTTCGGATCGGGCTACCACTGGATATTTTCTTTGTCGGTATACTTATGTTACCGGTGTCTTTGTTTATCGTCATGTGATCAATATTGGCGATGATATCATGGCCCTTTACTTTAAAAGTTCTGTGGCGATATTGTGTTGTATCGTTATTACTGACTTCCCACATGTATGAAACATTCTCAGATGGATGGGATAGGGCACAGTGGCGAATCACTTCTAAAATGCTGGAGAAGGGTGTTCGACAGTACATACGCACTGCGTGGGCGATATCCTGAAATTGAATTTGACTTCGATGAGTAACGTACACATAAAAACTGTACTTCGTTGAGCAACGTAAACACACTCTGTGAGAAACCTATACATTCATTATATGCATAAAAACCTTCAAATATGGTTGTTTTGCTGATGTGACATTTTTTATGAAGACAGACTGATAAAATTATGTTCAAGATTCATAATGTATTTTAAAAACAACAACAATCAATTGATAATCTTATCAAATATCTATAGATTTAGACTGTTTATATAAAACACTGGATAATTGTGAGTTGTATACCATATAAATGCTTCTAAACAATCTTCACACAAATGTTTGATATTTATATATGTTTAACTCACCATATTTCGTCTTAATGGTTAAAGAAATTCCAGTAATATACATCCATAAGTACGTAAAAAGACATTCACAGCTGTTCAATCACGTTTTGTTTACAATACACGTTTCATTTGTCGATGCAAACCGTACACATGCTTTCGATGTGAACCGACGCTCGTGATTCCGCGTTGGCCCCCAGTGATGATAGGTTTTGTTTTAATTAGTACCTCCAAGATTAGAATGAAAAGAATGTCAGAACTGTTCATGTACGAAACATATAAGTACCGGTAAACATAATCAGTTAAAGATTTATGTTAAAAGTCTGGTAACTCAGTCGGTAAGGAACTGGCCCTGTTAGTAAGGGGTTCAAGGTTTGAGTCCCAGTCTGGCAGCACATTTATCTCACTTGGTTACGTTAACTACATTGACTTAATGAAACTAAATCCTTTTCTGCTACAGCTACTTCCTATTTTGACTAGTAGCATGTTTGATCCCTACCCACACCATAGCATGCAGGTAGTGGTGACTTCCTGCTTAGTGTTCAGCATAATTAAAGGGTAGTCCCCAGGACTGGTTGCCGTGGTGATACTGTAGTGGGTTGGCACTATAGATATAGTCTCTATCTAAACAATTACTGTAGAATCCTTGTAGATGGCATATAAAATCCACCAAACAAACTTATTCTTTTCTTATTTAAAAATGATTTCTTAGGAGAATGTAATTTTATTTTTACAATAGATTTGTCTCATATTCTCTATCTAGGCTATATTCATCATGACTGTTGACATGTACAGCCCATGTAATTTACCACCATATTACAAATTGGTGAATTATTCTAAAAAGTACATAAGCAGTAAACTGTTATTAAACTATGGACATGTTTTACTACCAGGTGTCTATGGAAAGGGGAAGTCTTACAGGAAAATTCACCCCCTCTCGTTCTTTGATGAGGGTCTCTATGTATAGTATTAAAGAGACCCTGCTTTGAGTTATAAATTGGAACATAATACTTTTTATTTATAAATATCATTTCATCATTATTGCTCAAATTGAAGTACATTTTATACATAAAAAGACATAATAAGAATAGAAAAGAACAGAGGAAATTATTACTATTTTATCTGCCATGTATGAGTTGCATTTTACACAAAGATTTAGTAGGGAGATAAGTACAAAATTATATCAGAAAATAAATTATATGATTAAGAATATTAATTAGCATGGATTACTCAATATGACCTGTTATCTAAGGTGCACTGTAAAGGTGGTAATGTTCACAAATCTAAAACTGTATATCTGTAATATTTTCAGTTTTAAATAATTTGTATTTCTTTCTTTGATCAGTAACTCATTGTGCATAAGAAATTGTAATCAATTAGTTATTTGTTGATTTATACTTTAGAAACTAGGGTGCTTAGAAAGTAATATAAAATAATGAATTTGTGTGTAATACATATTCACATCACAACCTTATAATGATGATCATATACAGCGCATTCATGTTATATACTGATCCCCATCCATGACATACCAAAGCCATAAAAGATGGTACTGTTAGAGCTCCCTTGCTTGGCATTCAGCATATAATGGTGGTTCAAGGACTGATTGGCCCAGTGTCAGGATAATGTGACTGGATGTGGTATCATGCCACATGTCTACAGCATGATACTGCAGTGTGGCAGCACTATATCTTTCTCCAAATGACTGAAATACTTCGGTGGGACATTAAATCTAACAAATAAACAAACATATACTAATAGCCATAAATAGTGTATCACATATGATACAATGAATTTAAAAAATAGACAAAAGTAAAAAGAAACTAGATGTCATTCGTGAAAACGAATGATAGGACTTTCTGCAAGCTGTGTTAATGCAAAAAGCAGGAGATAGAAGTTTCATGTAATGACTCACCTCTGGTAGTATTTCATGTTCATGCTGAACAATTGACATTATATTCCGAAATCAGTGCAAATGATAAGAACTAAGTATTAGTCTGTGACGTAACATGATGTCATATGACGTAAGGACATGACTGCAAACTTGATTTCTAGTTTAAAGGTCCTATGTTCGAATCTTACTTCAGCCACAATACTTCGGTTTTTAGGAATTAAGGTTAGCTGACAAAATATTCACACCTTAGTTGCAAAATGTACCATCTGTAAAAATTTGAAGAAAATCTTATCATAAATGACGGCTGTAGAGCGCGAATACCATTTTTCACTATTTTCAGCTTTGACGTCAGGTGACGTCATAGGGTGCTGAAAATACTGTTGCTCAAAAGCGCATACTTTACTGTAATAACTCTGAAATTTTCATTATTCTGAACAACTGGCATCATGTCGAAATCATTGCCCCAAATTAAAATTAAGTGGTATTCATATGACATCCTATGACGTCACGATTCAAAATATTTGTAGAAATGCTGCAGAACTGCAAACTGTGTAAGTTTCAACTTTCTATCTCATCCTGAAGTTCTTTAATCCTAAAATGAAATTTTCGGTCCTATGTTCGAGTCTTTTTTTCAGCAACAGAACTTCGGTTTTTTGGAATTTCGGTTAACTGACAGGATATGAACACCTTAGTTTCAAGATGTACAATCTGTAAAAAATTTGAAGAAAATCTGACCATAAATGGCGGCTGTAGAGCGTTTAAAACCATTTTTCACTATTTTTAGCTCAGACGTCACATGACGTCATAGGGTGCTGAAAATGCTTTTGTTCAAAAGTACATACTTTGTTGTCATAACTCTGAAATTTTCATTATTCTGAACAACTGGCATCATGTCGAAATAATTGCTCTAAAATGAAAATTACGAAGTATGCTTATGACATCACATGACGTCATATGACCTCATAACGCAAAACATATGTAGAAATTCTGCAGAACTGCAAACTGTGTAAGTTTCAACTTTCTATCTCATCCTGAAGCTCTTTAATCCAAAAATGAAATTTTCGGTCCTATGTTCGAATCTTATTTCAGCCACAGAACTTCGGTCTTTCTGAATTTCGGTTAGCTGACATGATATGCACACCTTAGTTTCAAGATGTACAATCTGTGAAAATTTGAAGAAAATCCGACCATAAATGGTGGCTGTAGAGCGTGAACACCATTTTTCATTATTTTTAGCTCTGACGTCACATGACGTCAAAGGGTGCTGAAAATTCTTTTGTTCAAAAGCGTATACTTTACTTTCATAACTCTGAAATTTTCATTATTCTGAACAACTGGCATCATGTCGAAATCATTGCCCTAATATGAAAATTAAGAAGTATACTTATGACGTCACATGACATCCTATGACGTCACGACTCAAAATATATGTAGAAATTCTGTCGCACTACAAACTGTGTAAGTTTCAACTTTCTGTCTCATTCTGAAGCTCTTTAATCCTAAAATGAAATTTTCGGTCCTATGTTCGAATCTTATTTCAGCCACAGAACTTCGGTCTTTCGGAATTTCGGTTAGCTGATAGGATATGCACACCTTAGTTTCAAGATGTACCATCTGTGAAAATTTGAAGAAAATCCGACCATAAATGACGGCTGTAGAGCGCAAACACCATTTTTCACTATTTTTAGCTGTGACGTCATGTGACGTCATAGGGTGCTGAAGATGCTTTTGTTCAAAAGCGCATACGTTAGTTTCATAACTCTTAAGTTTTCATTATTCTGAACAACTGGCATCATGTCGAAATCATTGCCCTAATATGAAAATTAAGAAGTATGCTTATGACGTCACATGACGTCATATGACGTTCCGACTCCAAAATTTTGTAGAAATATAGCAGAACTGCAAACTGTGTAAGTTTCAACTTTCTATCTCATCCTGAAGCTCTTTAATCCTAAAATGAAATTTTCGGTCCTATGTTCGAATCTTATTTCAGCCACAGAACTTCGGTCTTTCGGAATTTAGGTTAGCTGACAGGATATGCACACCTTTGATTCAAGATGTACCATCTGTGAAAATTTGAAGAAAATCCGACCATAAATGACGGCTGTAGAGCGCGAACACCATTTTTCACTATTTTTAGCTGTGACGTCATGTGACGTCATAGGGTGCTGAAGATGCTTTTGTTCAAAAGCGCATACTTTACTTTCATAACTCTGAAATTTTCATTATTCTGAACAACTGGCATCATGTCAAAATCATTGCCCTAAAATGAAAATTAAGAATTATGACGTCACATGACGTCATATGACGTTCTGACTGAAAATATTTGTAGAAATTCTGCAGAACTGCAAACTGTGTAAGTTTCAACTTTCTATCTCATCCTGAAGCTCTTTAATCCTAAAATGAAATTTTCGGTCCTATGTTCGAATCTTATTTCAGCCACAGAACTTCGGTCTTTCGGAATTTCGGTTAGCTGACAGGATATGCACACCTTTGATTCAAGATGTACCATCTGTGAAAATTTGAAGAAAATCCGACCATAAATGACGGCTGTAGAGCGCGAACACCATTTTTCACTATTTTTAGCTGTGACGTCATGTGACGTCATAGGGTGCTGAAAATCATTGAAATCAAAATTTCCTCACGTGACTAATAAGCCATAAAAATTTCATCGTCCTAGGTCCATTGCAACATATTAAAATAAGCGTTTAGTTAGGAAGAAGAAAAGAATAATAATAATAATAATAATAACTAGATTTCATTCGTTGATACGAATGATAGGACTTTCTGCTAAAATTGAAAAATATTAAGATTAATTCCGTGAGAAAGAATATATATTAAATTCTCTAACCTTTACTTTTTTTTTTTTCGTATGGACTTCTTTTAGCTTTGACGTCACATGACGTCATAGGGTGCTGAAAATTCTTTTGTTCTGAAGCGCATACTCTACTGTCGTAACTCTGAAATTTTCATTATTCTGAACAACTGGCATCATGTCAAAATCATTGCCTTAAAATGAAAATTAAGAAGTATGCTTATGACGTCATATGACGTCAAGACTCAAAATATATGTAGAAATTCTGCAGAACTGCAAACTGTGTAAGTTTCAACTTTCTATCTCATCCTGAAGCTCTTTAATCCTAAAATGAAATTTTCGGTCCTATGTTCGAATCTTATTTCAGCCACAGAACTTCGGTCTTTCGAAATTTCTGTTAACTGACAGGGTATGCACACCTTAGTTTCAAGATATACCATCTGTGAAAATTTGAAGAAAATCCGGCCATAAATGGCAGCTGTAGAGCGTGAACACCATTTTTCACTATTTTAAACTGTGACGTCACATAACGTCATAGGGTGCTGTAGATGCTTTTATTCAAAAGCGCATACTTAAAGGAATACGCTCGGCTGAAATGAAAATTTAACCATCAACAAACCTTTTAGTGTAGATCACTTTGACATGACTTTCATTTTTATACACGCTATATTTGTGAAGATATAACTGTTTAAAGTTTGTGATTTCGATCGGCTATGGCCGCCGCCATCTTTGTTCATGTTTACCTTTCTGTGACGTCACAAATACCCATTGAACCATATCCCGATCGATGAGTGCGATTAATAGGGGTTGTGATAAAAGCATTAAAGGAATACGCTCGGCTGATTACAAATAGGTTTCAACTGAAAGATATTGATGTAAATAAACCAATTAAATTTCTCATTTCATTGAATCAATCGTAATAAGAAAGAAATTGTAAGTTAAAGACGTCTATTTAAACCAATTTGCTCCGCGATATTTTTTATTTCTATAATACATCTTTGTCATTTTTACCGTGAAATGCTTGCAACTGCGGTTATTGAAAAGTTGTGTGGTGTTAAACTGATTGGATAAGAAATCACTGGCAAATCTTTGTAACAGACTAAGCGTCATATAAAATCGCACCTCAGGGCCATAAAACACGGCCATAAAACGAAGCGTGCGACCGAGTCACCATGTCAACAGACAATTGATGTGCACGTTTTACTGAAACGGACATGTAGAGTATAATCATCACCACAAACATACTAAATGCATTATATAAATATGAAAGAAAAGTGTTGAATCCACGTTTTATATTATAATAATCTATATTATGCTATTTTACGGAAAAAGTCTGTTTAAATAAATATATATAAGTAAAAGTATCGTATCGCAATGAGCTCATGTTAGTGTGATATACAGAAAGTAGTTAGCATAATTTACATTATTTTGCTAAATTGCGAGCAATTAGGTTTGTTAATCATAATTACAACACGGTGTCCCTTTGATTCGTCTCTATAGTATTTCACAGTTACCGTCATTGAAATTAGATTTCTACTTACATGATACCGCCCCTTTTATATATTTATATGTTTGACTAAAAAAACTGTTTAAAAATTGTTGATAATTGCTGTAATGATTTGCGCAATTAAATTAGCGATGTTTGTGAGAATGTGCATAAATGATTGCGTGACAAGGGGTATTGACTTTAGTTATGGTTCGATCACTATAGCAGGAAGTTTAATAAAGTTTTTGAGATATTTCTTAAAATGGAGTGTATAGTTCCTTACGACTTTGAGCCCGAATATACTGAGGAAGAGCTGCAACTGCTTCAAGACAATGACGTACGGGAGGAGAAATATTTATGTGCTGAGGACTTTTGTCTGTGTGATAACTGTGTTATGATGCCATCCAATATGGAAAATGTATGTTGCAAATCGAGTGACTTGGTTGTTGGAAATTTAGATGAACTTACGTGCATTACGGACCATACGGACTTTCACACCTTAGTTCTGAATGATTCTGTTTTAGAAGTTGCATTCATTACCATTCTGGCATACAAAGGTCATAGGACGAGGGCTCCAGACTCTCTCACCACGAGTAAGAAAACAATAAAATGATCATAGTTTAATCTTTTAATAATATATTTTCATCATATTCAAATAAAATATACACTTAAAATGTCCTTTAAGTAATTATAATTACTTTTTGCCTTCCTGATTCTTTTTGGGGGTAAATTTTCTCCACAACACACGTAATTCCCTTCTATATTTCAATGTATGTACGCAACCGGAAGTGTGTCTGTGACGTCACGATTGTTGTAAAAAAAGTCTCGCGAGACCACGAGACGTAAACAATGTCTGCGCCCATGTCTCGGAGCAAATTGGTGTAAATAGACGTCTTTAACTTGCAATTTCTTTCTTATTACGATTGATTCAATGAAATGAGTAATTAAATTGGTTTATTTACATCAATATCTTTCAATTAAAACCTAGTTGTTATCAGCCGAGCGTATTCCTTTAACTGTCATAACTCTGAAATTTTCATTATTCTGAACAACAGGCATCATGTCGAAATCAATACCCTAAAATGAAAATTAAGAAGTATGCCTATGACGTGACATGACGTCATATGACGTCACGACTCAAAATATTTGTAGAAATTCTGCAGAACTGCAAACTGTGTAAGTTTCAACTTTCTATCTCATCCTGAAGCTCTTTAATCCTAAAATGAAATTTTCGGTCCTATGTTCGAATCTTATTTCAGCCACAGAACTTCGGTCTTTCGGAATTTCGGTAAGCTGACAGGATATGCACACCTTAGTTTCAAGATGTACCATCTGTGAAAATTTAAAGTAAATCCGACCATAAATGACGGCTGTAGAGCGCGAATACCATTTTTCACTATTTTTAGCTGTGACGTCATGAGACGTCAAAAGGTGCTGAAGATGCTTTTGTTCAAAAGCGCATACATTACTGTCATAACTCTGAAATTTTCATTATTCTGAACAACTGGCATCATGTCGAAATCATTGCCTTAAAATGAAAATTAAGAAGAATGCCTATGACGTCACATGACGTCATATGACGTCACGACTCAAAATATATGTAGAAATTCTGCAGAACTGCAAACTGTGTAAGTTTCAACTTTCTATCTCATCCTGAAGCTCTTTAATCCTAAAATGAAATTTTCGGTCCTATGTTCGAATCTTATTTCAGCCACAGAACTTCGGTCTTTTGGAATTTCGGTAAGCTGACAGGATATGCACACCTTTGATTCAAGATGTACCATCTGTGAAAATTTGATGAAAATCCGACTTTAAATGACGGCTGTAGAGCGCGAACACCATTTTTCACTATTTTTAGTTGTGACGTCATGTGACGTCATATGGTGCTGAAGATGCTTTTGTTCAAAAGCGCATACCTTACTGTCATAATTCTAAAATTTTCATTATTCTGAACAACTGGCATCATGTCGAAATCATTGCCCTAAAATAAAAATTAAGAAGTATGCCTATGACGTCACATGAGGTCATATGACGTCACCGCTCAAAATATATGTAGAAATTCTGCAGAACTGCAAACTGTGTAAGTTTCAACTTTCTATCTCATCCTGAAGCTCTTTAATCCTAAAATGAAATTTTCGGTCTTATGTTCGAATCTTATTTCAGCCACAGAACTTCGGTCTTTCGGAATTTCGGTAAGCTGACAGGATGTGCACAACTTTGATTCAAGATGTACCATCTGTGAAAATTTGAAGAAAATCCGACTATAAATGACGGCTGTAGAGCGCGAACACCATTTATCACTATTTTTAGCTGTGACGTCATGTGACGTCATAGGGTGCTGAAAATCATTGAAATCAAAATTTCCTCACGTGACTAATATGCCATAAAAATATTATCGTCCTAGGACTATTGCAACATATAAAAATAAGCGTTTAGTTAGGAAGAAGAAAAGAATAATAATAACTAGACTCCTTTTGTTCTGAACAAAAGAAAGGGCTTTCTGCTAACTATGTCAAACCTGATCATACTTATTTACTTTTCTGACATACACCATCTTCAAATATTGAAGAAAATCCTTATTATAAGTATGCTTATGACGTCACATGACGTCAAACGACGTCACGACTCAAAATATTTAAAGAAATTCTGCAGAACTGCAAACTGTGTAAGTTTCAACTTTCTATCTCATCCTGAAGCTCTTTAATCCTAAAATGAAATTTTCGGTCCTATGTTCGAATCTTATTTAAGTCACAGAACTTCGGTCTTTCAGAATTTCGGTTAGCTGACAGGATAGGTACACCTTAGTATCAAGGTGTACCATCTGTGAAAATTTGAAGAAAATCCGACCATAAATGACGCCTGTAGAGCGCGAACACTTTTTTTCACTATCTTTAGCTCTGACGTCACCTGACGTCATAGGGTGCTGAAGATGCTTTTGTTCAAAAGCGCATACTTTACTGTCATAACTCTGAAATTTTCATTATTCTGAACAACTGGCATCATGTTGAAATCATTGCCCTACAATGAAAATTAAGAAGTATGCTTATGACGTCACATGACGTCATATGACTTCACGACTCAAAATTTATTTAGAAATTCTGCAGAACTGCAATCTGTGTAAGTTTCAACTTTCTATCTCATCCTGAAGCTCTTTAATCGTAAAATGAAATTTTCGGTCCTATGTTCGAATCTTATTTCAGCCACAGAACTTCGGTCTTTCGGAATTTCGGTTAGTTGACAGGATATGCACATCTTAGTTTCATGATGTACCATCTGTGAAAATTTGAAGAAAATCCGACCATAAATGGCCGTTTTAGAGCGTGAACACCATTTTTCACTATTTTTAGCTCTGACGTCACATGACGTCATAGGGTGCTGAAGATGCTTTTGTTCAAAAGCGCATACTTTACTTTCATAACTCTGAAATTTTCATTATTCTGAACAACTGGCATCATGTCGAAATCATTGCCCTAATATGAAAATTAATAAGTATGCTTATGACGTCACATGACGTCATATGACGTCACGACTCAAAATTAATTTAGAAATTCTGCAGAACTGCAAACTGTGTAAGTTTCAACTTTCTATCTCATCCTGAAGCTCTTTAATCGTAAAATGACATTTTCGGTTCTATGTTCGAATCTTATTTCAGCCACAGAACTTCGGTCTTTCGGAATTTCGGTTAGTTGACAGGATATGCACACCTTAGTTTCATGATGTACCATCTGTGAAAATTTGAAGAAAATCTGACCATAAATGGCCGTTTTAGAGCGTGAACACCATTTTTCACTATTTTTAGCTCTGACGTCACCTGACGTCATAGGGTGCTGAAGATGCTTTTGTTCAAAAGCGCATACTTTACTGTCATAACTCTGAAATTTTCATTATTCTGAACAACTGGCATCATGTCGAAATCATTGTCCTAATATGAAAATTAAGAAGTATGCTAATGACGTCACGACTCAAAATTTCTTTAGAAATTCTGCAGAACTGCAAACTGTTTAAGTTTCAACTTTCTATCTCATCCTGGTGCTCTTTAATCGTAAAATGAAATTTTCGGTCCTATGTTCGAATCTTATTTCAGCCACAGAACTTCGGTCTTTCGGAATTTCGGTTAGTTGACAGGATATGCACACCTTAGTTTCATGATGTGCCATCAGTGAAAAGTTGAAGAAAATCCGACCATAAATGACGGCTGTAGAGCGCGAACACCATTATTCACTATTTTTAGCTCTGACGTTATGTGACGTCATAGGGTGCTGAAGATGCTTTTGTTCAAAAGCGCATACTTTACTGTCATAACTCTGAAATTTTCATTATTCTGAACAACTGG
>CM037782.1:57694306-57707106 GCA_021229015.1 Solen grandis
AGGATTATTACAAATGAAGTTTGAGAGACATCCAATGAGTAATACTGAAGATAATGGCAATGTTAAGCATAAGTTGTTGTTTTTTTCTGAGTCCAAAAAAAGGCCATAAATATGATAAAAAATATTTGAAAGAGTAACTGTCCCTGTTTCTACTAGTTGGTCTGATGATGTTCAAGCAAGTGTTAAATTTGAGAGACATCTAACAAGCATAAATGGAGATAATGGCAATGTTAAATAAGTTAAACATTTTGCTAAGTCTAAAAAGGGCCATAAATATGCATGAAAATTTGGAAGAGTTACTGTTCCTGGTTCTTCTGGTTGAAAAACACATGTGTGAAGTTTGAGGGACATCAATTCAGTAAAACTTGAGATAATAGCAATTGTGGTGAACTTTGACCCTGACGTCACCGCAGCTGGGTGAGCATGCGCCGAGTCCACGCATGCGTGGGGAGACTTCCGCCCAGCAGAGTCGTCCCGCCATTCTATCAGTCAGCAGACGAAAACCATTAACTTAAAGAACAACCAAAAGGTCATCTCCAGCCCTTCATCTAAGGTAGGAAATTCTTCCTTAGTGACATATATTCACACCATAATTGTAGCAAAGTACAATATTGGTGGCAGCGGTTAATTCGGAGCCTTTATTTGTGTTTCAAGAGTTCGCTACCATCCCGCGAGAGTCCGCGATTTTGGCCCAGCCATTTTCGCAACTTTTGCCTTGTTCTAACACAGTATTGGATAGGAATTGCAACATTGATATATTTCTTATACATTTAAATTGTATTTGAGATAGGTTCTCTGTCCTTTCCTGCATTATTTTGCCTGTTTTTTTGAGTTTCTCCCAGGCTCTGCAACTGGTAGAAATCGCACGGGGTTTACACACGCCATTGTAAAACTTGTGCTGTAAACACTGTAAAAAACAACCTACATTTTTCGCAAAGCGTTATTTGTTTCTTGTTTTTTGGGATTAAGTATGGAAATGTCGGCCCAGGCCCCTCCTCATGACTCTCCCCAATCCCATGTAGCTGATGACAGCACCTCAGAGGCAGAAAATGCCGATGAGAGCCTTGGTACGGCGCAAAGCGCTTATGCCAAAAGGATTGCGGTGAACTTTGTTGATATGCAGGGTTTACAGGAAATCCCCGGTGTCAGCGAAAAGCTGGCGCAGGTGATTTTCTCCCTGAGAAAGCAAGATGGAAATCTATCATGCTCAGCTCTAGAGACGATTTGTAGACGTAGGTTCACTGTCCCTGAGCTGAATAAGTTAGATTTCACGGTGAATACCTCGCTTATACCTTTAAAGAAGGAAAGTGGGTATGGCGTCCCCTCCCAAACCCCTGGTAGACAAAGAGTGGTGGATCAGTTCCTGGCCCGTTCTGCAGGTATGTCCACAGTTTCTGCACCAAGAGAAGACCCTGAGGATGAGGACTTTCGCCCCACAAAGCAGCAGTGGTTGGACATGATGGGTGTCATGCAGGCGGCAACAAAGCTGCTTGCAACAGCCAAAACCCAACCACCGAGGGCAGATCCAGAGCCAACCCCAGAAATGCCCAGAGGTATTTTGGCCCAGCCATCATTGCCCCTGGGTAATTCTGTCCTGAGACAGCCCTCATTGCTGAAGACAGAGCCATCTTCGCCACCGAGGGCATCCTACACCCCACTGAGGGAACGTAGGGCCACGTCTTCGCCACCAAGGGCATCCTACACTCCACTGAGGGAACGTAGGGCCACATCTGCAGCACCAAGGGAGGTCCCATCCGACTTCAGGCCCCAGGTAAGTGGTTACACCACACCGAAAAAATCATACCGGGAGGTTTATGGTTCCATTCCCAGGAACCTATCCTTTAATGGCACCGGCAGCTGGCATGCGTTCAAACGCCAGTTCACTCAGCATGCTAATGCTTGTGAGTGGACTGAGGAGGAGAGCCTCAACTGCCTGGTTTTGTGCTTGTCAGGGAAAGCCCTAGAGCATTACGCACTCTTGTGCGATAATGAAGGAGTACCAGAGTACCCTGACTTATTGCACAAGTTAGACATTAGGTTTGGTGAACAGGACCTGCCGGAGACAGCCCAGACCAGATTTTATCACGCAACGCAAAGCGTTGGTGAATCTCTGGATGAATGGGCAGATAGACTGAGGACTCTCAGTGGTAAAGCTTTCAGGCGGCTACCAGAGGATTATGTGACTTCCCAGGTAGTGAGTCGCTTCTGCCTGGGAATGTTAGACAAAGAGGCTGGACAACAGGTCATCATGAGGGAACCCATGGACCTAATAGACGCTATTAGGGCAGCCAGGAAGTACCAGCAGGTGCATGCGGCCATTTTTGGGAAAAAACAAAAAAGGCGCACTGAGGAAGAAGAGAGGGTGTATGCTGTGGAGGCCCCGCCACACAGCAACCCCACTCTGCCGTCAGGACAAGGGTATGCCTCGGCCCCACCTACCACTAGTAGCACAGCAACAGGTCCCTCGGATTTTAACGATGCACTGCGGGACCTGGAAAGAAGGCTAACTCGCTCCCTGAGGTCAATGATGCCAAAGGGGCGGGGGAGGCCTATTCTCAAGTGCTTCCACTGTGACAAAGAGGGACACTTTAGGAAGAACTGCCCCCAGCTCAGAGATGAGGATCGAGCCAACCAGGCCCGATCTTTAAACTACAAGG
Organism: Solen grandis; assembly: GCA_021229015.1. Classification (NCBI taxonomy): domain Eukaryota; kingdom Metazoa; phylum Mollusca; class Bivalvia; order Adapedonta; family Solenidae; genus Solen; species Solen grandis. The sequence goes on from CM037782.1 coordinate 57,696,964, forward strand.
GGTCGACGAAGAAGTAGGTCTTTCCTCGACCCAGCCATATGGCATATCAACGGCCTGCAACAGCAAGAATCCCTATGTGGCAGCCCAGCCCAGCCACAACAATCAGGACAGGGGAGACAAGATGGACCCAATTGTGGTCTGTCAAGTCAGATCAGCTTCACAATTCACCATGGATGTGCAGATTAGCAGTGTTCCCATCAAAGCGGTGGTGGACACTGCGGCACAGGTGACCATTATCTCAGATAAAGTTTACCAACAGCTGAAAACTACCCCAAAGAAGATCAGGGATGTCACCTTGCTTGCTGCAGGCAGAGAAATGTCTATGGCGGCACAGGTGGCAGGCCCAGTAAAGATGAGAATTGGCACTCAGTGGTATTCTCAAAACGTCTATGTTGCTCCCATTGAACAAGATATGCTCCTGGGATTTGATATCCTTAGGGGGGTGGGGAATGCAATATTAGATATGGGAAAAGGGATTTTATTTTTTGATGGAATGTGCATCACCTTAGATGTGGATTCCAGGGAGGGGGCTCCCTCTGCGTCCCGGGTAACTGTGGCAAAGAGAAGGGTCATACCCCCTAACTCTGTAGTAAAAGTCCCATGTAAGCTAGACGCCCAGCTGCCTAGCTACATTATTGAACCACTGAACCAGTCCAAGTTACTGATGCCGAGTGTATTGCGCCAGAGTTCATCAGACCCTATAGTCTGCTTAGTGAATCCGTCAGACAGGTTCCGTCTTGTCAAGAGGGGAAGCGAGATAGGTAGGGCTTACCCGGTTGACAGAATACTTGAAAATGTAGAGGAAAGCAATACTGAGGAAATCTCCGTGTTGCAAGTACTCATGGAAGAGGGTGAGGGTGGCTCATCATCTCCTAATGGAGATGGTGGCACTATGCCAGAACATCTCAGACGACTTTATCAGGACTCGTGCACGAACCTGGATGCAGACCAGAGAATTCAATTGGCGCAACTGCTAATTGAATTCCAAGATGTTTTTGCAAAGGATGAGTTCGATCTGGGGAACTTCACAGAAATAGAGCACACCATAGACACAGAAAATGCAAAGCCCATAAAACAAAGGATGCGGCGAACTCCAGTCAGCTTTGCAGAAGAAGAAGAAGAGCACCTCAAGAAGATGCTCAGGGCTGGTGTGATACAGGAGTCCACCTCAGATTGGGCCTCAGCTCCTGTGCTGATCCGCAAACGAGATGGTTCTGTGAGGTGGTGCATCGACTACAGAAAGCTGAATGAGGTAACTGTCAAAGACGTTTACCCCTTACCATTGGTCGATGATTGCCTAGACACGTTAGCAGGCAGCGTTTGGTTTTCCAAACTAGATGCTAATTCTGCTTACTTCCAATTAAAAATCAGAGAGGAAGATAGAAAAAAGACTGCCTTTATTACAAGGTATGGTCTTTTTGAACATGTACGAATGGGATTTGGTTTATGTGGAGCCCCGGCTACATTTGCTAGGGCTATGAACCTTATCCTCAGAGGGCTGAACTGGAAAACTGTTCTAGCATTCCTTGATGACATAGTCGTGCTGGGACGGAATGCCAGTGAACACCTGGCAAACCTCAAAGAGGCTTTGACCCGGTTCCGCATACACGGTCTTAAGTTGAAACCCAAGAAGTGCACTCTCTTCCAAAAGGAAGTGGAATTCCTGGGGAGACGTGTGAGCGGGGATAGCCTGGCTATGTCTGAACAAGACATAGCTGTGGTTAAAAATTGGCCTGTTCCAAACTGTGCCAAGCATGTAGAGCGGTTCATGGGACTGGTGAACTATCATAGAGGATTTATAAAGGATTTCTCTAAGATAGCGGCCCCCCTGTATGCGGTCCTTGGGAAGAATCAGTTTGTATGGGGACCAAGGCAGGCAGAGGCTTTCGCCACCTTGAAGGAAATGCTAACCCAGCCCCCTGTGTTAGCATTGCCCAACTTAAAGGACCCATTTATTTTAGACACGGACGCCTCGGACTTCGCAATTGGCGCTGAGCTTATCCAAATCCAAGATGGTCAGGAGAAGGTGATAGCTTATGGGAGCTTTGCCTTGACAAAAGAACAGAGGCGTTACTGTGTCACACGGAAGGAGCTTCTGGCGGTAGTGCGCTTTACCAGACAGTATAGGCACTATCTGCTAGGACGGCCATTTGTGGTGCGAACAGACCACTCCAGTCTTAGGTGGCTGATTAACTTTCGGGAGCCACAGGGGCAGTTGGCGAGATGGCTGGAAGAGCTGTCTCAGTACAACATGGTACTCAAGCACAGACCAGGTCGGGAACATTCAAATGCTGACGCATTGTCCAGAATGCCATCTGAGGTAATGTGTGAAGCACGCGAAGCAGGGACTCGACCGGACCAATTGCCCTGTGGCGGGTGCAGGTACTGCAGGGACGCCACAGAGAAGTGGCAGAGGTTCTTTGAAGAGGTAGACGGGGCAGTGCCGTTGGCAACCGGGAATAAGAGGCCTATTTCATGTCCTGAGGGTCAGGACAGTGAGATTAGAGCTGTTCTTGGAAGTCATAGGAGTGCTGCAAGAAATGTCTGCCTAAACAAGAACGAAAGTGAAATCAGCAGGGAGTGCGGGGAGCAGGCATCAGTGTGTGTCGCCACGGAGGAACTCTCTGGGAGGGCCCAGAACCTCTCGGAGAGTATGAAGACAGACGAAGTCATGGGAAGCGAGCCCACTTGCAACCCTGATAAGTCCATTTGGGAACCAGGAAGTGCTGTAGATATGACAGATGTAACAGCGTTGTCAAATGCTCTCGAGGAAATCTCGTGGCATTCTATTGGCGTCACTGGGGATGCTATGGTTGCTAGCGCAAACCTGGTTTCAGCAAAAGTACCGTCTCAGGGCCCTGGGGTTTTAATCCAAGATCAGGAGCAACCCCAAAGGGTCCCTGACAAGGATAAGGGAGATGTCCCACAAAGTTGGGGTTTCACCCTTACAGATCTGAAGGAAGCTCAAAGTCAAGACAGCGACTTGTGCTTCATATTGGAGTGGTTAGAGAACGACTTAGAGCCAGAACCTGCAGCTCTGTTCCGTTCTAGCCCAGCCAGCAAGTCATACTGGTTGAACAAGGAAATGATGTCTCTGGTTGATGGAGTGCTTTATCAGACAGACAAGCACTCTCAGGAAATGAGGCTGGTACTGCCTAAAGGTCTCAGAGAGAAGGCTTTGGTCTTGAATCATGACCTTCCCTCTGCTGGCCATCAGGGCGAGGCCCGAACCAGAGACCGAATGAAAGAGAAGTTTACCTGGTATGGTATGGGAAAAGATGTGGCAGCATACGTTGCTGGTTGCGCCCAGTGCAACCAGAACAAGAAAACTGCCCGCCATGGTAAGTGCCCTATGACTGAATACCAGGCTGGGGCACCTATGGAAAGGGTCCACATTGACTTTTTGGGCCCATTGCCAAAATCAGCAAGAGGAAATGAACATGTACTCATGATAGTGGACCAATTCACTAAGTGGGTAGAATGTATACCGGTCCCAAACCAATCGGCGGAGGAGACAGCAAGAGCAGCTGTGGATGGTTTTTTCATGAGGTTTGGAGCCCCGCTCCAAATATTCTCTGATCAAGGCCGCAACTTTGAATCCCAGCTGTTCACAGAATTGTGTCGGGTACTTGAAATCCACAAGACCCGAACCACGCCATACCGCCCTTCATCCAATGGACAGGTGGAACGCTACAACCGGACTCTAATGGACGCCGTCCGTTGTTTTGTGGGGAAATCCCAAAAACACTGGGACATCCATTTGCAACAAATTGCGGGAGCTCTTCGGGCTTCTGTGAACCGAATGACAGGACTTACAGCAAACATGATGATGCTAGGCAGAGAAGTAAGTACTCCAGCTGATCTGATGTTCCCACTCAAACGTGGCGAACACACGTCTCCCATGGAGTACACAAGGACTCTCATCTCCACCATGGAGAGGGCCCACGAAACAGCCCGCCGTGTCATGAAGACTACTTCCCAACGTATGAAGAGGAACTATGACTTGCGCATCTTAGAAAGGAATTATCAAGTAGGCGACCCCGTCTACCTGCTTGATACTGCTGTACTTAAAGGGAAGTGCAAAAAACTGTCTCCACCATGGAAGGGTCCTGGGGTGATTGTTGCAAAACTATCATCCTATCTGTTCCGGGTAAAACTGAGAAACTCAGTTTTTGTGGCAAATCATGACCGCCTTAAACTGTGTAGAGACCGGGATATCCCTCAGTGGATAAATCATTGGAAGAAGAACCCTGGGGAAGCTATCAAGCCAGCCAGGGGTGATGATCGAGTATATTGCTCTTGCCGGAAACCCTGGCAGCAGCGTTTTATGATCCAGTGCGATTTCTGCCAGGAGTGGTACCATGGCTCTTGTGTTGATATTACTCCTACCGATGCCTTGGATATTGACAAATATAAATGTGGTGACTGTCTCCGACGGTCCCACTAATGTGTTTGTGTTCTACCATTGTATGTTTCAGGCAACCAAAGGATGGAGTCTCCTATCAAGGCCGTCCGGCGGTTCACCAAGGAGAAGAGGCTTTTCAACTCCAGGGAGCTAGCCAAGCTAGTGACCGGAGCACCAAACCCTGAAGAGGCCACTTGTGTTCTAATGGACCAGGTGGCTCTTGGGAAGGCACAAGGCAGTAAGAAGTGGCTAGCATCGTTAGCCAAGGAGCTGGACACCGTCCAGTATCACAGTCGGCAGTGGATATCCGAGAAGGTGTCAGCGCTGCCCAAACCAAGGACCGACATCGTCCGGTTTAGTGACCATCCAAGTGGTCCTAGCCGGGACATTCGCCTGGATAGTGACCCTCACATCCAGCGAGTGTCTGAAGACGCTGGCGCCAGATCGCAGGAAGATGTCCTTCTTTCTGGGCCAGAAGATCAGGAGATGGAGGTGGATATGTCCCAGGCGGCTGTACTCCTGGATAGTCCTGTTAAGGTATCCCCTAGGAAGGCGGAGTGCAGCCAGTCGACAGAGAAGACCTCGTCTAGAGGGAAGGATGTGTCGACAGAGAAGACCCCGTCTTCTGGGAAGACTCTTTCTTGGGCGGAGCAGACAGACAGAGAGCTCCCCCTAACCAGCTCAAAGAAGACCACCTACTCAGATATGGTGAAGGCTTCAACTTCAGGGTCCTGGGAGAGGCCCAAGGGTACTGGTAAGAGGTACTCCGACAGGCACCGGGACCTTCATAGACGTAGGAGTGACCCGAGGGAGAGCCCGCCCCGCAGCTCTACCCAGGGGCATTCAAGAAGACGGACAGAGTATCCTGTGAGGGACCATAGTGGCAAGCCCCGGCGAAGCGAATCTCACCGGGAACTCCACAGGAGAAACGTCCAGCTCCTCCGGAACCACCAAGGAGATCAACATGCCCAGTAAGGGGGTGTAGGGGAGACGTGTCGTCAGTTCACGCTCTCGACGCTCACCTGCCGGGCATATTCAACGCAAGGCTAAGCGGACCAGACATGGCCAACCGGAGAGTAGGGGCTCTGAAGTTGGTGGCACGATGGTTGCTAGGAGAGCAAAGCACTCTTAGTGGCCTCGTCCGCTACGTCGAGAGCATGGGTCTTGCACCCATTGAAGACGAGCAGCCTGCCCAGCTGACTGCTGTCATGAGGGAATTTTGTGAGACTCTGGGCTCACCAGTTCCTGAGGACTTCTCTATCAAACAGAGAGGAAATCAGGTGACTGCTCTAGTACACTGGAGGGTACTCCTGACTCTGGTGGCAATATTAGAACCATATCAGGTGGAGAGTTTGAAGGCAATGTACGAACTCTCCACAGAAGATCGACAGATGCTGCCACAGCTGCCCATCGCTTTCGACAGCCACTGTCATCTTGACCGGACGATGAAGGAGATGGACATCGACGACCTTGCTCTCCAACGTGTTTGCAGGGCCCGCTCCCCACCTGAGGAATACGAAGTGCAGGTGCAGAACGTCACCGGGGTGTTCTGTGACCCTGAAACATACCCATCGACCGCCCAGCTCCAGTCATGGGTATCACAGGGGGTGGTTGTGGTAGCAGGACTCCACCCAAAGAAGGTAGCTGGAGACAAGGACCTAGGGCACCTGAAGACTCTGCTCGCTGATCCCCTGGTCGCCGGATTGGGAGAGGTTGGGCTTGACTACACTCTGCCCCCAGCAACCTGGGCAGAGCAGATGTGGAAGCTGGACTACCTCCTCGAGCTTCTGGGCCCGGATCACATCCTTGTACTTCACGGTAGAGGTCAGCAGGATGGATTCGACGCCACCCTGTTGACGTTGCTGTTCCAGCTGAGGGCCCATTCTTCTGTGGGGAAAGATCGCCTTATCCATCTCCACTGTTATACGGGGAGTTGGAAACTCATGGAAGAGTGGATCAAGGCCTTCCCGAACACATACTTCGGGTTCACCTCCCTCATCGCTAGGTTGGAGCACCCAGACCAGCGGGCAGCCGTTAGGAATATGGACCCAACCAGGCTACTCCTGGAGACGGATAGTCCATATTTCCCACCAGCTGGGTACCGGCGGTCCACACCAGGACTTCTGGGATTAACAGCAGCAGCCGTCGCCAGCGTCATCAAGAGGCCCTGGGAGGAAGTGCTGCGACAGGCTACCGCCAATGCGGAACGCCTGTATCTCCATCGTCGCCCCCCGGGCCCGGTGGAGTGAAGGTCATACCTTTGGGCCAAAGGGGTCCCAGACCTCTCTGGCCAGCATGGGAAGTCACGGTTAGAAGGAAACTCTCTGGCCGTGACCCTGAGGACAACAGTGGACAGGTTAATTTTTTAGGGGCTAAGTACTGGTCCACCCAGGAACAGCATGTTACCATAGTACAGTCAGGCGGCTTCTAACCCATGTTACCAGCTTACCGGCACATACCCCCACAGGTGGAGGACCCCTTTTTAGAACGGGGAGGAGTGTGGTGAACTTTGACCCTGACGTCACCGCAGCTGGGTGAGCATGCGCCGAGTCCACGCATGCGTGGGGAGACTTCCGCCCAGCAGAGTCGTCCCGCCATTCTATCAGTCAGCAGACGAAAACCATTAACTTAAAGAACAACCAAAAGGTCATCTCCAGCCCTTCATCTAAGGTAGGAAATTCTTCCTTAGTGACATATATTCACACCATAATTGTAGCAAAGTACAATACAATGTTAAACAAAGTCCAAAAAGGCTCATAAATACAGACCAGTAACGTTACCTCGATCTTTGATACGTCGATTCCTACACCTTCCTCCATTAAGTCCTACGGTCCCAACTTTACTGCCTATATTTTCTATGTAATACTTTATGCTTATGTCTTTGCCATATTTCCCTATCTTGTAAATGGCCAAAGACAGTCATGTCGATTTGCCAATAAAGATGTATGTATGTATGGTTAAACACTTTTTTTAGCTCGATATCGAGTTAAATGATGCTTAATCATACCTCGATCGATTTGCCGGTCCCGTCATTGATAAATCAGACATAATTATCTTTCGTAAGTCGATTAGCTTGATTGGCTTCGCTTGTCAAAGTGTGAAAAGGTAATTAAAGCAATCCGTAAGAATCACAGCTGATGACAACGGTAACAAGCGGGCCGCTTTGTATGCGGTGCGGTGACATTTTAATTATTGCCGGGTGTCAGTCGCTGACATGTGTGACTGTCTAATTTCAATCATGTTTATATACAGTATACTGGTCATCTCTCGGTTAGTCATTATCAATCATGTCTACCAACGATAAATTGGATAAGTACATCGCCAAGACGAAATTCAACGGAACTACGCAGAAAACAATGACTTTTTTGTGTGAAATTCTCCAGCCGCTAAACGTTACCTTCGTGTAAATATAACGGTCACCTGTACACCATCCGCCATTCTTAACATCAGCGGAATGTTTGTAGGCTAATTAATGTATGTTTATCTATTAAAGTGCTTTATTGTCATGTGCTAATAGATATGTGCTATTGCTTTTTCGTGTATAAAATTTATTTCTTTTTCTTACATATGTTATATGTTTATAATATCAGTATGATTAAAATAATGATAACAAAATACCGAGTTTTATCTCCTTCATCAAGGTACACGTTCCCAAACTTTTTTTAGCTCGATATGTGCCATACCTCGATAAAATAGCAAAGTCCCCTCAATATCGAGGTAACGGGACTGGACTGTATGCAAAAAAAAAAATGGATGAGTTACTGTTCTTGATTGTACTGGTTGGTCTGATGATAATAAACGCATGTGTAAAGTTTGGGGGACATCCATTGAGTAATAGTGGAGATAATGGCAATGTTAAACAAAGCCTGGATACAGTGAAAGCAGGTAATTTGACAGAGTACAGTGACCTTTTAAAAGGTATCAGTCTTCTTCGTTGCAAATGCTCCCTTCAGCTTCGAACAGACGCCGTGCCCCTGGTCAGTCCTTCTGGACAGGTACCACACACAGGAAATATTCCAAAAAAAAATGGACAAGTTTTTTGAAGTATGAAAGGTGTAAAATGTATTGTTGACGACATACTTGTACACAGGAAGGCCCCACAGAACCAAAACCTACGACATGTACTAGAACGTTGTAGAGAAAAGGGGATCAAGCTTAACCCTGACAAATCGAAAAGTGGCCTGACAGAATTCCCCTTTTTTGGTCATGTCCTGAGCTCAGAAGGGCTCAAACCCGACCCAAACAAAATATCAGCAGTGCTACAAATGAAAGTCCCCACGACGCGGACTGAATTGGAAACGTTACTTGGAATGGTCACTTACTTGAGCAATTCTCACCAAATTTGGCAGAGATACCCAACCGATTACATGCGTTGCTCAAGAAGGACAGTACATTGTATTTTTCAGTGGGACAAACAGCTTGACAAGACATTTGAACAAGAGGGCCAAGATGGCCCTTGGTCGCTCACCTGAGAAAGATGATTGCTTAAGAAATAAAGATGCTTGAGTGTAAAAGTGAAATCTGGCTTTTTTTATGGTGAAATGGGCATAACTCCTAAATTTACAAGTCAATATCAGTTATAATTGAACCCGATTGTGAGATTATGGGCATAAACATTGCCTTAAAGTTTAAAAATGATTGTTAAAAAAATGAAGTTGGTAGAGAATAAACAAAGTGAAATCTTGCATTTTTTGTATTAAAAGGGGCATAACTCCTGACCTAAATGACCCATCTCAGCCATAATTGAACTCAATTGAGACATTATGGTCATTAACAATGTCATAAAGTTTGAAGATGATTGCTAAAAAAAGAAAGATGCTAGAGTGTAAACAAGTGATTGGCTTTTTTTATATTAAAAGGGGCTTAACTCCTGACCTAATCAACTGATCTCAGTCATAATCAAACTCAATCGAGACCTTATGGTCATAAGCATTGTCATAAAGTTTGAAGATTATTGCTCAAAAGATGAAGATGCTAGAGTGTAAACAAAGTGATTTCTGGCATTTTTTGAATATTAAAAGGGGCTTAACTCCTGACCCAATGGTACGATATCAGCCACAATCGAACTTGGTCGTGATTTTATGGTTATAAACATTGATATAAAGTTTGAAGATAATTGCTCATGAAATGAAGATGCTAGAGTGCAAACAATGTGAAATCTGGCTTTTTTTTAATATTAAAAGGGGCATAACTCCTGACCTAATGTTCCGATATCAGCCATAATCGAACTTGGCCGAGATTTTATGGTCATAAACATTGATATAAAGTTTGAAGATAATTGCTCATGAAATGAAGATGCTAGAGTGCAAACAATGTGAAATCTGGCTTTTTTTAATTTTAAAAGGGGCATAACTCTTGACCTAATGTTCCGATATCAGCCATAATCGAACTTGGCCGAGATTTTATGGTCATAAACATTGATATAAAGTTTTAAGATAATTGCTCATAAAATGAAGATGCTAGAGTGCAAACGAACAAATTGTGGACGACGGACGACGGACGGACGGACGGACAGACGGACGGACGGACGGACGACGGACATTCATCGATCCTAAAAGCTCATCCTGAGCACACGTGCTCAGGTGAGCTAAAAAGTTAAGACAGCTTTGACTGAACAGCCAGTGTTGGCATTCTTTGACCCAGACAATCAAGTGACTTTACAAGCAGACAGCTCTAAATATGGCCTTGGTGCCTGTATCTTACAAGAAGGCAAGCTTCAAAGTCCCTCACACCTACGG
>CM037782.1:57707206-57757206 GCA_021229015.1 Solen grandis
AATGTTGCCGGATATTAAGGTAAAGTCCCTGTAATGGTTCCGATACATTCCGGACCTCATGGCTATTCACGGAGATAACCAAGGTTTCCCAATGTTTCATCAGGGTACCTTGGTTATCTTGGTAGAGGTTAAGTGGTCCAAGAAGTAGCGGAACCATTACAGGGACTTACCTTAAATGCTATCTATTGAAAAGCCGTGCTGCCTGAAATAGTGAAACATTGATAACTGGGTGTATTTGGTAAAATAATATTTTTTCTGGTTGGACATTCCATGTGTATTGCAATGATATATATTAAGCGCCAGACTCACCTTAAAATGTGATCCTCGTGCCAAAAGTCGCAAAATCGTAGCCATCGTCTCGCGCGGTCAACCGTGACAGTATTTTGTGTGTGTGTGTTTGTGTGTGTAAAATTCGAAATAGTATTATTAATAACTTTGAAGTTGAAAAGTCGATTCTTGAAGATAAAAAAAAAAAATGCAGTGTATATCTGGTTAATATCCCGTTCGCTTTCAGTGTATACCATTTTGAACGGTGACAATAATATAATTTTCAATTCGTTTTCAAATACTTTCATTTAAATGCGGTGCGTATAGAATATTTTCGGTATATTTTTGAACGCTATTCTATAAGTAAGGGAAGTAACTGTTTTTCGCGAGGAAAATATATAGTCATGCATTAACATAGCGACAAATGTGATAGGGTACGAGAATTAATATTGGAGGTCCTAAACATACATAGGATTGTTAAATATTATGCAATCTCTTTTAAAAGCTGACCAAAAATAAAGCATTAAATATAGGACCTTTAATTTTCAGCTACCGGTGTCGGTAAAGGAACAAGCAAACTTGCCGAGACCGACGTTGGTTTCTCCGCAAACATGACACCCGCAACGTATGTAGAGCCCGGGGAAACATTAGTCTTCGACGAGGTTCTGCTGAATTCTGGTCACGGGTACGATCCTGCTGCGGGAACATTCATAGCCATCATCCCGGGCCGTTACTTATTCTCTTTGACTGTCCGTGCGGACTATCACAAACAGGTGTCTGCGGAGATCGTCGCGCGGAAATACTGTCATCGGGAAGGCGACATGCGGGTATGGTGCCATAGAGCGGGCCACGGCAGCGGTTACCGTGGTAACGATGCTTCAGAAAGGGGACGAGGCATGCGTCAGGCAGTCCAAGGAGAAATGGGGCGAATATTTCGGCAATGGCTGCACAGCCTTTTCGGGAATTCTTCTCTCCGACTGAACTTTTGAATTTTTCACATTTGGTGTTGTTTTTTTCTATACATCTGAAGGTTTAACATGTTCACGTTATCAAAGGTCAATTGATTTTAAATTGCAAATAATTTCACTTATCTTAAGTGATTTTTTAATGCCATCACATCCCACACGAGGGCTGTTTCATATACAATGTACTTAATGAATGGACATTTCACGGTATATTGGCTATAACGAAATATGTAAATCACTGTTCACTGTCTTGGGAGAAACCTTCATCTGAAGGTAGAAAAAGGTAGATGGAAAATAATCAATCAATGTTTACTGGGCATAGCAGTTAGTATAACAAGATATCAATATTATATTTTAGGTCGAAGCTTCTCACATTAAAAAACGATTCGAATGTATATATGGATTTTCCTTCAGTACTGATCAGTACATTTAAATTAAAAACTGTATTGTTTCACTTCAAATAAGAGTAGCCATTCAGAACATCCTGTCTTTGAAAGGGAAAATAAAAATGCACTGCACACTTTGAACAGCAACATATCTTATAGTATCTTTAAAGTAACGGAATTCATTGATCGTTGGTTAGGAAATATCCTCACTATTAATCTGGATATAATTTGTGTATTATTTATATTCACATCCATAAGAATGATATAAAATATAAATGTGTATGGTGTGTACGTGACTTGATTTCACTATACACAATTTATTTACATGATTATATGACTGTGTACTTTAATAGCATACGTCAACTAAAATCATGGTCTGTTCTTTATTATTAAACATCTAAGCTGTAATTTTGGATGTTTTTTTCAAAATACATGTGCACCTCTACAGTTGCTTCTATATTTAGGATATAGTTTCAACTGTATGGGCAGTTGTAACTATTTTGATACTGCTATGTTTTACCTAAATGGAGTTTCATGGGCTTGTAAAGTCCGTGGTGGTTATTTACATCGCTGTTCCCATTCATCAATAAACTGGACTTACTTATTTTCAGATTTAAGCAGTGAAAAATAATATCCCCACACTTCACGTTCATTGCAAGGTCAATTGCAAACAAACGGTATAACAAACAAAAGCATGTGTTCTTTTGTAAGAACAATGTCAACAATTGACTGTCTATACTTTGTATAGTTTTTAGACGGTAGCAGCGTCTTTTGTAGCTGGAAATCGAAAACAGGCCTTGCTGACCTGGCTGATTTGCATATCATGATTTTTCACGGCAAAATTAACTTTACCTCTCCGCGCTTAGTGCGTATCCATACAATGCGATTCTGCACGATCGAATACGAGTTGAATATGTTACACAGACATTATAATCATAACCGTAACCGTTTTTAATGTGCTATTGTTTGTTCACATATTTTCTTTTACCATTATTTTGCACTGGAAATATCCATTTTAAGCATGAACAAACTTTCTGTGACATTTCTTAATCAGAACAGCGACCCATTTTACATACACGAAGATCTACTCCTGTAAAAAGAAAATCAAGAGGGCCATGATGGCCCTGAATCGCTCACCTGAATACCATTGCTTCAACTGATGTCAAGGTTTTTAAACAGACAAGGATTCTGATATAACTTAATCTAAAACATTTTACCCCTGACAATACTACACATCAAATATCTAAGCAATGGGCCATATGGTTTCAGAGAAGACTTGGGCGCAGGGTCATTTATCACCGTAGGGCCAAGACTTTGAAAATCTTTGTAATGAACCATTAGATGCTACTACATACCAAAAATCTTAGCTCTAGGCCTTATTGATTCATAGAAGAAGATTTTTTAAGATTTTCCTATTTAACTCTATGTAAAACAAGTGACCCCTGGTGTGGGGTCATTTATCACCATTGGGCTATGATTTGTACAATCTTGGTAGTGGCCCATAAGATGATGCTACATACCAAATATCTAAGCTCTAGGCCTTATGGATTCATGAAGAAGATTTTTTAAGATTTTCCTATATAACTCTATGTAAAACAAGTGACCCTGGTGCGGGGTCATTTATCACCATAGGGCTATGATTTGTACAATCTTGGTAGTGGCCCATAAGATGATGCTTCATACCAAATATCTAAGCTCTAGGCCTTATGGATTCATGGAAGAAGATTTTTTAAGATTTTCCTATATAACTCTATGTAAAACAAGTGACCCCTGGTGCGGGGTCATTTATCACCAAGGGCTATGATTTGTACAATCTTGGTGGTGGCCCATAAGATGATGCTACATACCAAATTTCTAAGCTCTAGGCCTTATGGATTCATAGAAGAAGATTTTTTAAGATTTTCCTATATAACTCTATGTAAAACAAGTGACCCCTGGTGCGGGGTCATTTATCACCACAGGGCTATGATTTGTACAATCTTGGTAGTGGCACATAAGATGATGCTTCATACCAAATATCTTAGCTCTAGGCATTGCAGTTTTGCAGAAGAAGATTTTCAAAGTTTGCATTTTTAAAATCTATTTTTAGCTCCTGTGACCTAATTATGCAATGGACCAGAACCATTTATACAACTTTAGTAGAGCTTCATCCAAGGAACATTCCTGCAAAATATTTTTCAAATTGGCCAAGCCGTTTAGGAGTAGATGTTGTTTGAAGCAATTGTTGACGCCGGACGCACGGACGCACGCACGCACGCACGACGGACGCCGGACAAAAGGCGATCAGAAAAGCTCACCTTGAGCACGTTGTGCTCATATGAGCTAAAAAGCGATTAACCTAAAGTAGTCCAAACGTAATTTTGCATGATGTCGAGTTAGGTTCCTCCCAGAGCATTTCTTAATTTTGAAATAGGAAGACAAACATTCAAGTATCTAAATAATCAAATACCTTGTCAATTTCTACATTTACTCAACAACAGATAGAATGTATACATCAGGTTCACTTATACTGAAGAAAGAGAATTACCTACTTAGGTATGCAACTTATGAATGAAATCAGGTTCATGACCCTTACTCTGGATTATTCAACTGACTCTGTAGCAACTATAGTTGCAGGAAAGCGTGTGGAGTGACATTTGCCTCTATTGCTTCAGGATAATTAATGTACAATGTTAACCTTGTTGATATGTAACCGTAAAATGAATGTTGGGTTCTAATACTCTATGGTAGTTTATACAGTAGCTTTTGTAGTGAGACTTGTTTTGATACAGTTTTTAGACATTTAGACGGAAGGCGAAGCCATACTTTTATGTTGCTGGAAATAATAATAAAACATGCATTTGCTAGTTTACATAATTACCGGAGCTGTTTTAACTGTATATTACTTTGAATATATTACTTTGACGTTTTAATCACTTAATATGTTATACTTTGTTAATATATTTTTCTGTAACAAATATGTTGTGCTGGAAACATCCATTTTAAGCTTAAACAAAATATCCGTGTCATTTTTAAAACTGAACAGCTACCCAATTTTCAATCATGAAGATCCAATCTGAGAAAAGGAGAAAAAAAAAAGAAAAAAGAAAAGAAAAAAGCTCTTCGCTTAACAAACACGAATGAATAAAATTTACTTTATTTTATATAAATAGTTCACACGTAGTTTGCATGACGAGTTTTAGCCCTCCAAACTCGAGTTCCTTCCGGAGCATTAGACATACCAATATCTTAAATTGTCATATATCTTGTCAAGTTTCTACAAATAATTAACAGTAGATAGAATGTACATCATGTTCAGAACTTTCCTTAGGTAGGCAATTTATGAATGGAATCAGGGTCATGACCCTCAGTCCAAATCATTTTGATACAAATCGAAGCTCTCAGTGCACTGAGAGATTATCATGAAACAGAGCGAGTTCAGCTGACTCACTAGTCATTAGAACAGGAAACATGTGGAGTTTCTTGGCGTCATATGACTTTTGCCGCTATAGAGTTCGACCCTGCTGAAATTATAGATATCTCATGCAAATCATGTCGACAGTCTCTGAATACATTGAGTCTTTTGATCATTACCTATAACTGGACTCATTTGCATACACCGACATAAACTGGCATATTAGCAGCAATCCAGTTGGGTGCGGTTTATGCTTTTTATTATAATCAAGTCTGATTTCTTTGTCAAAAGAAAAAAATATATAAATAAAATATCAAAAATACCATAATGAAAGTAATCGATTAGGTTATCTTTACCTTGACACAATGCAGTAATAAGTTCTTACATTTATTTTTTGGGGGCTCCATTTAAAAAGCATTCTTGGACTATGGTTGAAAGGCACTGATCAAATCCATTATAATTTAGCTTGTGTTGTTTTTTTATCTTTTATTCCTATTGAGTTTAATAATGATTATAGCTAGATATTTATGTAAATCTAAAAAACTGTTTGTTTACTGAGTTTAACGCCCGCTGACAACATTTTGGTCATTTGGAGACTTTGTCTACTTGAAAGAGATATAGTGCTGTCACACTGCAGTATCACGCTGTAGACATGTGGCATAATATCACACCCTGTCACTTTATCCGGGTCAACCATCCTGGAACAACCCTAATATGCTGAGCGCCAAGCAATGGTGCTAGAATATGCTTATCTTAAGTTATAACTGGCAAAGCTATTTAGGAGATTGACGTAGGGCACTGGCCAGCCTCAATAGCTCATCTTGAGCACTGTTTGACATGGCAAGATGACAATGCTGTAATACTTTAATGGGATAACTACAAAAACAAAACTATGTTTTAATATATATATACATATTTGTTTATTCTTATACATTCAATTTTATTTTTATTACAAAAAATACAAAACGTAGACAAATGATTACATGTTGAACAGAGACATTTTGAATAACACAGAGACTAAGCACCATTTGATTTAAACACATTTTCTCCATACAACAAATATACAAATCACATCTAAACCCACTTTGTATCACACATTTAAGATAATTGCACTGTGTTAAATGAGAGAGAAATAAATTCTAAAGTATGAACACAATCTAAATGCTTATTTCCTTTAGACTCCCTTTGATTTACTTCTATATATATTTCTAAGCACCCGATATTCAAAATAAAGCTGCACCTCTTTAAGTTAACATCCAAGAAATTAAAAGAACAACAACAAAAAACAGGCACACCAAACATGAAAAACCTTTTTTTTATCTATAACTGTAAACATTTAGTTATATCTGATACACATTTGTGATTAACATTTTTAAAATAAAAACAATTCAAAGTAACCATTACCCTCTCTTGATAATTTCAAAATATCAGCTGGTTTCTTTTAACCCCCCCCTCCCCCAAAGCAATAACTTAACCCTTTCCCTCATATAGACTCATTTTGACGCACTCAATAGGTACCACATAAAGCCTGATCTGCAGAAAACCAAACTCTAACCTTAACAAATTTAATTGTAAAATCCTCATTACCAGACCACTGAGGAGTAGCAAACAGCATAAAACCTGATCAACCTGCGAGTTATTTGCAGGCTGATCTGGTTTTATGCTGTTCGCATAGGTCTTTTCATGGTGTCCTCTATGAGGGAAAGGGTTAATCAATATAAATAAGAACAATTCTTGCCATTATAAACAGATATGCATAACAGTTTTATATAATGCTGTTCCATAGATGCCCTATCCTTAAACAGTCATGTACACATTCTCAACATAACCTTGCACAATCTGTATAATTCACAATGGTGTCCATACATTACTCAATTAACAAAAAAAAATGTTTAGGGATATTTAGGGTAAATTCTATTCAGGTATGATAGAAAACATTAAGATTAAATTAAGGAATTAAGTTTTACATAACAGAGGATATGGAAAAGTTACAAGATATGCCTGCATGTTTGGCAATCAATTGCCACTGACTTGTAAATGAAGAGAATATGAAATAACATAGTTTCTACTATCGTTAAAAATAACAGACTTGGGCCCACCGGAGTTTATAATTTAAACTCCAACTCAGGAAGTGCGAACTTTTAAAATTGATG
The DNA here is from genome assembly GCA_021229015.1 of Solen grandis. NCBI lineage: Eukaryota > Metazoa > Mollusca > Bivalvia > Adapedonta > Solenidae > Solen > Solen grandis. The sequence continues at coordinate 57,714,372 of CM037782.1, forward strand.
TTTTACCAAAACCATAAATATTCCTGTGACTATAAATATATTACTTACCATAGATATAGAATCACCATAATAATTGGTTTTGCAAATTCATAAATGTTATCATAAAATAAGAAATTGACTATCAAATATTTTAGAGTCTTGAGTCAGAGTTTAAAATGTATTCGGATTGGGCCCTAGAAAGATGGTTGCTATTATTGTGAAGTAAAGTTGTGAACATTACAAAATATAAACTGATTTATCAAAAGGTAAGTACAAGTATTGACAGTAATTATACATAGGCCAGGATTATGGAAACTTAGCAAAAAGGAGGAAAAGGAGACACATTGTAAGACAATCTCTGGTTACCAGGATATAAAGCAGAGATTCTGTAAATATGCACCTTCAATGTGTTGAAAGACCTGCTATGAGAAGAATTGAATTTTAAGAACAATTTATTGAAAATTCATTGTGTAAATTTTAACATTCATCTTTTTTTAAAATTGTGTTAATTCTTTACATGATAATATGGGTATGTCATTATTACTTGATTCATAGGTAGTTGGGTGTCTGACGAGAGTCAACCCTTTACCTCATGTACACATGTTTAAATGCATAAGAGCTGTCTGATCAGTGTCTCCTCTGTTTGCTGATACAATAGATCAGATTTTACAGTCTGCACAGCAAAGACAAAACCATTATTTCAAATACAATTCAAAATTCCAGTAAATTCATATTCATCATGTCATATTTTTACATGACTATTCATGAGATAAAGGGTTCAAGATCAATCTGTCTAGCTGACAGGGCTCATTAAATTCCCAGTGACTGTATATTAGACTCGAACTCAAGAAATGCAAATTTTCTAAAATATTTCATTCACCAATCATTTTTCTTTAAAACAAAAATAATCAGAACCAGAAATTAACTAGTTTTTTTTTTTATAAATTCATTCATTATAAAAGAAGAAGCTGACCAGTCAAAACTTACAAGTGGTTCTAGAATACAGATTCAGGAGATAAATTAAGGCCATGTTCCCTGAACATGTGGAGAATTACAAAACAATTATCTCTGAGACTGTGTTGTTGCTATAAGAAAAGATATTGGTGACAGAAACTCAGCTACATACAAATTTCAAATCAAAACTTATATGCAGACATTTAATTGTAGTGTTTTTCTCCTATACCCATGCTGACATTTATTCCGTACACATTCACAATACTATGTCTGCATCTGATTTGTGAAAATAGAAAAATACAAATAGATAGAGTGTAAATGTATGTAAAATTTTAGTGAGCTATGAAAACTTATATACATGTATTACTATAAATTCTTGCCACCAATATAAACTACTACAAACATAACATCAATGGCATAGACGATAGTATAGACCAAACATTTATTTTCCATTTTGACCAGAAAAAAATGTTCAGCTTTGAAACACATCTTCATTCACCATAAAAGACAAAAAGAATAAAACTCTTGAATCTATTATTTTGTAAATCTTATGATTCACATTTTATATTAAACTAAATGCCATTTTAAAATCTTCAGTTTTGATTTCTTACACTTTTAAAATCCTTGATTTGTCAAAAATGGCATGGGCAAGAAAATCACAGGCAACAAAAAAAGATTCCAATTTTTTAAAGTACATAAAAATCATAAATTTATAAATTGCAATAAAAAAACAGGTTACTTAATGTAACATTTTTTTTCTGAAGGAAATGATTAAATTAGTCTTGGGATTCTGAAATTAAAAGTATAGCTTAGAGCAGATTCTGTTTAATGAACACAATCTAATAATAAATCAATTATAGCTAAAAAAAAAAAAGATAACCAATCCTTGAAAATGTCTACAACCTGGCAAAAGAATCAATAGAAAAAGTGTCCATAAATATGCTTATAAAACTGGCATACCTATAGGTATCAAATATATTATTATATAACTATAGACCATTTCACCATACCTGGTATGATTCACTTATTTAAACTTAAACTGACCACTCAGTGACTGGGGAAACTTCTTAAATATATGTTTATTTCCCACTGAAAATGTGTGGAATTTTACACCAGCATGCAGATTAGGTGTTTGGGAAGTGCTCATTGACTTATCGGTATGCAGGTTTATGTCTCATTTCAGAATGAAATGGTCTATAAGTCTAAACATTTTGAATATGAGTACTTTACAGGCCATAAATAATGTCTGCCAGACATTTTTAGAACAAATTTAAAACAGTGTGAATCCAAAGTATGAACAATGTTTGCATAGCATCAATGCACCAGTATACTGTCCAAGTTGATCTTAAGACATTGTATAAACCAATTAAGACATTGTATAGTCCAATTAAGTATTAAATACCAAGCATTAAAATTAAAAATTGTACTTAAAAAACAACAACAACAAAAAAACTTTTAAATTTACATTTGTTACAAATCTTTTTTTCCCTAACTTAAAATATGAAAATGTTTTGACTTATTTTGGAAATTATTCACTCTTTTTAGCATGGCCCTTAATCAATCAAATACATTTCATTCAATGAGTAATAAAAATTGAATACATCTGGAAGACTAATGGTTTTGAATGCATGTAAAAGAAGATTAAACAGAAAAAGGTCTCATGAAACAGTTTCAGTTTAATTCCTATACAAAACAAGAGGGTCATGATGGCCCTGAATTGCTCACTTGATTAAAAATTAGCAACATATGTTGGATTTTTCATATTGACCTATTTTTTGACTCCACATGACCTACTTTCGAACTTGTCCAAGTTTTATGGAAACAAAACATTCTGACCAAGTTTAGTGAAAATTGGGCCAAAGATGTGGCCTCTAGAGTGTTAACAAGGTTTTTCTAAGATTTGACCTTGTGACCTACTTTTTGACCCCACATGACCCAAGTTTGAACCTATCCAAGATTTTATGGAAAAAAATATTCTACCCAAGTTTCATGAAGATTGGGCCAAAAATGTGGCCTCTAGAGTGTTAACAAAGTTTTATTAAGATTTGACCTAGTGACCTACTTTTTGACCCCACATAACCCAAATTCAAACCTGTCGCAGATCTTGTGGAGAGAAATATTCTGACCAAGTACACACCAAATATCTAAGCTCCAGGCCTTATAGGTTTTCACAAGAAGAATTTTGAAGGTTTTCATATACATTTTTTGTATAACTCTATGTAAAAAAAGTGACCCCTGGGGCAGGCTTTTTTTGACCCCAGGGACATAATTTTAACAATCTTGGTAATGGTCCATAAGATGATGCTACACGCCAAATATCTAAGCTCCAGGCCTTATACTTTCTTACAAGAAGATTTTTAAGGTTTTCTTATTATAACTCTATGTTAAATCATGTGACCCCTAGGGCAGGGCAAATTTTGACCCCAGGGTCATAATTTGAACAATCTTGGTAGAGAGTCATAAGATCATGCTACATACCAAAAAATCAAAAGGTTAGGCCTTGTGGTTTCGGAGAAGAAGATTTTTAAAATTTTATTTTCAAAATCTTTTTTAGCTCCTGTGACCAATCAAAACAATTTTAACAACTTTGGTAGAGGGCCCCATAATGAACATTCGTGTGAAGTTTTATCAAAAATTAAAATAAAATAAAAATAAATGCCTCTAAGTAGGAAGTGCTTGCTGCATAAGTTAACTGACAGTTATTTGCAGCAGTTTCACCTATCAGATACATCATCATCATGATCAAAGATTTGTAAAAATGAAAAATAACAATGATGCCAATTAAGAATGAAATGTACAGGATGAGGTACTTCTACCTCTTACAAGGGTAACTTGCATAACAGTGTCTATCCTAGAACATTTAATTGCTAGAATTATGCATTTTTTTTAAAGACTGCTGAGAAAGTAAAAACATATGCATAAAAATCAAACTTGAATCTAAACAATACTAGTATGTGCACCCATTTCATATTACACATATAAATGTAATGACAGCTTCAATCAACCTCCCAACTCATTTTTTTAAATCTTCATCCCGTCTAAATTTTGACTATGGTGGAGGAATACCTCCCAAGTTTGTGGGATCCTAAGAAAGACACTATCAAAATACCGTTAAACTAACTTTGGAACTTGACAAAATATATAAGCAATGTTATCTTAATGATATGATATAAGAATAGTATTCATAAACATGTAAAGAAGAACCATATGATGTGATAACTAGATATCTAGAACGTAACATACACAGTCTGAGAAAATCCGTCCAAAAATAATGGCTGTAGACCGCGTACAAACTTTTGAAGGCAACGTCAAGTTTGGCGTCATATGATGTCATAGGTAAAAAAAAATCAGTGAAATGAAATATTTAGTTTCTTAAAATATATGCCATTAATTTTTCATGCGCCTGGGACCTTCTAAACATAGAGAAATTAACATGTACTCGCAGGCTGATCTAGTTTTATGTTGTTCGCATAGGTCTTTTCATGGTTTCCTCTATGAGGGAAAGGGTTAATCAACATTTTTATTGCCTTTACCTGTTATTTTATCGAAAATATTTTCACATTATGTACAATCTGCTTAAGTCTACAATAAGTCATTGTAATTTAATGTTTTCTTTTTTTTTCTGAAAATTGCATTATTATGAAATATGTACAATGGACTTTTAATCTTCACTCATGTATGTGTGTGTGACTTTTTTGTACATCATTTAACTACTCAAGTTCACAGTAGTGGATATCCTCTTCAGTAACTGCAAAAGAAAAACATTTTACTGCACATTACCACATTATGTATTCCTTTATCTGGAAAAAAACTACAACAACAAACAATATCAACAACAAGAAACAAAAAAAATCACTCTATTTAGTGTTATGTGATATTATTTTCAACACCATAATTAATTATTTACTCAAGAAGAGAACAAAGGCATGCAGCAATTAAAGACAGGTGACTGCTGTTCTAGATTCCCTTTACGCATTTTATGCGCGAATAACTGGCCTTTGTTGTTTGTTGTATTATATAACCTTCTAAGATAGCTAATCTATAATTGTTAGTAGGAACATAACTTCAACATTTTCACTAGCTTCAAGTATACCCTGATAATATAACAATTCCATGAACACAATATACAGGATCTGACAAAAAATTGTTATTTCATATTAAATTTTACTAAATGAGTTCATGAAAATGTTATAAAGTGAGCCTCTTGCAAGTTTAATAACATTTTCATGAACGAGTCTATTAAAATTTGATATGAAATGACAATTCATGTCTGATTCTTTTTTTTTTCATATGACCTTTACTGACAGTAAATCACAATTATGACAACAAACAAACAAAAATATGAATGAATGGACTGTGAACAAATTACCATTTGTAATCTAACACAAAGAAAAAAAAATTCAAATAATACCTAAAAATAATGATTCAATATGTGTATTTCCCATACATTATGAACAATGCATTTTTTTATCAAAGTTAATTGCATCATAACATTTAATCCAGCTCAGTTCAAGTTCAACACACTATGCATATATATATACGAGGGTCATCCAAAAATGAATGAGAGTTAGTTTGTAACTTTTGTTTGAAACAACATAAAGCCACAAAACTTGGCACGTAACTAAATTAACTCTTTGCGCATAAGCACACGTGTTAATAAGCATCGTGACATTACGTCATTTTTGATGACGTCATATCAAACAACGCAGTGGCGGACGATGCGTTCGCACTGATGCGAGAAGAAATTAATGCGTATATCAAGATAGAGAGTAGGCGCAGAAAAAAAGCGACTGAAATATTTAATGCACTCCAGGAGGTTGACCCGACATGTGCAGTTGGTTTTAGCACTATTTGTAGATTTCAATAATGGATGGCAAGAGTCTTAAAAGAAGGCCGGTGACAGTTACAGACGCTGATAACACCGAAATTGTTGCTCAACTTCTCAACTCTGATAGACGATTAACATGCGAGGAAATTGCGCATAAATCGGGGATACGTAAGAGTTCCGTTTATGTTATTCTGACGCAGAATTAAGGCATGAGAAAGATCGCCGCGCGGTGGGTGCCGCACGCACTCTCAAAAACTAAAAAAGACAAACGTGTTCAAATTTGCTTTGAATTGTTGAATACCAGTAGATATTCAGAGGAAGGTGAAATGATGCTGAATAGAGTGGTTGCTATCTACGAAACATGGATCCGGTCATTTGAGCCAGACTTGAAATGCCAAAGCTATGAATGGCATACTCCAAACTCATCAAGACCTGTGAAATATCACCGCAGTATGAACTGTCCAAAGATGTTAATGATATTCGCTTACGATATTTACGGCGTTTTGACAACACACAAAGTTCCACATGGAAGCAATGTTAATAAAGAGTACTATGACTGGTATTTGACTAAAATTCTTCGACCAGCGATATGCCACAAACGACCGGAACTTTGACAGGTGACGCCATTAATTTTGCATGATAACGCCACGCCACACAAGTTCGGCGTTGTTAGGAATGTTTTTGAGCGGTACCACTGGGAAGTTCTAAATCACCCGCCATATTCGCCAGACGTAAGTCCCCCGACTACGACCTGTTTCCAAAACTTAAAGAACCACTACAAGGAGTCCGATATGACGATTTGAATGAACTATATGTCGCCATGAACGCGATTGTTAGGGACATCAACAAAGGCTGCCTAGCAACGGGAGTTCGGGATCTGCCAAAAAGATGGGAGTATAGCATCCACGGGAGATTATATTGAGGGACTATGAAGAGATTTTGTGAGTAACACTTGTAGTTTTTACGTAATTAAGCAACTCTCATTCATTTCTGGATGACCCTTGTAGAGTACATGCGCATGACACAGAGTAATGAAATTCAGCCTAAAAGTTATATGTAACATGTTAAATACTGTATAGCGGGTTATTTCTGCAGGTAATTTATTTCTACTATTTTGCGGATGAACACAAAGCCGTAGAAAAAAATCTGTGGAAATTAACTTACAGTAGAAAAATCCCTTCACTTTTTCTGTGTTGTAATAGTGATCCTCTTCTAAAGAAACTTTTGATTTATGCAAGATATCTTTATACCGGATTTAATTAAAAAATTAAAAAATACTATAAAACCTTCCAAATTAACCAAATTTTTGTTTTCTTGCAAGCTACATTTATATACCAAATGTTATCATACTACAGTACCTCAAAAAGGGTTTATGGCAAGAATACCATTTTTTTTTATTTTAATAAGTGTCCTTCATCCCAATTCAACATATATCAAACAAATTCATATCCACATTCCTAACAAAAGTTATTAAGTTGAAACTGTTTTTCTATTTTTATAACAATGATTCAACTGATTTCAAAATTAATTTACATCTTTCTTCACGCAACCTATTTTTGTACCAAATATAGTCTTAATAACTTAATGCTTACGAAAGACATTGAGCAGAAATAAATTATCAACTTTAAGAAATATTTATGTTTCCTTTAATGACCCCATGAAAAAGCTAAAACAACCTTCCTCTCCATGCAGGGTATCTCTGTGCCAAGTTTGGTCCTTACGTAAGTGTTACTGACTTGACATCAAAAAAGTTGTCCTTCTGCTTGCCCAGTGATATATGGTAACCTATATCACTTTCAGGAAATGAATTGTTATTCTGAACTATTTTAAGTAAAGCAGATGAAATATTCATACATACCCTGATTTGTTTTGCACACATAGGAACTCTTATTCTTTCCCTGTAGGACACACTCCTCATGGGAGTTATGCAACCAGGATTCAAGACAGTTCGGTGTTTCCATGTATATAATTTCTCTATTTGTCCAGGTACATTTCACCTAAACAATGAATACATACATAAACACACATTTCATTTTAAAGTTTACAGGCATGTGTTCAGCTCAAATATCAACTAAAACCTGGATATAAAAAATCTTCACTTTGTGAAATATTAGAGCTATAAAATGATATCTGCGTAAATATACGAATGCATGAAGGTCAGTGACACCAGTATTATCAACAAATTATCAATAAACAAAACCTTGTCACAGGAGTTTATGGAAACCATGCAGACTGCCTGATGAACTGTTTTTGAGTCAGACAAGCAACAGCTGATGGTGGTAGACTGTTCCAATGAAGGACAGCTTGCAGAAAAGGAGAATTTTGTAATAGTCTGTGGAAGCAGGTATGACTCTATAGGAGGCAGCTAGAGTGGTAATGTCTAGATTTTCTTGTCAGTGGGATGAGGTAGTAAGTGTTTGGAATAGCTATGAGGTTGTTGAGGGATTTTAAAGATAAGAGAGAGCGTGCTATCAATTCTTCGTTGATCAAGCCTACACCACTGTAGGGACTGCAGCATGTGACGCTTGATGTTTTTCCATAGTCATTCTTGACCCACCTGGCGACTATACGCTGGACAGACTCAAGCTGTGAGATATGTGTGTCAGTGAATGGGCACCATTTTTAGTTACTTTGCTATCTTGCAAGTGGAGATTGAACCTACAGCCTTGGAACATTTGATACAAATATATTTAGTGAAACATGACTTTGAACAATCACAGTCCTTGTATGTAAATCTAACTAACAGACAAATGGAGGTATACACCTTAGCTGGAGGCTCCTGACAGCGATCTCCAGTGTATCCCCGTGGACACTTGTTACAAACAGGGTTACCATGAGCTGTCTCACAAATCATTTCGCCTCCATTGCACCAGTCCACTTTTTGGCAGACCTTCAGTTTCAGGCAGCCTGGAAAGACAAGTCTCTTATTCCTTTACCATTCACAGATATGACAGATATTTTTTATCAAAGTAAAAATAGTCTAAACTTATTTCATTTTATGTAGACTGTTGAAATATTTCTTACAACTTCAATATACATGTATATCCCTTTTAACGATTCCTGGGTTGGACCAGTACTTTGTAGAAAGCCATAACAGATTCTTGTCCCCAGTAGGGTTTGAACCCACAACCTTTGGATCTGTAGCTAAGTATGTGCCCATGAGCCAAGGTACCTATTATGATAAAAATTGTTCTATAAGAAAGTTTGATCAGACAGAAAACCATTTTAGCCATACTTCCTGATCTCATGGACTACAACAAGAATTAATCAAGCCTGCAAGCCTCTGGCAAGCTGTCAGACCTGGTATTATACTGGTTATATTGGTTTTCCTAAAAGCTCTAATGGGATAAAGGATTAAATTAATTAGAATAATTTGGACAGAGGATGTTATTAGAAAGAATGGGATATCATGACTCAAAGAAAAGAGTAAAATCATGTTAACTAAAGCATTAAAGTTTATCTTAAACTGAAAAAACATACAAGTCAAACGAGTCTTGGCTGTTTGATACCCAATGTGAAACTTTCCAGTCAGCTGGAAGAGTTCTTGACAGCTGGTACAAGCTCCTTTCACCATAAGGCAACCTGCAAATACAGAGTTATTTTGTTGTAGTTTTTTTTTAAAAAGTTACGATTATTTATTTTACGGATTACAATGTTAGACGGAAGGCTATATTGCAAATGAAAATTTTCTCATCATGGTCCTCAATATGTGCGGAAACCCGTGGACCTAGTGAGAACCCACTTGCTGAGCAAGAAAGAAGTAACTATTCACATACAATGTCAGACCAACCCTAGATCAATCCCTGGTTGCTCTAGATGCATGACTGCAGATCCTATTGTCATGGGATCAAACCTTGTTAGGGACAAGATTTTTTTATGGCCTTCCTAAGAGCAAATCCACTGAAATCTGGCACTTTTTCATCATTAAAGAGCTCATCTTTATCAGCATATATCAGCCATAATCAAACTTGGCTGAGAGATTATGGCTAAAAACGTTGTTATAAAGTTTGAAGAAGACTGAATAAGAAATGAAGATGCTAGAGTTTAAACAAGAGAATGTGGGTGGACGGACATCCTGACACACAGGCGTATGACATACAATGACTGACCACAAAAACCAACTCTGATGCCAACAAGGATGGGGACACCCGAGTGAGTAGAATAGCTCTTATTATTATTCTAACAGTCGAGCTAAAACTTTTTCAAATTGACCTAATAATTTTATAGCAAATAAGCCAAGGTAAACACAATTTGTATTTCACAAAAGCCTACATTTAAAATGGCTTAAGGATACCCAATATCAGCAATGGTAGCTAAAATATAAAGTGGACAATGGGCAATAACTCATTTAAAATCATCCCACTCATGACGTGCCAACAATATTATGCAACTAGGCTTAAATTTGCACTTAAAAATGCTGAGAATAGTTTCTGAGAAATAGCGTGAACATAATATATTCAATAAATATAACAAATGGACATAACCCATTTAAAATTAAGCCATGTGAAAACTAAATCTGACCAACGGTAGCTGAGAGATAGCAAGGACAAATTATATCTACAGACGGTCCAAAAACAGACCAATCAACTGAATGAAACTGCCAACATTAACTTGCACTGCATGCTCAAATTTGAATAAATCCTTAACGACTGACCACTTAAAATATGAGGTAATTTAACATTATATGAATGTGACAAATTTATTCACAAAGGCAGGCCAAGTATTGACTTGTATATTACTCCTCCCAGGGTATAAATGCTATAATGTAAGTTTAGTGAAAATATAGTCAGGCAGGTTGTTGTTGTTGCTGTGTTGGAATTTTCTAGACCACTTAGATGGTATTTAAGTCACGCAGCTGTGTAGTCAAGCTAATTACAAGTGGGTGAAGACCCTGAGTATAGTGACATTAGAGTAGAATCAACCATCTACTTGCCAGCTTGAAGCCTTCCTCACATGAAAAATCCTGACTCTGCCAGAATTCAAATCCTCAGCAATAAGCAGCTAAATGACAGTAAATCTGTGATTATAACCACTTAAACATTGGGGTTCCCCATCTGTGGGTTAAACATATTAAGGACTTGTGCATTAACCCATAACCTCATGAATATTCATATTAAAAATTATAATTTGATGAATATTAATGGATTGATCTTTATGTGGTTTTTGAAATAATGAATTTTTCATTGCCACAGATGACTCTGTAGAAAATAGCTACAGTACTGTATGAGCAAACAGAGGAGACCCTGATCAGACAGCTCCAACAGCACTGTCTGATCTGGATCTGCCATGTTTGCCAAGGAGTTAAAATGAGTCTATATGCAGTAAAGGGTTAAGGTATACACATGCATGTATCACTTTAAAGTGTTAAACCACTTACTGTTGTTCACCAGTTGATGTCCCATCTCTCCTTTACAATCAGAAGGTTCTGAAAAACAAAAACAACAAGAAAATGAAAATACTCTGATCAAATGATAAGGAATTCATATATTATATTAGTTTTTAGTATTTACAAAATATGAGAAGCTGATATGGTTGGCAAAGATTTTAACTTATTTTTATTGCATCTAATGGGGAAAAAGCTCTTACAACTTGCACTTTTACCCCTCAAAAGTTATTTGTTTACTGATCCAGACTACTTTGTGTTGTGAAAGTTCATGAAATAATATTGGCCTATGTAAAGTCTACACTCTATGAAAACAAAGGTTTCCAAAAATCTAATCCTCTGTTATAATGATGGCTTTTTAAAAAGCTTATTCTTTGTTATTTTAGACTTACTATCCAAAGTCTTGCACAAATTCACGCAACTAAAACACATAAATAAGTTAACACCTACAACTACATAACAAAAAATCTTATAGGGTTAACACTGTAAATGTATATTATTTCTTTTTACTTTTGTCTATTTTTTAAATTCATTGTATCATATGTGATACACTATTTATGGCTATTAGTATATGTTTGTTTATTTGTTAGATTTAATGTCCCACCGAAGTATTTCAGTCATTTGGAGAAAGATATAGTGCTGCCACACTGCAGTATCATGCTGTAGACATGTGGCATGATACCACATCCAGTCACATTATCCTGACACTGGGCCAATCAGTCCTTGAACCACCATTATATGCTGAATGCCAAGCAAGGGAGCTCTAACAGTACCATCTTTTATGGCTTTGGTATGTCATGGATGGGGATCAGTATATAACATGGATGCGCTGTATATGATCATCATTATAAGGTTGTGATGTGAATATGTATTACACACAAATTCATTATTTTATATTACTTTCTAAGCACCCTAGTTTCTAAAGTATAAATCAACAAATAACTAATTGATTACAATTTCTTATGCACAATGAGTTACTGATCAAAGAAAGAAATACAAATTATTTAAAACTGAAAATATTACAGATATACAGTTTTAGATTTGTGAACATTACCACCTTTACAGTGCACCTTAGATAACAGGTCATATTGAGTAATCCATGCTAATTAATATTCTTCTTTTAAATTCTGAATAGAAACAATTTTTTGTCATTTAAACATGCATCATCCTAATAATTAACAGAGGGAAATAACTCATACAATAATTTATTTTCTGATATAATTTTGTACTTATCTCCCTACTAAATCTTTGTGTAAAATGCAACTCATACATGGCAGATAAAATAGTAATAATTTCCTCTGTTCTTTTCTATTCTTATTATGTCTTTTTATGTATAAAATGTACTTCAATTTGAGCAATAATGATGAAATGATATTTATAAATAAAAAGTATTATGTTCCAATTTATAACTCAAAGCAGGGTCTCTTTAATACTATACATAGAGACCCTCATCAAAGAACGAGAGGGGGTGAATTTTCCTGTAAGACTTCCCCTTTCCATAGACACCTGGTAGTAAAACATGTCCATAGTTTAATAACAGTTTACTGCTTATGTATTTTTTAGAATAATTCACCAATTTGTAATATGGTGGTAAATTACATGGACTGTACATGTCAACAGTCATGCAAATGTATAGTATAGTGGTGAGAATAATTAGTACATGTTTTTAAATTATTTTCTTTTTCACTAGGCTTTAAATAAATGAAAAACTTGATGAGGATAAATGTATATGCATATGAATGTATATGAATATAGCCTAGAAATAAATAATATAAATGAAGGGATAGAGAATATGAGACAAATCTATTGTAAAAATAAAATTACATTCTCCTAAGAAATCATTTTTAAATAAGAAAAGAATAAGTTTGTTTGGTGGATTTTATATGCCATCTACAAGGATTCTACAGTAATTGTTTAGATAGAGACTATATCTACAGTGCCAACCCACTGCAGTATCACCACGGCAACCAGTCCTGGGAACTACCCTTAAATTATGCTGAACACTAAGCAGGAAGTTACCACTACCTGCGTGCTGTGGTGTGGGTAGGGATCAAACATGCTACTAGTCAAAATAGGAAGTAGCTGTAGCAGAAAAGGATTTAGTTTCATTAAGTCAATGTAGTTAACGTAACCAAGTGAGATAAATGTGCTGCCAGACTGGGACTCAAACCTTGAACCCCTTACTAACAGGGCCAGTTCCTTACCGACTGAGTTACCAGACTTTTAACATAAATCTTTAACTGATTATGTTTACCGGTACTTATATGTTTCGTACATGAACAGTTCTGACATTCTTTTCATTCTAATCTTGGAGGTACTAATTAAAACAAAACCTATCATCACTGGGGGCCAACGCGGAATCACGAGCGTCGGTTCGCATCGAAAGCATGTGTACGGTTTGCATCGACAAATGAAACGTGTATTGTAAACAAAACGTGATTGAACAGCTGTGAATGTCTTTTTACGTACTTATGGATGTATATTACTGGAATTTCTTTAACCATTAAGACGAAATTGGTGAGTTAAACATATAAATATCAAAATTTGTGTGAAGATTGTTTAGAAGCATTTATATGGTATACAACTCGCAATTATCCAGTGTTTTATATAAACAGTCTAAATCTATAGATATTTGATAAGATTATCAATTGATTGTTGTTGTTTTTAAAATACATTATGAATCTTGAACATAATTTTATCAGTCTGTCTTCATAAAAAATGTCACATCAGCAAAACAACCATATTTGAAGGTTTTTATGCATATAATGCATATAATGAATGTATAGGTTTCTCACAGAGTGTGTTTACGTTGCTCAACGAAGTACAGTTTTTATGTGTACGTTACTCATCGAAGTCAAATTCAATTTCAGGATATCGCCCATGCGTATGTACTGTCGAACACCATTCTCCAGCATTTTAGAAGTGATTCGCCACTGTGCCCTATCCCATCCATCTGAGAATGTTTCATACATGTGGGAAGTCAGTAATAACGATACAACACAATATCGCCACAGAACTTTTAAAGTAAAGGGCCATGATATCATCGCCAATATTGATCACATGACGATAAACAAAGACACCGGTAACATAAGTATACCGACAAAGAAAATATCCAGTGGTAGCCCGATCCGAAAACTTATAAATTATAATTGATAACATTTTCCATTTATATATGCTATTTTTATTGTAAAATAGTTAACTGTCGCTAAGATATTATTTCAGTCATATAAAAACGCCCAGCAAATTACAGGTGAAAGAATACCTCGGTTGCAAAGATGTACACGGATCGAACCAAGGACCTACCACAAGTCAGCTCTTTGAAAAAAAGATGTCTATACCGGGCTTCGAATCCTCAAAAGTGAATATATGAGTGATTTGTAATCCACTGTTTACCGTCAGCCACGGCGGCCACCATTAATATATGACTCCGACTAAAACACATACACACACATACATATATACATACATATATATATATATATATATATATATATATATATATATATATATATATCAGATAGGTAGAATCGAAATCAACTATATAATATAGACCTGGTTATCGTGTTTCTAGTTTCTAGTATTTTCATTTTTGTAATGATTAAATAGCACCATATCTTTTTTTCTTATTTCAGACCCCATCCATTTGATAATGCCAAAAGACTGAAGACGAAACCGAAGCGTAAGAAAGGCAGCATACCAGACTACAGAATGCCGTCAAAGGGTACTCAACCCGTAAGACAGCATCATAAAGCTGACACTTCCAAAATTCTGCCTCACGTGCGACATGGACTTAGTTTTGAAAACGAATAGTGATAAATTATCGTCAAAAAGAGAAGTATATTAAAACAGATATTTTCTGAAAAGGTGATTTTTATGGAGTTGCAGTCTTTCTTGTCCATTTTTAGTTCTCAAGTCGACATCCTGTGATGCTTCACGGGAGCTGGACGTTGCGATTTCAGGAGATAAGGACTTCATAGTCTGCTGGAAATTGTCATTATTAAATTCGTCCTGTAACAAAAAGTCATGACCCTTAAAAGAAAGTGTATATACAGTTACGGTTTAAACAATACGATGATCCAAACAAAAGATTTTGACACAAATTTATTGAAAAACGAATAACAAATGAAAGGTTTCAAAGTATGATAAAAATCATTGTGTGGGCTAACGTCCTTTCATGATGCTAAGGATTTTTTTCAAGAATTTAATATAAAAATTTCTGGATGAAATTACATATTGATGAAACAGATGCTTTATAAAGTGCATTTAAAAATATCAATTTATAGAATAGGACAATAATTCAATACCGTCACTGTCCTTTGCATTACATAATTGAAACTCGGGTGACATGTTTTCTCTTTGCTGCAAAGTATTGACTTCAGAGTGAAACATACACCCCTTCTGTTAGCACCATATACATCATAATTTGACTTCGGGTGACACCATACACACTTGCTTAGATAGACAAGCCATAGTTTATAATAACATATACATTCAATTCAACATGCAAATGAATGAAAATATGTTAGGTTTAATTCGTTGACATTTACTCAGTATTTTGGTGCTTTGTAAACACAAAAAAAAATGTATTTTTACACTTATTTTCAGGAATAATGATGTTTTTACACAGAGTAACAGATTATCCTATTCCTTTATGATAAAAGTAGATGAAATTATTTTGACAATAAAGCATTTTACATCGGTAAATCAAAATTGAGTTGTATAACCTGAAAAGTAACAAAATAATTGACCTTTCGTCGTTCTTCTGGGCAGATTTTTCTCAAAATGACACGTGTAGGTAGGTAAAACATGTGTTGTTTATAGAAGATTTCGATGCAAACCGTACACATGCTTTCGATGCGAACCGACGCTCGTGATTCCGCGTTGGCCCCCAGTGATCATATAAACGTTATCAGATTGTGCAATACTGACATACTGATCTAGTTTGTTCTAGTTAGAGAAGGCAATTTTCTTGATTTTTATTAGGGTAGGGTTAAGGGTTTAATGACTTCTAATATGACAGATGTTAGCACATGTTTTCAATCTTACAACTCTTCAGAGATAGCAGGCCTCTTTTTAGATATTTTGGGAATATATAATTTGGAATTTTCCACACAATGACCAAATTGTCTCACAGAAATTTTCATTTTGGAAATAAAAAGTTGAAATGAAATGGAATGAGTGTTCTCTGGAACACGTGTGTCACCTGCTGAAGTGTAATGGAAAAAGTGTGATGTATAGACAGATGGACATCCCTATGTGTCACCTCTGCAGGTGACACAAAAACAAGTAATTAGCAAAGGATTATAGCATGATTTGTCATGATGTTATAGTTTCAAGTATATATTGAATTAGATGATGTTGATCAATAATCAAATGAAATAAAATAACTTTAATTTATGCAACTAAATTCAATAATGTTACAGATAAATGAAGTTATTATCAATTTAAGACTATGCAAAGTAAATTACCTTTGTTCCTTGGTGACATCTTTTGACTGATGTTGAAGATACAGCTGTCCAAAGCATGGGGCTGAGGAGTTGTTGGTTCTGTTTTGATAGATTTCACTGCTGCAACAATATTATTTCAATATAATAGCAATGCCCAGCAAATTATAAGTGGAGAAAGCCATTCTGAAGGCTGCCTGAAATTATGAGAGACTTGAATAGTGAGAGGCCAAATGACAGAGTCAGAAAATATACTGGCTATATCTGGACACATTCTTTACAACTTATACAAGTTAAGCTCAGGTTTGCATTGGTAAATTTGCAGATAACATTTGTACAATATGAATCAAAGCGCTTAATGCACTGAAGTTGTGTGTGTCTTAAATGGAAGAGAGTTTGATGACCTGTGGATATGCAGGGTAACTTAATTTTTGCCAGATACCTAACTTAGATGAAAATAATGAATGACTGTTAATTGTTATAGATTTGATTCCTTTCAATCTAGATATGCATATTTGATATAAATCTAATAAACTGTAGGCTATAGAAATAGGGATAGTAACAGTGATGATGTGCTAATTGTTAACAGTCCACTGAAAGAAATGGTGCGTTCATCTTTAATTTCTTGTAATGACCTTGTTAATGCAAAGTTTTTTTTTTTTTTTTTTTTTTTTTTTTTGTCAATTTCTTGAAAAATTGATCCCATTTCAATACATTTATTTTGATAATCAAGAGAAATGCTGTTCTCTCAGTGCTATCAGCTCTTTGATTTGAACTCTCAGTAGCTTAAGGTTTCAAATATCCAAAAAGCAACTTCGGATAGCATATAACAGGTATCGGCCATTCAATTATATAGTGCATTAAATAACCCCTGGAAGTATCTGAGGTCATTAGCTTGATGTGATTATTATTAAGTTACATGGATTTGTATCAAATTTTAAGCTTTCTATAAGGATCATTGTAACACAACTAAATGACAGAAACCTGCACCTCCTCAATCCAAATTCACTTTCGAGCCACCTTTGCATTCAAAAGAATTTATATTCCTTCACATGGTAAAGTGACAGTTATGCAACATCATAGAGAAATTAGTTCTTCTCTGCTTTTATGCCACATGCAATGATTTTGTCCCTTAGATATTTACTCCAAAATTGAGTTTTCAACACTTTAGATGAATCTCAGCATTCCTGTGTTGTATAATTTTGTTCAGTCATTTCATCATTCATACAAAATTGATTGGTTATTTGGTTTTCAATGAAATGAAAGGGATGCTCAGAATGTAGGTACTAAAGTTGTGAGCGAAGTCACTAAAAACTGTGGATGATGTACCTTGGACACAATGTGGCACCGGGGCTGACCACTGGCCATCTGTCTGGCAGGAGATAGTAGTGTTTCCCTCCAATTTGTACCCAATCTCACAGGAAAATTCCAACCCGTCTCTCTTCCACTTTACTTTCATTCCCTTGCTTGAGGGCTTAACTGGAGGGCAGTCTGAAGTGACATATTTACTAACATAGTATTGTTTTTCAGCCTTCATGTATATAAGATTCTCATAATATAAGCATAACTCTTTATACATGTATACATTTGTGTGAGGGTAAAGCATGCAGGGCTTTCTACAGAAACCATCTGGTACTGTTATCTTTGGTGCAATGTTGTTACGACTGGTGACTTATGTTGTCCTGTTTTATTTATGTCCTGATTATTTACTGCCTCAGTTGGATATTTCTGCCCATCAGTACATGATTGTCACATATCCTGACTTTGGTCCAATCAGTACTCAGCCTACCCATTATGCTGTGTGCCAAGCAAGGGACCTCTACCAAAACCACATTGCTGACTTTAAACATTTTTTTTTAAAATTTACAGGATAATAAATTGTAATCAAGTGTTTTTAAAATTCAAAAGTACTGGAAATATTTAGCCCCACACATATTATGAAAGTGCTGAAGATGAGAAAATATCACAGGAATAGAGCATTTCACTGGGGTATCAGCAATATTCTGTATAATTTGCTGATTTAAAATGTCCAATCAGTGAATGTGGGTAAAAATCTCAAAAGTATGTTTATTTCCCAATGAACAAGGTGTACACCAGTATGTAGATTAGGTGTTTCGGGAGTGCTCTTTGATTTACGTAGAAATACGCCTCATTTCGGAGTAAAATGGTCTATTGCCAGGAATCCTAAATTTCTTACGACACTAGACTTTGACAAGTGCTTAAATAAAAATGTCTTGTTAATAATTAATTACAGGAGCCATTCTTTAAAAAAAAGTTTCACTTCAAAAACATTTTAGCAGGCAAAAGAACTCACTTTTATGGAAAGGAAAATCAGTTAATCCCCAGTACACATGAATAGTAGTCACTTGGAAATAGTAAATAAACTTTGTTGATCTTACCATGACTGGAAACGATCTGCAAGGGTTCTCCTCTGATGACTGGAACTGAAAAATAACATTAAAAACAGGGTGCATTTTGGTTGTTTTGGTTTTTCAGGAGAGAATCAAGTGGTGCATTAGTACGCACATGCATAAATTAAGTTTTGAATTATATTACCAGGAGACATCCTGATTAGAATGACAAGAAAATATAATAACAAGAAGGCCAAGATGGCACTGAAGTACCTGTGGACCAAATTTGAAGGTCATAGCTTAGGATATGTATTTTCAAAAAGAAAGATATATTTGGTCAAAATGGACCTCAGAGTTATGGCTCTTGATGGAAATGCAGCTCATGTGATAGTGAAAAAATATGTGAAGTTTGATGAAACAAGGTTTATTAGTTTAGAAGTTATGGCCAAGGTATAAAGTTTTCATGAGGTCCAATAGGCTAAGTTATACAACAAATATTCAAACTCTTTGAGGTAACTGCCAAGAAAAAAAGTGTTTTCTGTATAAGAATATATAGGCCAAAACTTCTGACGGGATTGGCCTATATCAGCCATAATCAAACTTGGCTGAGAGATTATGGCCATAAATATATTGTCAGGATGTATGAAGAATGTAAATGCTGGATATCAAAATCTGGCATTTTTTAATAATTAAAGGGCCATAACTCCCTGACCTAATGAATCAATTTCATGTATAATCAAACTTGGTTGAAAGAAATAAATTGTGGATGAAGGATGACAGACATTCAACAATTTTTTTTTTAAATCATAGTTTAACTTAGTATCTTCATAATAAGCATCTTGGTTTCAAAGATAAATATAATCTGTATAAAATATATTACATATCAACACTCTAAGACAGCACTCTTGAAACAGATGTAGTCTACTTACCATGGTAGAAGTCATCTTACCTTTCCCAACATCTTCAGATTGGTGATTCTGACACTCAGTGATTATCACAACAAGGGCAATAACTGTCGTAAGGGCTATAACTGTCAGGAGGATCTAAAACAGGATAACATGATAATGACATTAAATAATAATTATATTCAATATAAAAGTTTGTAATAATATATGCTCCCCTCAAATGATTTCATGACACTAAAAAAAAAAATGAGTCATAGTCATCAAATACTATTTTGCAACAATTACTGTTACATGTCAGAGACTGTGACTCTTGACACAACTGAAGGATGAAAATAAAAACACTATGTCTCAAATGGATCTCTTTCAGAAGTCTGAAGATGTACAAAGTATCAGAATAGCTGGCACATCATATTTGATGTATTATTGGGACATTTTACAAAATAACACCTATGGACAGGCTCTTTTATATGGAAGATTCAAGAGATGGGGGCATAGTAACATGACTGATGAGAATAACTAAGAATTTCTAAAAAATATTTATATAACTGTTGTACGTGAAAATTCTAGTTAAATCTCGGCAGATAAATTTAATATTATATGTTAACATACATGAAATATCCCAATTAGACAGAGAGTGACAGGTATTTATATGTGGGAAACTTTTTCTCAGATTGTGATTTCCTTCCCCAGAATTAGGAAATTAATGTCCTATTTCAGACTTGATGTCACTGAATATCAGCCTCTGCTTAAGGACAACAAGACCTGATGAAATTATGGACGGGATCAAATGTTGGTCAAGATCAAGGTCAAATGCATAATGAAGAGGTCCATCCACTTAAGCAACTGTCCAAATACTGAAGCAATCCAATGAAGCACAAACAAAAAAAAATTATAGCATATTAGCAAAAGGTAAACATGCCCAGGAGCTGCTTTTTTCATTAAAAGTAGGTCAAAGGTCAAGGTAAAGGTCACAAGGTCAACTGCATAATGTGGGTTCATCCACTTAAGCAACTGTCCAATTATTAAAGCAGTCCAATGAAGGGCATAGAAGTTATAGTAGATTTCTTTTTTCTTTTTTTTAAAAAAAGGTCAACCTAAGCGGACACACGATGCCCATCCGAACATCATCAATTTGAAGGACAGAATTTCTTTGAAAAACCTGTCCAATAAAAAGCTCTGTAACATATATCATTGTGACCTTAACCTTTTAGTTATCAACTTAAAAATTATTTAGTGCATGGTCTTTTAAAGTCAAAAGGAACTAACAGTTTTGTGTTATGCCGTATTCTATGTGGTCTGCAAAATCCAATGACCTGTCTGCAGAAACATACCAACTAATTTTGACTAATACTTACTTTTACCCAATGATCTCTGATGAAAAACATCACTTTTAACATTATATGCCGATCAGCTGCCTAAAAGAAAGAAACATAATGTCAACTTAAATATTGGACAGAAAATATTTAAAATCAAACCAAGTCTGACATTATTTTTCCTTCATTGCCAACTGCACAAAGGCATCTTCACCTCAGAATATTTCTTTAAAATTCATGAAGTCCCCCCCCCCCCCCACCAAATTTTAATCCTCAAGATTTCTCTTTCCTCAATGTAAAAATGTGGCCATTTTCCCAAAAATAATGGGCTTCTCTTTCACTGCTTTATTTCCCCTAAAAGAAAAAGGGGGGGGGGGGGGGGGGGGGGGGGGGGGGGGGGGGGTCAGTGTGATTTTCACCCTCCCCCCACAAAAAAAATATGCACATATGTGTTCCATAAATCAATTACTCTAGATATTTCATTTCACAATTTTAACTGTAAATCAAACAAAATGGTTGGAAGAAAACAACCATTTCTTTTTCCAATGTAGGCTTTTACACCTGTTTTCTGGTTTGGGTTTTACATCTTACATGCTGCTTCAGAGTGCTATAACCTCACAGACAAGTGGTCATCAAGCCACATTATTCGAGAGTGCCAATTTTTTCACCACCTTCATATTGGTATAGGGATAAAACTCATCATCTTCTGGTTATCAGGGCTCTAAGACCCAGTTCTTTTACTCAAGCAAGTTTTATCAAAGCCAGAGATGAAGTCAGGAAAAAGCTTCTTTTTTTCAACTTACGTAATTATTTTAGGGAGGAAGCTCAGGGAAAAGCTTATGCATACAGAAAATTGTTTGCTTTTGTATCTTAAAAGAATTGTCGAAAGAAATTCCAGACTCTAAGTATTGGTTAAAACTATTGGTTTAAACAATAGCTATCATTGAAGATGATAAATAGTATACCTCAAAGAAAGTGCATTGTCACAGTTACTGTGACCATTTTTACCATTAATCATTCTTCGGTTATTGATTGAAAAAGATTGGAAACGATTTTCACATTCATGGTCACTGTGACCTTGACCTTTGACCAAGTGACAAGAAAAATCAATAGGGGTAATCTACTAATCATGACCAATCACCCTATGAAGTTTGAGGAATGTGGGCCATGTGTTACCCAGCTATTAATTGGAAACGATATTGACATTCAAAGTAACTGTGACCTTGACTTTTGACTAAGTGATCATAAAATCAATAGGGGCCATTTACTAGTCATGACCCATGACCAATCACGCTATGAAGTTTGAGGAATGTGGGTCCAAATGTTCTCCGGTTATTGATCAGAAACAATTTTCACATTCGAGGTCAACCTGACCTTGACCATTGTGACCTTGATCCCAAAATCAATAAGGGTCATCTACTAGTTATGACCAATCACCCTATGAAGTATGAGGAATGTGGGCCAAGCAATCTCCAGTTATTGATCGGAAACGAAGTGGTCTACCTTCGGATGACTGACTTACCGACATTTGTAAAACAATATGCCCCCTCTTCTTTGAAGAGGGAGATAAAAAAAATTGTTAAACTGAAACCTATTTTAAAATAGATGCTCTCAAATTTGTTGCTTTTTTAACATATCTTGCAAGGTTTAAACATACTTTACTAGACATACTTGACATTATATTTAGAAAACTCTGAACTGTTGAGACAATTTTTTTCTAGCTAAAAATGTATCTCTTATATTCCTATATTTAGGACAGGCTATTAAGAAATGCTATTATGACTATACATGTACCTGTCTTTGATTACATAATAAACAAATTGGTATTTAGCACTCTCAAAGTGTTTCAGATAGATTTTAATACTGAGATTTCACTGAACCAAAGGTTTGAAAAACCAAGGTTAGTTATCCAATGTACTTTTGATTTTACTTATCCAACACTATCATTTTAATATTGGAAAATAACTGACTATTAAATGCTGCATCGGTTAGGTTGTTATTAGAAGTAGAAATTATTAACCAGTAACATAATGATCTTAGTAAAGCTATTGTACTTAATGGTAACCTACCCAGTCCCCCATACACTGTGTTAATTATAACAGTTTGTTTACATACCACTAATATACGTTTCAAAAATTGACACTGGCTAGCATCAAACATAATTAAGTATAATATATAAACCAGTAAAGAGACTCAGGTATGTGAGTATCTGGGATTGAACTCATGACTCCAAGATTATGGGCTGATAGTTCTGTTGAATTCAATCTTACCTTAGTTGACACACATAACCATCTTTAGGAAAATACATAAATGGAAATCATTTTCTGATATAATGGTACTGGTACTTTAGTTGCATAAAATTTACTTTATTCAGGTTTTTCCTAATTTCACTTTTTTCTTCTAAAAGCATAAAATATGACAAATAAATAAACAAGAAAGTCAGTAGAACTGACAGATGCTCCCCGAAGAACGTCATTGTTACAAATAAGGTCTTGGTCAATGGGTGGGAGGATATGTTGAAATCCCCATTCCTAAATCATATCTATTCTCCTCATCTGATGAGATGTTTTACCAACTCTAATTTGGAGACTTAGTAACAGTTTACTATTTAATATGATAATACGTGTTACTCATCAGATCTTTCATTGATTTTTTTTAAGTTTTTATGCTACTAAAAATTAAGTCATACATTTCAATGTGTGCTCATATCAAAGAGGTTAACCAACACTCTTGACATATGACTGGATATTTGAAATAGTGTATAATGGCCTAAACAACAATTAGCTGACATGATTATTATTGACATTACTAGCATATTGAATTTTGTGGGGTTTTGTTTAAATGATATCTCCTGTTAAATTAGGCAAATGACATGAATATTAGTCAACAACATGGTAGTAGGGGCCATAACTCTCTTAAAAATTGAGGAACCAGGTCACGTCGACGATATGCGTATCTACTCTTGGTAATAAAGCTTCCCATAAAGTTTCATTGAATTCAAGCCATTAGTTCCTGAGAAATAGCCCGGACAAGAATCATGCAACATGAACTATAGGCCAAAAAGTCAAGGGGCCATAACTCTGTGAAAAATTGAGGAACCAGGTCACGCCGACGATATGCGTATCTACTCTTGGTGATAAAGCTTCCCATAAAGTTTTGTTGAATTCAAGCCATTAGTTCCTGAGAAATAGCCCGGACAAGAATCATGCAATATGTACTATAGGCCAAAAAGTCAATGGGCCTTAACTCTTTGAAAAATTTAGGAACCAGGTCACGCCGACGATATGCGTATCTACTCTTGGTGATAAAGCTTCCCATAAAGTTTCGTTGAATTCAAGCCATTAATTCCCGAGAAATAGCCCGGACAAGAATCATGCAATATGAACTATAGGCCAAAAAGTCAAGGGGCCTTAACTCTGTGAAAAATTTAGGAATCAGGTCACGCCGACGATATGCGTATCTACTCTTCGTGATAAAGCTTCATAAAGTTTCGTTGAATTCAAGCCATTAATTCCCGAGAAATAGCCCGGACAAGAATCATGCAATATGAACTATAGGCCAAAAAGTCAAGGGGCCTTAACTCTGTGAAAAATTTAGGAATCGGGTCATGCTGACGATATGCGCATCTCCTCTTGGTAATAAAGCTTCCCATAAAGTTTCGTTGAATTCAAGCCGTTAGTTCCTGAGAAATAGTCCGGACAAGGAAAGTGTGACGGACGGACGGACGGACGGACGAAGCGGCGACTATATGCGTCACCTTCGGTGAGCATAATAAAGATGATAATCTATTGATATTCTATAATAAACAAAGTCCAAACAATAAACTACCTTATGCATCCTGTACTCCAAAAAAGCCAAATTCCCAAACTAAAAATAGCTAACTCTAGAAACCCAGAAACCCTGTTTAACTGTTGCACCCCCCCCCCCCCCCATCCTGGAGAACAAATGAGTCTGGCACATATATTGTGAGATACTGACCAATTACTTATGTGCCAGAAAAAGTGATTTTGCAAAAAGTGAGTTTTTACAGTTTTGAGGTTTGAGTCAGAGAAAGCGAGTTCCAAGTCCAAAAAGATTTTAACTAATGGTATTTGCTGGTGAAAAATATATATTAAAAGCACAGTCATGTCTTTTGCAAAGATTCACTTGTGCCAAGTTATTTCAAAACACCACCACAGATAACAAAGTTACAGCTGGGACAAGATTTAAAGGTCAGCTGAGTGCTGTGACCTTGACCTTGACCCTAAAGCTAACAACCTGTTTCTCGAAAGGGCCACCATTGTTTTTTGCTAAGGATCACTTGTACTAAGTAATTTTCAAAAGCAACCATACATAACTAAGTAACAGCCGGGACAAGATTTTAAGGTCAACTGAGTGCTGTGACCTTGATCTTCAAGCTAGCAACAAGTTTATCGTTCAAGAAATATCGTCCTATCACAAGGATCACTTGTGCCAAGTTATTTTCAAAAGTGACCATTCATGATACCACATCAAGTTACATTATCCTGACACAATACTAACCATTCCTAGAATTACCCTGTTATTATTCTGAGGCAAAAACAAAACAAAAAAAAGGAAAAAAAAGTTCTTGTTTCTGGTCTCCAGCCAGAAAAAGAGGGTAGGTAGGTAGTGATTTTTTACCCCTCCGAATATGATGCGAAAAGTAAAGGAAATATTTCTTAATGGCAGAAATGTAAAAAAAAAAACTGTATAGGGTCGGCCGTAAAAAAGGAGGGTCTGTCAGGAGACTAAAAACAGAACTTTTTTGGGGGGTCACGGGGCCTGAGTGCTAAGACCAGTATTTAAGCTAGTCCACATTCGTGAACCCGTAATTTGTGATATAATTCTACTTTGTGACACATCATCTTGTCCTAGGGATCATAATTATGTGCTTAGTAATTTCAAACAAGAGAGCCATAATGGCCCTAGAATGCTCACCAGAGTACCATCACTTCATTTATAAAATCTCAATTTCTATACAGACTAAATAAGAACTACTAGTCAACCATCAGTTTTACATATTTCTTAGAGAAAATGACACAGTAGAAGACCATGAGCAACTTGTAGTCAATTATTGCACAAATTACTTCAAACAATAATTAAGGCACTTCCAACACTCAACAGAGACCCTTCTAAATGGAGAGGTCCATTATATACCCTATATAGTTATTTTTATCTTTTAACCTGGTATAAACACTGCTGGTTTTACTATTATTAACAATGTATTCAGAGAATTTCAAACCATATATTAATATAATCTGACTCTATATTAATTTAATCAGACTCTATGAAACAATTCACATAATATATCAATGAAAACATACAAAAACTGAAATCAATAAGGGGAGTTAATTGATATTTTGTATTTATTAGTTTCAATATAAAATATTGATTATCTCCCTTACAAATCTAAACAAGAGTGCCAAGATGGCCCTGAATCGCTCACCTGAGAAACTTTGCTTTCATTGCCTTTTACAACATAGTCATACTGAATACAAAATCCATACAGAAGAACAGCAATATAATTTTAATTCCAAGCAAAAAGTTTACATGTGGTCCAAAAAAACATGTTAACCCCAGCTTAGGACCAATTTTGACCCCAGGGCCATGATTTGAAAACTTGGTTCAAGTCCACAAGGCCAAGATACATACCAAATACCTAAACCCATGATCTTGTGGTTTCTGACAGGGATATCTTTTCAAAGTCTTTCATAATTTATGTAAGTCTATGTTAAATCAAGTGACCCCTGGGGTGGGGCCGATTTTGAACCCAGGGCCATGATTTGAAAGAACTTGGTAGATGTCCATAAGGCATTGTTAAACACCAAATATCTAAACTCCAGGCCTTGTGGTTTCTGAGAAGAAGATTTTTCTAGATTTTCCTATTTAAGCCCATGTAAAATCATTTGACCCCTGGGGCAGGGCCAAATTTGACCCCAGTGCCATGATTTGAACAAACCTGGTAGATTTTCATATGGCAATGATACACACCAAATATCTAAACTCGAGGCCTTGTGGTTTCTGAGAAGAAGATTTTTCTAGGTTTTTCCAATATAAGCCTACGTAAAATCAAGTGACCCCTGGGGCGGGGCCAATTTTGACCCCAGGATCATGATTTGAACAAACTTGGTAGAGGTGCACTAGACAATGCTACACACCAAATACCTAAGCTCTAGGCCTTGCAGTTTTGCAGATGTTCAAAGTTTGCATTTTTAAAATCTTTTTTTTAGCTCCTGTGACCTACTTTTTCAACCAATCAAAATGATTTGAACAATCTTGATAGAGGGCATCATAACGATGATTCCTGTGAAGTTTGGTCAAAATCCATTCAGCATTTAGGAGAAGATGTTGTATAAAGAAAATTGTTGACGCCAGACGCACAAACGCACGGATGCCAGACAAAAGGCGATCACAAAAGCTCACCATGAGCACATTGAGCTCAGGTGAGCTAAAAAGCAATGGTTTGGCTGGGTTTTGGGCCTTATTTTTTAAGGGATCAACTTGATTTTACCAAATATTGTAGCGAAAAAATTAGGTGACCATTTGTGCCAAATGAAATTAAATTCTGAAAATTGGTTTCAGAGAAGATGATTTTTTAAATTTTCTATATAAGTATATATAGCTATAACTGGAAATTGACAAGCACTGTTGGGACCTAATTTTTCAAGGAATCCACTTTATTTTAGCAAATATGGTAGATCAAAGCGCGCAATGCACTGAGAGACGGCAGCCGGATTAACAGGGAAAAAGCTGTGATTCTAATTATTGATACAATAGAGGCAAAAGACACATGATCCAAAAACTCCACTCACTCTCCTGCAACTATAGTTGGTGGTAAGACAATCGACTTTGCACTCGAGGACCCGATTTATATACACAATCTACTGTAACTTAAGTGTAGAACTTATCAAGGTACTTGGTGATTTAGATACTTGTATGTTTGTTTCTATTTCAAAGTAAAGAAATGCTCTGGGAGAAACTCGCTTTCATGCAAAATTACGCGTGAACTACGTAAGGTTAATTACAGACATTCGAAGCACTTATATACTTTATTTCTTTTTACAGGAGTTGATCTTCCAAGTATGTAACTTGGGTTGCTGTTCTGATTTATAAGTGTCACGGATATATTATTCACGCTTAAAATGGATGTTTACAAAGCAAAATAACATGTTTACAAACAACAGCACATGAATAGCAGTTACGATTATGAATAAAAGGTCTGCGTAACATATTGTAAAATCATTATATTTCGTGGGGGATTAATTTTCGTTGATTTCGTTGACGCCGCTATCCACGAATTTATGTGCCCACGAAAAGTTTTTATTTATCATGTCAAACAGCTTGCCGATAATGACGACCTTTTCCCATACCCCAACAGACTCTTGAGTAAATTGAGTTCAATAATATATATAAAGTTTATGTTCTGGAATATTATATATTAAAAAGCAAATAAACAAATCGCCAAAGAAAACTTCATAATGTTAGTTGTGTTACTAATTGTGTTTAATGTACAACTGCAACTAATTTAAAGTTGGTTTCCACCATAATTTACAGTACATAATTTACATTTGTGCCAAAGGAAATTAAATCTGACCATCGGTTTCAGAGAAGATGGTTTTTAAAATCTATTTTAGCTGCAGCCTGTGACCTGCTTTTTCAACCAATCAAAATTATTTGAACAAGTTTGATAGAGGGTATCATAAGGATGACTCCTGTAAAGTTTGGTCAAAATCCATTCAGCAGTTTAGGAGGAGATGTTGTTTAAAGGAAATTGTTGACGCCGGACAGACACACACATGCACGCTGGACAAAAGGCGATCACAATAGCTCACCATGAGCACATTGTGCTAAAAAGAATAACCTCTTAATCGTGTAAATATGATGGAATAATTGTATATATCTCTACAACATAAATATATAAAAACGAAGCAACAAGAGCTCCAAGAGTCGAAGCATAATGCGCTCGTAATATGTGCTGTTCTAAAATGAACCATATTCAAACAAATCAAGGGCCATAATCCTGGTGTTCCTGGGGTGATTTGGATGGTGATCGAACTAATGGCCGAGATATTATGCACATACGCATTGTCAGCAACTTTGAAGAGGATCAAATAAAAACACTTTAAATAGTAGTCCAGACACTGGTAATTAAATATATTTTAACAAAGCAAGGGCCATAATCAAGGAGTGCTTGGGGTGTTTTGACTGGAAATCAAACTTGGCTGAGATAATATGCCCATATACATTGTCAGCAAGTTTTCAAATTAAAACTGCTTGAATTGGAGTACAGACACTGTTAATTTCACATATTCACATAGGGCCATAATCAAGGAGTGCCTGTGGTAATTTGGCTGGAAATCAAACTTGTCCGAGATATTATGCCCATACACACTGTCAGCAAGTTTGAAGACGATCGGATCAAAACTGTTTGAAAAGGAGTCTGGACACTGTTAATTTTTCACATTTTCAACAAATCAATGGCCAATATCCAGAAGTGCCTTGAGCAGTTTGGCTGAAAATCAAACTTGTCTGAGATATTATGCCCATACACATTGTCAGCAAGTTTGAAGACGATTGGATCAAAACTGTTTGAAAAGGAGTTCGGACACTGTTAATTTTACATATTTTCAACAAATCAAGGGCCATAATCCAGGAGTGGCTGGGGCGATTTGGCTTGAAAATGATCTTCTCCGAGATATTATGCCTATAAACATTGTCAGCGAGTTTGAAGAGGATCGGATCAAAACTGTTTGAAAAGGAGTCCGGACACTTGGAAGGACGCTGCCCGCCATGGGTGAGAACATAAATTTACATCCGTACAAAACTATATGGACATATAAAAATGCTGAAAAATCAATGCTGTGTAAAAAAATAAATACTTACAGCCTACAAAAATTGCCTGTGACATGAAAGCATTATAGGATTTATTTTTCTATGCTGCTGTAATGCAATTAAATTATGTAACTTTTTTTTTTATCCCATGATCACTTTACCATGCACACAAATATAGTTTTGTTTTGATGCAAAGGTAGCTTGCAAATAAATTTGATAGTAAATGAGCAGCGTTCGGTTATTTTAGGCTGTTACAAAAACCCATGTGAAGTCCAAAACAAATCGGGGGCCTCCGTGGCCGAGAGGGTAAAGTCGCTGACTTTAGAACTCACTCAGCCCCTCACTGCGTGGGTTCGAAACACGGCAGGGTCATTTGGATTTTCATGTGAGGAAGCCTTCCAGCTGGCTTGCGGTAGGCTGGTGGTTCTACCAAGATGCCTCCTTGCATTCGGTGTCTTCCTCCACCTGTAATTAGCTGGACGTCGCTATATGACTGAAATACTGTCAAAGCAAGGGTAAACTCAAGTAGACAAGCCAAAACAAATCATTGTAGCATACAAAAATCACATCAATCAATCCACCTGAGATATCTTCAAAGGTTATTTCTTGCACTAAAAGAACTTTTGACCTGTGCAGAAAATTTGCATAATTACTTCCAGGGCTTTTTTTCCTTCTATATTAGAGGCCGATCTTCGGTGACTTCCCAATCGTAAAAAGGCTATATTTTTCCCAATTTTGGCCAAAAGAATTCCCAAAATCTAATGACAAAATTCCCAATATGTTCCAACTATTTTTCTCCTTAAACCTATAAGCGAATAGTCATTAAAGGAATACGCTCGGCTGAAATGAAAATTTAACCATCAACAAACCTTTTAGTGTAGATCACTTTGACATGACTTTCATTTTTATACACGCTATATTTGTGAAGATATAGCTGTTTAAAGTTTGTGATTTCGATCGGCTATGGCCGCCGCCATCTTTGTTCATGTTTA
Organism: Solen grandis; assembly: GCA_021229015.1. Classification (NCBI taxonomy): domain Eukaryota; kingdom Metazoa; phylum Mollusca; class Bivalvia; order Adapedonta; family Solenidae; genus Solen; species Solen grandis. The sequence continues at coordinate 57,745,353 of CM037782.1, forward strand.
CCTTTCTGTGACGTCACAAATGCCCATTGAACCATATCCCGATCGATGAGTGCGATTAATAGGGGTTGTGATAAAAGCATTAAAGGAATACGCTCGGCTGATTACAACTAGGTTTCAATTGAAAGATATTGATGTAAATAATCCAATTAAATTTCTCATTTCATTGAATCAATCGTAATAAGAAAGAAATTGTAAGTTAAAGACATCTATTTAAACCAATTTGCTCCGCGATATTTTTTATTTCTATAATACATCTTTGTCATTTTTACCGTGAAATGCTTGCAACTGCGGTTATTGAAAAGTTGTGTGGTGTTAAACTGATTGGATAAGAAATCACTGGCAAGTCTTTGTAACAGACTAGGCGTCATATAAAATCGCACCTCAGGGCCATAAAACACGGCCATAAAACGAAGCGTGCGACCGAGTCACCATGTCAACAGACAATTGATGTGCACGTTTTACTGAAACGGACATGTAGAGTATAATCATCACCACAAACATACTAAATGCATTATATAAATATGAAAGGAAAGTGTTGAATCCACGTTTTATATTATAATAATCTATATTATGCTATTTTACGGAAAAAGTTTATTTAAATAAATATATATAAGTAAAAGTATCGTATCGCAATGAGCTCATGTTAGTGTGATATACAGAAAGTAGTTAGCATAATTTACATTATTTTTCTAAATTGCGAGCAATTAGGTGTGTTAATCATAATTACAACACGGTGTCCCTTTGATTTGTCTCTATAGTATTTCACAGTTACCGTCATTGCAATTAGATTTCTACTTACATGATACCGCCCCTTTTATATATTTATATGTTTGATTAAAAAACTGTTTAAAAATTGTTGATAATTGCTGTAATGATTTGCGCAATTAAAATAGCGATGTTTGTGAGAATGTGCATAAATGATTGCGTGACAAGGGGTATTGACTTTAGTTATGGTTCGATCACTATAGCAGGAAGTTTAATAAAGTTTTTGAGATATTTCTTAAAATGGAGTATATGAGCCCGAATATACTGAGGAAGAGCTGCAACTGCTTCAAGACAATGACGTACGGGAGGAGGAATATTTATGTGCTGAGGACTTTTGTCTGTGTGATAACTGTGTTATGATGCCATCCAATATGGAAAATGTATGTTGCAAATCGAGTGACTCGTTGTTGGAAATTTAGATGAACTTACGTGCATTACGGACCATACGGACTTTCACACCTTAGTTCTGAATGATTCTGTTTTAGAAGTTGCATTCATTACCATTCTGGCATACAAAGGTCATAGGACGAGGGCTCCAGACTCTCTCACTCATCAAAATAAACACAAGAACAACTAGATTTCATTCGTTGATACGAATGATAGGACTTTCTGCTACATTTGTTAAACACTTAAAAGCTAAAAAAGTAAAAAGATATGAAATTCCAGCCTTTAACTTGCTTTTGTATGGCCATAACTTAAATAAACTTTGAAAAATATAACCGTTTAACTTGGAGGATATGGCAAAAGTAACTGAAAATCATTTTTTTATATCGATTTATTTAACTTGGATTATTTTTATAATCTATGTTACAAATCAAATTTATTTAAAATGCTTACAATTCGAATTTCATCCTGTAATAATTGCCGAAGACCGCATAAAAGCTTGTGTAGACAGTATCAAGTTTGATGTCATGTGACGTCATAGGCATAAGAAAATCAATGAAATGAAATATTAAGTATTTTGAATATATCAAGTATTTTTTTCATGCTCCTTACAACTTTGCATCATATAGAAATTAATACGTAGATATATTAACGTTCTTTTTGACCTTATGACGTCAAATGACGTTAATCCTCACAGAATATGAATAAGTCTCAAAGACTAATATTCAGTCCAAATATCAACTTTCTAAATCATCTGGAAGCGATTTTATATGTATTTGAAATTTGACGTCAATGGTTCGAAACTTGGATTCGCCATAGAACCATTGCTTTTTCGAATTTGTAAAAAGGGATACACATAAAGAGCGTTACATATACATTCTGTGAAATTTTGATGAAAATCGGTCCAAAAATAATGGCTGTACACCGCATAAAACCTTTTTGTCCTGACGTCAAATCTTACGTTATATAACGTCACATTAATATGAATTACATTGCATTCTAAAGCACACGGATTGATGTACATACCATTAGATTTCCATGGTCCTGGGAAGTAAACAACTTATTTAAATTAACGTGTATATATCAGAAATTATTTTTGACATGTGACGTTCATCTTCATAGAATGTAAAGCACTCTTGGAGACTTATATACTATCCAAATATAATATTATATTTCTAACTCATCTGGAAACGATTTTATACGTATTTGAAATTTGACGTCAATGGTTCGAATTTTGGATCCGCCATAAAACCTTTGCATTTTCGAATTTGGAAAAACGGACACCGGAATGTACAACTAGACTTTAACATACACATTTTGTGAAATATTAATGAAAATCGGCCCAGAAATAATGGCTGTAGACCGCGTACAAGCATTTTTAGACGACGTCAGGTTTGACGTCAAAACACGTCATAGTAAAATGAAAATTATTGAAATGCAAACAGTTCTATCTGAAGCAAATGCTATTAAATTTTCAAGGTGCTCGGACTTGTACAACATATAAAAATTAACACGTAAATATTAGAAATTACCTTTCACCTCATGACGTCATATGACGTCATATGACGTTCATCTTCAGAGAATGTAAAGTAACCCTAAAGACTTATAGTCTGTCCAAATATCATCTTTCTAGCTCATTTGTAAGCGATTTTATACGCATTTGAAATTTGACGTCAATGGTTCGAATCTTGGATTCGCCATAGAACCATTGCCATTTCGAATTTTGAAAAACGGACACTGGAAGGCACAACTAGAGCCTAACATACACATTCTGTGAAATTTTGATGAAAATCGGCCCAGAAATAATGGCTGTAGACCGCGTACAAACTTTTTCACCTTACGTCAAATCTGACGTTATATGACGTCATATGAATATGAAATTCATTGCATTCGAAAGCTCATGGTTTGAAATATATGCCATAAAATTTTCATTGTTCTGGGCCATTGGCAACACATCGAAATTAACACAAATACAAGAGGAAGAAAAAAAGAATAAGAAGAATAAGAACTAGATGTCATTCGTCTAAACGAATGATAGGACTTTCTGCAACCTGCGTTAATGCAAAAAGCAGGAGATAGAAGTTTCATGCAATGACTCACCTCTGGTAGTATATCATGTTCATGCTGAACAACTGACATTATATTCCGCGAAAAATAAGCCTTTAGTTACGAAGAAAAAAAAATAAGTAGTAGTAGTATGTTTATGACGTCATATGACGTCACCATTCAAAATATATTAAGAAATTATGCAGAACTGCAAACTGTGTAAGTTTCAACTTTCTATCTCATTCCGAAATGCTTTAACCCTAAAATGAAATTTTTGGTCCTATGTTCGAATCTTACTTCAGCCACAATACTTCGGTTTTTCGGAATTATGGTTAGCTGACAAAATATTCACACCTTAGTTTCAAAATGTACCATTTGTAAAAAGTTGAAGAAAATCTGATCATAAATGGCAGCAGTAGAGCGCGAACACCATTTTTCACTGTTTTTAGCTGTGACGTCATGTGACGTCATAGGGTGTTGACAATCATTGAAATCAAAATTTCCTCACGTGCCGAATAACCCATAAAAATTTCATCGTCCTAGGACTATTGCAACATATTAAAATAAACGTTTAGTTAGGAAGAAGAAAAGAATAATAATAAGAATAATATGACGTCACGTGACGTCATATGACGTTTATTTTTCACATAATTGTTAAGACACCCAGAGACCTACTAACTGACAAAATTTCAACGTTCTATCTCAAATAGGACAGATTTTATAAGCATTTAAATATTGACGACCTTGGTTCGAATCTTGGATTCGCCATAGATGCTTGGACTTTTCGAATTTTGAAAAACGGACATCGGTATACACAATAAGAACGTAAAATACACATTCTGTGAAAATTTGATGAAAACGGCCCATTAATAATGGCTCTGGACCGTGTCAAACTTTTGTATCTTTTCGTCATATGACGTCATAGGATTCTGAAAATCATTGAAATCAAATTCGCATGTGATCATTTGTCTTAAATTTTCATTCCAATTTCAACAATAGAAATTCTTGTTAATATTAGAAATACATTATCATATAATGACGTCACGTGACGTCATATGACATTTATTTTCACAAAATGTTTAAAACTTCTAGAGACCTATATACTGACCCAATATCATCTTTCTATCTCAAATAGGACCGATTTTATAAGAATTTGAAAATTTACGACCTTGGTTCGAATCTTGGAATCGCTATAGAACCTTGGACTTTTCGAATTTTGAAAAACGGACACCGGGATGCACAACTAGAACTTAATATACACATTCTGTGAAAATTTGATGAAAATCGGTTCATTAATAATGGCTGAGGACCGCGTACAAACTTTTGTAGCTTATTTCACGTGTGACGTCATATGACGTCATAGAGATATGAAAATCATAGAAATCAAAATAACATCTTTTGTAGAATATGACATCAAAATTTCATTGTCCTTGGACCATAGTAACATATAAAATTATGTGTTTAAAAATTAGAAATTTGATGACGTCATATGACGTCACAAGACGTCCATTTTCACAAAATATTTAAATCTATCGGAGATCTATATACTGACAAAATATCAACCTTCTGTCTCATTTAGGGACGATTTTATGAGCATTTATCAATTTGACGTCCTTGGTTTGAATCTTGCATTCGCCATAGAACCTTGGGCTTTTCGAATTTTGAAAAACGGACACCGAGATGCACAACTAGAACTTAATATACACATTCTGTGAAAATTTGATAAAAATCGGTTTATTAATTATCGCTCTGGACCGCGTACAAACTTTTGTAGCAATTGCCAAGTGTGACGTCATAATGACGTCATAGGCATTTGATAATTATAGAATTTTTTAATTACGCATATGAATAATATGCCATCGAAATTTCATTCTCCTAGGACGATGGCAACATATGAAAATCCTTGAGGAAGAAAAGAATAATAATAATAATAATAATAATAATAATAATAATAATAAACAGAACAAACCCAATAGGACTTTCTGCTTTAGGCAGAAAGTCCTAATAATAAAAAACATAACAAACCCAATAGGACTTTCTGCCGAAAGGGCAGAAAGTCCTAATAAAAATGTGCTCAAAGTTTTAAAGCGATTATCTCAAAGAGTTCAGTGAAGAAGAGAGTTAGTACAAAAATATTAATCAAGTCAGAAAAGGGGAATAATTATGTCAAAATCCAACACAGAGTTATGTACTCTTGCCATGTACAAGTTGGGGTGATGGTCATAAACAGGTATTCAAAGTTGAAACAAGAGGGCCATGATGGCCCTAAATCGCTCACCTGAGTTCAACTGCTAGAGAGAAAATGCTTAAGTAAAGAAAACTAGAGCTATCACTGAAGGTGATTAATACCCCCGCAAAATACTTTAATGCAGGAGAAGCCAGACTTCAGACAGAGCATAGATAAGAACCTGTATACATAGTATATTGGTTGTGATAGTGATAAGTAAGTAAAGTTTTTATTTAAAGTTGATAGAGAGTCAATAATGGTTGTTTGTCACAGTAGTTAAAAATATAAGGTTACAATTCTTGGACACTGCACTTCTCCTAGTCGCCATCTGTTTACATTTTAAGTATATACCATGTATAATATTCGAGTTATGTTCAGGACAAGAAAAACAAGGAAAAGTAACAAAGGGAAATAACTCTGTAATTACTTTTAGAAGTTGCATTCATTACCATTCTGGCATACAAAGGTCATAGGACGAGGGCTCCAGACTCTCTCACTCACGAGTAAGAAAACAATAAAATGATCATAGTTTAATCTTTTAATAATATATTTTCATCATATTCAAATAAAATATACACTTAAAATGTCCTTTAAGTAATTATAATTACTTTTTGCCTTCCTGTTTCTTTTTGGGGGTAAAATTTCTCCACAACACACGTAATTCCCTTCTATATTTCAATGTATGTACGCAACCGGAAGTGTGTCTGTGACGTCACGATTGTTGTAAAAAAAGTCTCGCGAGACCACGAGACGTAAACAATGTCTGCGACCATGTCTCGGAGCAAATTGGTGTAAATAGACGTCTTTAACTTGCAATTTCTTTCTTATTACGATTGATTCAATGAAATGAGTAATTAAATTGGTTTATTTACATCAATATCTTTCAATTAAAACCTAGTTGTTATCAGCCGAGCGTATTCCTTTAATACAGAGAAAAAAACCCAGTAATGCAGTTGTTTCCGTAATGCACAAAATTATACGTCACTCTACACTGCATACTACTTAAAGTAAAGCACCTGCTGTTCGATGACCCAATCAACACGCATTCTAAGGGTCAATGTGGAATACTCGGATTTTATTGGACGACTATCATTTGTCACACCTTCTACCGACTATTGTTTTACCTTCATTTAGAGAGCTGTTATGAAGTTGCGCAATCATCTCAGTCAATGGCGGCTGTTTGCGAAGATACATTAGCATTTTTATTGCTTGTTTATCTTTTTAAAACATTCAGATCAGTTGTTCGGTTCACCAAGTAAGTTTTCAATACATAAACACATCAGTTATTTACCTTGATGTATAAATAACCAATTCCTTATTGCTAAGGAAAAAGTCAAAAACGTAGCCAAAATGAAACGTCCCCCATACATAACATACTCAATTTTTTTTTTTTTTTTTAAATTTCACTTTTGATTTATTATTAGTTTTTATACATGTAATATTTAAACATATTGATATTAATTTTTTTTTTGAATGATTTATTTTTAAAATTTGACAAAATATTTTAACAATTTTCTATTTAAAACTTAGAGTTAATTTCATTAATCTAATTTTCAATTGAAATATTGTGAAAGAAAGTTGTAATGTATTTATTTCAATAATAATGTACATGTTTATTATTTCTATTTATTTTTAAATATAATGTACCAAATGAATGTGCATTTGACATTTCAACTAAAGCATATATAAACACAAAAATATATTGGAGCCACTTGTTAAAAAATCTGCCTCCAACTTAAGAGATTTGGCTCTATCTGGTGAATGCCAAAACATTTTTGCAGCTAGTGCTAGTCTTGGTGTTGACACCAAGGAGGAAGATTGTTTATGGACATTAGTACCATTTTAAATAGTGCAGCGATTTGAACCAAAGACAGCTCTGTTTTATGTCTAGTTGTTATATCAATTCGTTTTGATTCTTTAAGATTCATAAGACTGTTAGAATATTACTGTGTATACATGTGAATTAAGTCTACCTTTTTCCCAAAACGCCCCAAAATCGCGTTTCAATTTCCCAAAATAGAAGGCTAAGGCCCCTTCCCAAATTTCGGAAAAAAAGCCCTGACTTCAATCTATAAATAGAGACTGTTGTAGAGAAGGTACTGCATGAATACAAATCAAAGCTCTGAGAGAGCAGGAATGCCGCATTTCTTTTGTTTATCAAAGAAAATTTAAATATTGGTGATCGACTTGCAGCTCTTCAAGCACTCTTTCATTTGAGACACACACTATATCAGTGCTTTTAGTGCTTTAATTCTTACCTGTCACAAGGGTCAATGCATAGAATATTTTTACCTTCACTTGATTCTTGATACATTTTGTGTGGTGTACAATATTAAATAAGCGAAAGGTAATGTATAAAGATACAAACTAGAGCTATAATTGAATGTGTTTGATACCCCCACCAGGTAACTTTAAGTTCAGGGAAAGGAAAATGATTGTGAGTTTTTTTGTTCAATGTAAGTAAGTCATTAGGGATATCTATGGCAAACACCCTTAGCCAATTACAGTTCAGATTTTGGTGTATGTTGCAAGCAATTCAGAGCCATATCAGAGGACTCATATAAGAGCTGTCTGATAAGGGTCTGTAGTCTTTGTCCACGTAATACTGCTAACAGTGAAGACCTTGATTTGAAGATTCTAAAGGAGTCCCCATATTTAGTTTAACACTGTTTGCATGATCGAAGGAAAAGTATTGGTAAGGAAAATCAATGGCATATTGTGAGACTGACCTGTGTCTTTTTTGTCACTTGAATTATTTGGTTTTGAAGAAAAATGTGTATAATGAAGGCCATTTTGGTGCAACATTTCACTGAAATGTTTAGCCTATACAGCTAATACAAGAGTTGTCTGTAAGACAGCATGTTCGGCTATTCGAATACTTTGTCAATAAAAATAAATATTGCAATTAAAGGCAAAATGAGAATCTCTGTATCATCAAAATAAACACAAGAACAATAAAAATGTGCTCAAAGTTTTAAAGCGATTATCTCAAAGAGTTCAGTGAAGAAGAGAGTTAGTACAAAAATATTAATCAAGTCAGAAAAGGGGAATAATTATGTCAAAATCCAACACAGAGTTATGTACTCTTGCCATGTACAAGTTGGGGTGATGGTCATAAACAGGTATTCAAAGTTGAAACAAGAGGGCCATGATGGCCCTAAATCGCTCACCTGAGTTCAACTGCTAGAGAGAAAATGCTTAAGTAAGGAAAACTAGAGCTATCACTGAAGGTGATTAATACCCCCGCAAAATACTTTAATGCAGGAGAAGCCAGACTTCAGGCAGAGCATAGATAAGAACCTGTATACATAGTATATTGGTTGTGATAGTGATAAGTAAGTAAAGTTTTTATTTAAAGTTGATAGAGAGTCAATAATGGTTGTTTGTCACAGTAGTTAAAAATATAAGGTTACAGTTCTTGGACACTGCACTTCTCCTAGTCGCCATCTGTTTACATTTTAAGTATATACCATGTATAATATTCGAGTTATGTTCAGGACAAGAAAAACAAGGAAAAGTAACAAAGGGAAATAACTCTGTAATTACTCTAGATAGAGTTATGGTTCTTGTGCACTGCACTTCCTCATATTGTGGTTGACCATTGTATGAAATTGTTTTGAAATCCAAACAGTAGTTTACAAGTTATACTCTGGACAAGGAAAAAATACAAAGGGCAATAACTCTGTAATTACTCTAGATAGAGTTATGGTTCTTGTGCACTGCACTTCCTCTCATTGTGCTTGACCATTGTATGAAATTGTTTTGAAATCCAATCAGTACTTTACAAGTTATCTCCGGACAAGGAAAAACAAAGGGCAATAACTCTGTAATTACCTAGATAGAGTTATGGTTCTTGTGCACTGCACTTCCTCATATTGTGGTTGATCATTGTATGAAATTGTTTTGAAATCAAACTTGTACTTTTCAAGTTATGCTCCGGACAAGGAAAAGTAACAAAGGGCAATAACTCTGTAATTCCTATAGATAGAGTTATGGTTCTTGTGCACTGCACTTCCTCTCATTGTGCTTGACCATTGTATGAAATTGTTTTGAAATCCAATCAGTAGTTTACAAGTTATACTCCGGACAAGGAAAAAATACAAAGGGCAATAACTCTGTAATTACTCTAGATAGAGTTATGGTTCTTGTGCACTGCACTTCCTCTCATTGTGCTTGACCATTGTATGAAATTGTTTTGAAATCCAATCAGTACTTTACAAGTTATACTCCGGACAAGGAAAAAATACAAAGGGCAATAACTCTGTAATTACTCTAGATAGAGTTATGGTTCTTGTGCACTGCACTTCCTCATATTGTGGTTGATCATTGTATGAAATTGTTTTGAAATCAAACTTGTACTTTTCAAGTTATGCTCCGGACAAGGAAAAGTAACAAAGGGCAATAACTCTGTAATCAGTCAAGATGGAGTTATGGTTCTTGTGCACTGCACTTCCTCTCCATGTGCTTGATCATTGCATGAAGTTGTATTGAATTCCAACTTGTGGTTTTCAAGTTATGCTCCGGACAAGGAAAATGCAACGGACTGCTGGACCGACCGACCGACCGCTGGACCGACCGACCACCGGGTGACTCCTATATACCCCCCCCAAACTTTGTTTCGGGGGTATAAATATTTACACATAATAAATTATACAGTATTTAAATTTTATAAATTTTTAGTTCTGGTGGCCATCTTGGTGGGCAGACCTAAAATACTTTAGGTATTTTAGCTCATTACCACATAAGGATCATTCCTTTGAAGCTTCATCAAAATCTGCTCAGCCGTTAAGAAGAAGATGTCATTTAAAGATTTTCTATTTATAACTCTGGCGGCCATTTTGGTTGGTGGATCAGAATGATTTAATCTGATTTTAAACAGTACCACCTAAGAATCATTCCTGTAAAATTTTATTAAAATCTGCTCAGCGGTTTAGGAGGAGATGAGTTTAAAGATTATTCTATTTTTAGCTCTGACAGCTATTTTGGTTGGGGGATTGGAAAGATTTTAGCTATTTTTGTGCAATATCACCAAATGATCATTCCTATTGAATGTTGTTAAAATCTGCTTAGCGGTTCAGGAGGAGATGTTGTTTAAAGATTTTTCTATTTTTTTTGCTCTGGCGGCCATCTTGGTTGGCGGATCGGAAAGATTTTAGCTATTTTTGTGCAGTATCACCCAATGATCATTCCTATTGAATGTCATTAAAATCTGCTAAGTGGTTTAGGAGATGTTGTTTAAAGATTTTTTATTTTTAGCTCTGGTGGCCATCTTGGTTGGCGGATCGGAACAATTTTAGCTATTTTTGCTACGTATCACCTAAAGTCATCATTCCTGTAAAATTCAAACAAAATCTGCTCAGCGGTTTCGGAGGAGATGTCGTTTAAAGCAAAAGTTGAGGACGCTAAATGGACGACAGATGCCGGATGCCAGACCAAGACTGATCACAATACCTTGTGCTCAGGTGAGCCAAAAATGAGGTGGTGTGAAAACTGTAACCAAGATTCTAAATAAAAAGGGGCATAACTATTTTAAAATGCATGACAGAGCCAGACCCCCAACAAAGGTTATGCAATTTCATAACTAATGAGGGACATCCATAGAAAGAAATTGTAGATAAAAGCAATGTTAAGCAAAAGTTTTAACATTTTTTCTAAGTAATATGCAAAAATATTTGGAAGAGTTACTGTCCCTGTTTCTACTAGTTGGTCTGATGATAATCAAGTCATGTGTGAAGAAATTGGAGACATCCAAAGAGTTAATGGAGAGATTATTGCGATGTTAAACATAAGTTTAACTTTTTTTTCTCAGTCCAAAAAGGGCAATAAATATGCAGCAATATTTTGAGGAGTTACTATTATATATCCCTATTTCTACTAGTTGATCTGATGATGAGAGTTTGAGAGACATCCAATGAGTAAAACTGAAGATAATGGCAATGTTAAGCATAAGTTTTTTTTTTTTTCTGAGTCCAAAAAAGGCCATAAATATGATAAAAAATATTTGAAAGAGTAACTGTCCCTGTTTCTACTAGTTGGTCTGATGATGTTCAAGCAAGTGTTAAATTTGAGAGACATCTAACAAGCATAAATGGAGATAATGGCAATGTTAAATAAGTTAAACATTTTGCTAAGTCTAAAAAGGGCCATAAATATGCATGAAAATTTGGAAGAGTTACTGTTCCTGGTTCTTCTGGTTGAAAAACACATGTGTGAAGTTTGAGGGACATCAATTCAGTAAAACTTGAGATAATAGCAATGTTAAACAAAGTCCAAAAAGGCTCATAAATACAGACCAGTAACGTTACCTCGATCTTTGATACGTCGATTCCTACACCTTCCTCCATTAAGTCCTACGGTCCCAACTTTACTGCCTATATTTTCTATGTAATACTTTATGCTTATGTCTTTGCCATATTTCCCTATCTTGTAAAT
>CM037782.1:57757306-57807306 GCA_021229015.1 Solen grandis
CCCCAGAGCTGATGATAAAGGTACAATAATACCAAACTATACCACTAAAGACAGGATCTTGCTGATCTTCTTTGTTTCCAATAATTGTATTAACAAGAACATTATCATCAATGTCAGTAAATATTTCAAACACTTTCTTTAAAGATCAAAAACAAAAACATTAATTTACAGTGACAGAGAAGGAAGGTGGCCTTGTGCCACAGTGACATTTAAGGTTCTTTAACCCTTTCCCTCATATAGACTCATTTTGAAGCACTCAATAGGTTTTTAATTTAATTTTTAAAATGGCTACAATAATAAATGTCAATAGATTTTTATGAAAAATGTGAAAATCATGCCTAACTAAACAGTAAATAACAAGGATCAGGACTGCCACAAAATACGCCCATCATGGTATGGGGACTCTCAGAAATAGCTCAGAGAAACAAGCTACTGTCCATAAATAAGCAAAATAATTCCAAAATCCCATTAGTTAATGATGTTAATCATAAAAAAAAATGTTGATATTTCAAGTATTTTGTGTACATCAAGGGCCATAACTTCTAAGTCATTCACGCGATAATGCTGGATATCGAACTCATCCGCGATATTATGGCCATGCACATGTGTGAAAAGTTTGAAAAGGATTGGACTAACGGTATTGAAGTTAGAGCCCGGACAATCACAATTTCAAGTATTTTGTGTACGTCAAGGGCCATAACTTCTAAGTCATTCACGCGATAATGCTGGATATCAAACTCATCCGAGATATTATGGCCATGCACATGTGTGGAAAGTTTGAAAAGGATTGGGCAAACGGTATTGAAGTTAGAGCCTGGACAACAAATGTTCCACGCCCGCCCGCCCGCCGTGAGTGTTCACATAATACGCCCCATCTTAAGATGGGCGTATAAAAATATAATTGTGATGTCATACAACATGAACTGTCTGGAAATACTCCAAAGGAGGCTTTGATAAGAATTTCTAGTACCCCTTAAATCACTGGGGAATCTTGTCTGATAAGCAAGTACAGCCAGGTCTGGTGTTTAAATGTGACCTCAACATGCATGTGGCAGATTAAGCATGCCTTTTATCTAGAGAGTTTCATTTTGCAATACTTAAGCGACTGCAATACATTTGTCTGCAGGAAACAGCTTCATCAGTCTGCGTAATTATATGAGGGACACGGATTGTTAAAAATGAATGAATGAAAAAAAACAAGGAATATTTACGTGACTGGAATAAAGCAACCATTTCACCAAGACAGGATTTTGAATCCATGCAACAGTATTATATGAGTAAAACTGTAACAGAGATAAAATTTTGTATGCACAATAACTAATGATCAGGGATAAATGTATTTGTACATTCCTATTTTTTGTATAACATAACAGAGAGAGCCTCTTCAATTCTTGTCCACTGAGAGTTAACGGGAATGCTGATAACAACTGTACATCACATATCATCAATATAATGATAATCAACAAATATGGATTTTTTTTTTTTTTTATTACAAATTACCATACCATTACAATGTAGGTAATCCATTTTATAATATATTACACCAACAAAAAGCTAGATTAGACTGAAAACTCTGCACAGTCTGAATAGAATTAAAGCTATCATCTTTAAGTTTGACATATGAAAACCTAATCAAATTGAATCTTTGAATTTTGACACATGAAAACCTAATCAAATTGCAAGTTAATTTAAGGTTAGCTGGACATACATGTCCTATTCCGAACATTAAAAAAAAAAGGGTTTTATTACGTTCATATAAATCAATTAAATAGGTTACAAAATTGTACTCAGTCCATTAACTGTTGATATCTGTTTTTCCACCAGACTGAAATGAAACTTTTATGGTCCGGAAATGCATGCTTTCGGTAAATGATAACGTTTGTGTCAACAAAACTTATATTGCTTTACTGAAGTTTTCCTGAAGTAAATGGTATTTCAATATATCCCCTTTCAATGATATGTAAGCACCAGAGATAGTCTGTTTTCAGAGCCTTAAACACTTGCCTTAAACAGGATTTTGACCAAATTGCATGAACCAGAAAATTTTGCAAAATGCAAAACCAAACTGGAAAATATCATGCCATAGCAGTGATTTTTTAACTTCTATAACTGGAAATAGTAAGTAGAGTAAGAGAGACCATTCACAATTTTGAAGAGACCCATACAGATTCACAATTCAAAAGTTTTTGATAGAGGCATGGTTTAAGTCCTTCCTACTCAGCTGAATTAAATTCAGAAGTACATCTTTACAACATTATATGAGTTTCTTGAAAATATAAACCATGACCTACCATTTTGCAGAAATATTGCAAGGTATTCTGTCTAATCTCACAATATCAGCAAAAATGCCACTACTTTTTCACAATTTTGAGAAAACAAGGCCAAGATGGCCCTGAATCGCTCACTTGTGAAACATTGCCTTCATTGCCAATTATTGTATTATGAGTGAAACTGAAAACATAATCCATGCAAAAGTACAAGATTCTCTAAATTTCAACAAAAATGGTACCTGCTGCCATCCAAATTTTGAAGGTCATAGCTCTTAACCCTTTCCCTCATAGAGGAACCATGAAAAGACCTATGCAAACAGCATAAAACCAGATCAGGTTTTATGCTGTTCGCTGCTCCTCAGTGGTCTGGAAATGAGTATTTTGTAATTAAATTTGGTAAGGTTTAACTGTGGTTTTCTGCAGATCAGGCTTTTTGTGATACCTATTGAGGGCGTCAAAATGAGTACATATGAGGGAAAGGGTTAAATAAGTATACATGTATATAAAATCAAGTGATCCCTTTGGTGGGATCGATTTTGACATACAGACCATGATTTGAACAGACTTGGTTGAGGTCCACTAGTAAACATCTTAACTCTAGGCTTTGTGGTTTCTCAGAAGAAGATCTTTTGAGGGTTTTCCTATACAAGTCTATGTATAATAAAGTGACCCCTAGGGGGACCCCCCAGAGCCATGATTTGAACAAACTTGGTAGAGGTTCACTAGGCCATGTTACACACCAAATATCTAAACTCTAGGCCTTGTGGTTTCTGACTGGAAGGTTTTTCTAATTTTTCCAATGTAAGTCAATGTAAATTCAACTGATCCCTTGGGCAGGGAAAATTTCAACCCCAGGGTCATGATTTGATAAACTTAGTAAAGGTACATAAGAGAATGCCACACACCAAATATCTAAGCTCTAGGCCTTGCAGTTTCACTAAATCTATTTTTAGCTCCTCTGACCCAGATATGCAACAACTAGAGCCATTTGAACACATTTAGTAGAGCTTCATGCAAGGAACATCACATACAACTTTCATCAAATTTGGCCCAGTGGTTAAGGAAGATATGTTGTTTAAAGAAATATGTTGATGCCGGATGCACGCAGGCACAGATACTAGACAAAATGCGATCACAATAGCTCACCATGAGCATGTTGTGCTCAGATGAGCTAAAAAAATAAACTACCAAGATGTCAAATATTAGCTATAATCGAACTCAACTGATTATTGTTGTCTTAATCATTGTGTTTAAGTAAAATGACATTTGCTTATCTATTGCAGATGCCAGCGTAAATTAAGTAACAAGAGCTGTCAGAGGACAGCATGCTAAATTATTCAAAATGCTTGTTGGTAAATTAATGAAATCTATTTTAATTTTTGCCCTTCACATACCTTGTATAATAACAGTCAACAAGAAAATGTGTCTCTGAGACACTAATGCCACACCGGGATATGGTCAAAATAATGTTTGTATTTTTAGAAGTTTATATAATGATGTACATTTGTACAATGTTTTATGATGATGTGAAGTTACCTTTATAGAAAAAAGAAGACACAGAGGTAAACCTGGGGCAAAACAACCAATTTTACCGGGTAACAGCCATGAAATTAAATAAATACTATCAGTAAATAATCCATATCATCACGTACATGTATGTCAAGTTTCAGGAAGATGTGAAATCATCTTCATAGAAAGAAGTGCAGGTAGAACCGGTGGATGCTCCCCTAACTGCGTTTTGTGAATTTTCATCACCCTGGCGTTGGCAATGACCAAGGTTAAGTTTTATGTTTTGTCAACTTTTCATCCAAACTATCAAAGCTATTGCTTTGAAACTTGAAACACTTAATCACCTTTATCAGTTGACTCCGTGCTGCAAGAACCATAACTCTATCCTGCTTTTTGCAAGAATTATGGCCCTTTTACACTAAGAAAAATCAAATTATTTTAGTTTTGAGCAAAGGTAAAGTATTATTTTTCTTAAAAAAAAAATTAAAACTTGTTTGCACTTATGCAAGATCATAAACTAACTCCGAGAAGCAAGATCCATTACTTTTATCTTGCCTTTTGCAAGAATTGTGTCCCCTTAACAGGACCCATTCATAATTTAGGGGAACCCAAATTTATTCACAATTCAAAAGTGTATTTTTGATAGAGGCATGGTTTAAGCCATTCCTACTTAGCTGAATTAATTTCAAAAGTGCTTCTCTTTCACAAAATCTCAGTTTAACACTCCCTACCATTTTGCAGAAAAATTGCAAGATATTCTGCCATAGCCTATATTTTCTCCTGCCAATATCAGCAGAAAAGCTGCTCCTCCCCCCCCCCCCCCCCCCCCCCCCAATCTTTTTGAAATTGCTTTTTTTTTTTCACAAACAAAAGGGTACATTAAAAAATCCCTGACTTTACACCTCTTACCTCATTTCAATTAAAGAAATATATTGTTGACGGGTAATTCAAAAACAGGATAAACAATTTGTTTCACCCACAGACATTAACTGAAGAAATATTATAACTTAAGTGTCTAGTTCATGAGACAAGATAATTATAATTACTAAAAAAATGACCCCAAAAAAATCAGATGGGCGTCTGCATCCGCATGGCGGTGCTCTTGTTTGATATTGTTTGAAAGGAAAGTAAAAGTCTATCAAGTTGTATATCATTGGCTGTAAACCCTTTCCCTCATATAGACTCATTTTGACGCCCTCAATAGGTATCACATAAAGCCTGATCTGCAGAAAACCACAGTTAAACCTTACCAAATTTAATTGTAAAATGCTCATTTCCAGACCACTGAGGAGCAGCGAACAGCATAAAACCTAATCAGCCTGCGAGTTACTTTTCATGGTTTCCTCTATGAGGGAAAGGGTTAAGTGAGGTTTAGTGAATTATTTTGCAAAAAATTCAACTGTACATTGTAGTATTTCTTCAGTACTTGTATTGCGATTTTTTTTGCACATGTTGAATCTCAGATTTGTAAGGCCTGGTGAGTTGTTGGTCATAACATAAGTTCTTGAACTGCGCATGAGCATAGATATCTATTCTTTTATCATTTTTAACAAAATTAAATTAATGAAAGTTCATGAACCTATTTGAGAACTTTTATAACCATTTTGTCATGTATATTCTATGAACTGCAAATTGGATAAAATATTTAATTTAGTTGCTCATTAACTGTCATTCAAGAACTAGTTCAAGAACTAACAGTTTGTGAACCACCTCATTCAGGAACTTTGATGAACTTTTTGTCCAATTTGCAGTTCATGGAATGTTCATGAATTTATTCATGAATCAAATCAAATAATAGTTCATGAATATCTTGACAGGGAAATGCCTTAGGAGAGAGACCATTGTGACTTAAACACAGCAACATAAAAATAGATCTGACAGTTTTAAAGGCTGTTTAAGAATTTATTCTGAGCAAGAATAAAAAAAAAATGGTAAATTTAAAATGTGCCAGAGCCAGGCATGGCTTGAAGTTATAGTTTTTACATGAAATAAATTGTGGTTGACAATTTGTTATGCTATTATGTGCTTCAATTAAGTTTTCATTCTTCTTTCATCTAGGAGGGATCTTAAGCATGCGTAAGCTAGCAAGCTTGTGAAAATACAGACCAATATAGGATAAATTTTCACATTTCAGTCTATATCAATATCATTTTATTTATTACTAAGTTTCAGCTCTTTGCATTATATATCTTGCAGTTCTTACAGATCTGGATTAAAATTCTTGGAAATTGGTATGTTCCTTGGAATATCCAGGGTAATATCTTTGTTCCTGGGAATATCCTGAAAACTAGGAATATCCTGGAACCTTAGGATACCCAGGATATTCATGGGAATATCCTGAAAACTAGGAATATCCTGGAACCTTAGGATACCCAGGATATTCATGGGAATATCCTGAAAACTAGGAAAATCCTGGAACTTTAGGATATCCAGGATATTCCTGGGAATATCCTGAAAACTAGGAATATCCTGGAACCTTAGGATACCCAGGATATTCATGAGAATATCTTGAAAACTAGGAATATCCTGGAACCTTAGGATACCCAGGATATTCATGGGAATATCCTGAAAACTAGGAATATCCTGGAACCTTAGGATACCCAGGATATTCATGGGAATATCCTGAGAACTAGGAATATCCTGGAACCTTAGGATTCCCAGGATATTCATGGGAATATCCTGAAAACTAGGAATATCCTGGAACCTTAGGATACCCAGGATATTCATGAGAATATCCTGAAAACTAGGAATATCCTGGAACCTTAGGATACCACGGATATTCATGGGAATATCCTGAAAACTTGGTATATACTGTCCAATTATCTTAATATCCTTGATCTGGAAATACCCAGGATATCTTGGAACTGGTTTCTTGGATAGCAGGATTAAATATTTTCCTGGAGACGTTGGAAAATAAGTGTTCCAATTACCACCCCTGGTTCCCATGATTTTCCCAGGAAATTCCTGAGATTTGCCAGAAAGAAATTCCTGGAAATTCCCAGGATATTCCCAGTAAATTTTTGCAGGGGTCACTTGATGGGTACTTTATTATACTAAATGAGTGATGGACAAAATTTAAGTATGAAAAATAACAAAGGGCAGTACCTCCTATATTATGCAAAACAGAGTTATAGTTCTTGTACACTGCACTTCTTCTCATTCAGATCTACCTATGAAATGCCATGTTGATACCTCTTATAGTTTTTGTGTTATGCTCTAGACCAAATTTAAGTATGAAAAGTAACAATGGGCAATAACTCCTTAATTATGCAAAACAGAGTTATGGTTCTTCTACTCTGTACTTCTCCTTATCGAGATCTATCTACCTATGAAGTTTCATGTTGATACCTCTTATAGTTTTTATGTTATACTCCGGACAAAATCATGACGGAAGGATGTATAGACAGACTGATGGGACAGACAAAGCTGCAACTATATGCTCCCCAAAATATCTTAAACACAAATGCAAACAAAAGGGCCAAGATGGCCCTATAATCGCTTACCTGAGAAACACTGCCTTCATTACCTGCACTGCTGAAGAAATGAAGATGCTAAAATGTAATAAGTAAAATCTGGCATTTTTTTTTAATATTAAAAGGGGCATAACTCTTGACCTAAGGCTGGAATCATCCATAATTGAACTTGACTGAGAAATTATGGTCAATAACTTTGTCATAAAGTTGAAGATGATTGTTTAAGAAATGAAGACGTTAGAGTGTCAACAAAGAAATCTGGAATTTTTTTAATATTTAAAGTGGCATAACTCCTTACCTAATTGGCTGATATCAGCCACAATTAAACTTGTCCAGGATATTATGATCATAAACATTGTCATAAAGTTTGTAGATGACTGCTTTAGAAATGAAGATGCTAGAGTGTAAACAAAGTAAAATCTAGCATTTTCTATATTAAAAAGAGCATAATTTCTGATCTAATTGGCCCTTATCAGCCATAATGGAACTTGACTGAGAAATTATGGTCATAAACATTGTCATAAGTTTGAAGATGGTTGCCTGAGAATAAAGATGCAAGAGTGTAAACAAAGTGAAATCTGGCATTTTTATATATTAAAACGAGCATAACTCCTGACCTAAGAGGCCATCATCAGCCATAATGGAACTTGACTGAGAGATTATGGTCATAAACATTGTCGGTCATAAAATTTGAAGATGATTGTTCAAGAAATGAAGATGCTAGAGTGTAAACAAAGTGCAATCTGGCATCTTTTTACATTATAAGGGGCATAAAACCTGACCTAATTGGCAGATATCAGCCATTATAGAACCTGTCCAGGAGATTATAATCAACAACATTGTCCTAAAGTTTGAAGAAGATGGTTTAAGAAATGAAGATGCTAGAGTGTAAACAAAGTAAAATCTGGAATTTAAGGGGAACTCCTTAGAATTGGCTGAGAGATTATGGCCATAAACTTTGTCATAAAGTTTGAAGATGATTGCTTAAGAATGAAGATGCTAGAGTGTAAACTTAATTGTGGATGACAGACATTCAAAGATCCTAATAGCTCATCCTGAGCTAATTTTTTACAAACCTAGATGTGCCACACCCATCATAATCACTGTAGAGACAAGTGGCATGATTACATGTCCATACACAGTATAGGTTTGACCAGTCTTGAACTACTGTCAACCTGTGGAAATATACCAGTACCAATTTAAACAACCCTGGTCTGTTGCGTCCCCATATACCGGTAGACACTTTAACATCTTGTCCACTGAGGCCAGTCAATCAGCAATGTAGAAATAATGAGTCCAACACTTCAAGTCCTGCTTACCTTGAAGACTTCCTTCAATTTCGGGAGGTTTTTCTATTATTCATTACTGGTATACATTATTCATCATGTTAAGAAAACTGCCTATAACAGCTGCATTGAGAGAAAAATGTAAAGTGGAAGAAACAGCTGCATTAATTTCATTACAGAAAAACTGTTTGTTACAGATACCACTTTCCTTTCAAGGATTATAAAGGATTCCACAATCAGTTGTTTTTTTTTCACTATCAAAAGCCTAGAAAGAAAAAAATCACAGTATATAATTATGTACCAATAGAAATAATTATATCTCTATAAATATAAGGGGCCGCCGTGGCCGAGCGGTTACAGTGGTGGACTACAAATCTCTCAGCCCCTCACCGCTGTGGGTTCGAATCCCGGTAGGGACTTTGGATTTTTTTTCATGTGAGGAAGCCTTCAAGCTGGCCTGCAGTAGGTCGGTGGTTCTACCCGGGTACCTCTATGTACTCGGGGTCTTCCTCCACCTGTAATTAGCTGGACGTCGCTATATAATTGAAATACTATCGCAGCGACGGTAAAATCCAATACAACAAAAATATATAAATATATTCATATATACAGACCAATAAAGCATAAATTTGTGGATAATTATTGCTTGACTGCAACACGCAAGAATTGCCTTCTTTGCCATTTAACGTCAATTGACATCCTAGGGAAAAGGCGCTATACGTAACATCTTTTGACGTTATTTGTATGACATTGACGCCATTCATAGCAATAACAATATGGCGACCATTCTAACGTCTATAATGTAGAACTTGCTAAAAATTCATGTTTTTTCTTGAGAAAGGCATACTTTTGCCGAAATATTGAGTTAGAGTGAATTTATATAAAACAATAGTGTTTCTTGGAACACATGTCATCTGCTCAGGGGTGATGGAAAACATATGACAAAATGTGACAGCTGACAGTCCTCAATGAATGCCAGTATAACAATGTTCTACCAAGAACCTTAAATCTATATTTCTTATGATGTCATTTATTTACAATGCAGTCCTTTAAAATGCAGTTTCCAGGTCTGGACACAACACACACACAAAATAACAACATATGATCGGTAATGAATGGTCACTGCCATACTTAATAAATTCTCACACTTTTAAACCAAATTTGCATGATTTCTTAGATGCATTTTAAGACATTTAAAATTCCTACTTTTTAAGTCTTCATCAATGACTTACCAACCATTAAAAGATCAGCTGGGCAATGCAGGTCACATGATTTAAGTCCCAAGTCACAAGAATCAGAACATAATAAAGTAGTGGACAACTTATTCCTATCACACTACTGATGCAGTCACACACGGCATGTTGTACGTCTGCCTGAGTCACTGATACAACATGTATACCTAGCTAACAAAACGCTTTCCCTAAGACACATGTAAGGCATTGCCAAATCAATACCACTTTCTGCAGAAACCCTAAATGGTGTTTCCCTAGGAAACTGATCAATCGGACATCTTCTATTCCTGACAAACCTCTGTAATTAACCCTTCCAAACTTGTTCAGTGCTTTAGAGGTCCGAGTCAATACTAATGTATCTACCTAATAAAAAGATCGGAGATGCTGTAGTAATGCCTTCTATAGGAGAGAGACATAGAGTAGAAAATTACCTTTAATCTGACGCAGCCTCTTCGAGAGCCTCGTTTCATCTTGTCTTTTGACTGAAATCATTAAAGAAACAAATAAATGATGTATTAGGAGAAAACTTAGGTGAAAAACAAGTAGAAATTACAAGGCTTTATTTGACTTGCACGGAAATAAACAAATAGCAGCTGCTGACAAACAAGTAATAATCACTTTTAGCACAATCTAATCTTTTTTACATTTGGTCTAAATTTTTCATCAACATAATGAAATTAGGTGAGCGAATTAAAGTCATCATAACCCCTTTTTTGTTATAATTATTTTTGCTGTGATTTTTATATAGGGTGTAGTAGTTCCACTATTAGTTAGGAACCACTTAATTTTGTTTATTGTTGGGTTTTGACTGTTTCTAAACAATTTTAGTTATTTACAGCCAAAGTTCACGAACCCATAATCCTGAGATTCTTACTAGTACTACCATTTTATTACTAGCTCTACATGTCATGGAGTGTTTTGTCATCTGTCCATCCGACCGTAAACATTTTCTTGTTTACACAATGATATTAATGTCCTCATTTTCATCCTGCTTTTTGTGTGCTAACATAATATATGATGTCATATGATTCAATAAGGTTTATATTCGAGTGACTTTAAATAATTTTTGACAACAAAAAAATTAAGCACCTAAGATATTAATTTCTTGTAACAAGTTCTGTAATTTATGTTTAGTTCATTCATCATCATCATCATCATCCTGAGTTTATTTTTCCTCTGCTGCGGGCATCCCAGATACTGAGGTAGGCAGCAGGCGGCTAGACCTTCTGACACAATTTCTCCATGCCATTCGGTTCGCAGGATTGGCATCTACGAGGTTGAGGGTTTTCAGATCATCCTGTACGCACTGGGACCACGTCTTCCTTGGTCTCCCACGCTTTCCTTGGCCAGGGATCCTTAAGCTGGTAACGGTGTTGATGCAAGCTGAGGAGCGCATTACATGGCCATACCATCGAAGACGTCTGGATCGAAGGGCCTCACTCACCATCTGTAACCCTAACTTGCCACAAAGCAATTCAGTGGGAGTCTCATCATGTGGTTTGGTAGCACAAATCCAACGAATCATCGCTCTGTCATTTCTGCGGAGCCTCTGTAGATCTGCAGCATTTGGGGCCCAGGTTTCACTACCATGCAATAAAGTGGAGCGTATGCACGTGTTGAGGATTTTTCCCCTTGTTGCCAGGGAGACATGCTTGGAGGTCAGGATTGGCAAGAGTTTCTTGAACTTGGGTAGATAATCATGGTTACTTTTGGAATTATGCCACTTAAATTGAATTGAACTTATTTCTAAATCAGTCCCTGTACATTAGGAGAATTTTGTGCTAGCTGGATTTTAGAAAGCAGAATTTATAATGTATGTAACAGTGAGCTGGATTTTACTAAGCGGAATTTTGTGCCTTTACTAGATTTTCTTTGGCAGAATTTTATCCTTAACTTATTTTAAAAGCTGATTTCTGCCTTACCCTTGGAAGTAAGGAAAATTCTCTGCTTTACTAGCAAGTTTCTGGTTAACAAGGTGAAAAAATTTGCATATTTCAAGCCCTATTCTCCCTAAGGGCAGCTAAGGCAGATTT
This sequence comes from Solen grandis, assembly GCA_021229015.1. Lineage (NCBI taxonomy): Eukaryota > Metazoa > Mollusca > Bivalvia > Adapedonta > Solenidae > Solen > Solen grandis. The sequence goes on from CM037782.1 coordinate 57,769,110, forward strand.
CTTTCCATGTATTAGATGTGTTTTTTTTTCCATGTAAGTAACTACTAGGAGGGATTTTTAAGAGGTTATTAGGGTGGAATTTTTTCCTTCTATTTAGCAGACTTCTGTCTAACTAGGAAGAAAAAAAACTGCATATTTCAACCCCTATACTGCCTAAGAACCCCTTCTTAACTCAATTGTAAGTAGAGGCGGAATCAGCTTTGAAATTCAGGGCGTATTCCTTTTAAACTCCAGGCATACTTTTCTGTACAGGATGCCTTTGCAAACAGAGCAAGCTCCTTGAAGGGCCTCCTCTGTTTGCTCACAAAGATTCTACCTAGTCTGCACAGCAAAGAAAAATCCTTTGTTTCATATACCATTTAAAGTTCAGAAAATACATATTCATTATGCCATAAATTTGTACATGAATATTCATGAGGTAAAGAGATAAACTGTGAATATGTAAGTGTTTTGGACAGGCATGCATTAGAAAAGATTTTTTAGCAGTTCATATTTAAAGCATGAATACATGTAGCTATCAAGATAATGGATCAATGAATTGATTAGTGTCAAATACACAAACAAGAGGGTCAAGATGGCCCTATAATTGCTCACCTGAGAAACTTTGCCTTCATTACCTGCATTGCTGAAGAACAAAACAAAGTGAAATCTGGCCCCTTTTTTTTATAACAAAAGGGGCATAGCTCCTGACCTAATGGTCCGAAATCAGCCATAATCAAACTTGATCAAGATATTAAGGTCATAAATATTGTCATTAAGTTTGAAGATTATTGGTTAAGAAATGCAGACGCTAGAGTGTAAACAAACTAATTGTGGACGACAGACGACGGACATTTAACGATCGATCCTATTAGCTCATCGTGAGCACATATGCTCAGGTGAGCTAAAAGTTAATGCGATGCTTTAAAAACTCAAGACTGGCTGAGATAAAGAAAATGCCCTCTGCCTCATTTTGAAAACCATGCAGGGCTTGATGCTGGTTCCCATCTTTCCATAAACATTTTTAAGGTGACCTGATATTGATCTGTCATATGTGTACGAAGCTAAATCAGCCATGCTTGAACATTAAAAGGCTGTCTATCATGGTCTTTTTACAAGTTTTGTGACCAGCATGCATGGTCAGGTCTATATATAAATTTTGTGGCTCTGAGTAATCATGTCTCTCTTTCCATTTCTTCACTTTATACATGTGCTGCCAGGCTAACCATCCCTTGCATTTTCAAACAAATTCTGTATTCATACGTATAAGTATTAATCATTTTTTTTTTTTTTTTGCCGGGGTTTGGGGGTTATGACACACAATCTCCTCCAGTGTTGTTTTAGCCTGGACTATATATAGGCAAAATAATTGGCCACATTTTCACATAGCCCAATTTTTTCCTAATCACTATATCAAGTCCTAATTCGAAGAATGAAATTCTGATTTATAATGAAAACCACTGGCTAAGTTAATTAGCAAACGAACATCCAGTATAGTTACCTTGAGATTTTCAAATGCACATAAATCATGTTATCTGGTCATTACATTTGAATTTGGACATAACCTACATTTCTAATTAACTACTTCTTTCATTTTCTTTGCAAAGGAAAAACATAATTAATTTAACAATACAGAATACTTTTCCCAATTAAGACCAGGGTCCTTGAAAATGCTAACAATCCTCTTTTCTTGTTTTTGGAAGACAAATTGTTTTGTAAAAGTAGGGAAGGACGACTTTGAGGAATTATTTCAAGGACAGCAAAGATGTTTTAGGACACCTTGCATGCGGGAGAATTTTTACTCTTTGGTCTCAATTGTAAAACGCATTTATAAAACCACCAGTAAATAGTGACTTGTTGATAAGTTAAGTATTCTTCCTTCTATTTTTCAGGGTTTTATTAATGCAGCAAAATACACTTTAGGAAAAAAAAAATATATATATATATATATTTATGTGTGTGTGTAATGTAATAAATGCAACTCTTTGATATAAAAACAGTATTTCTTTCATATGTATGTTAACAGTGATTTTTTGTTTTTGTACTAGCTATGCAACTTGCATTATAAAAGCAATGTTTTCACTGTGATGTAATGTTTCCATAGGAAATCACCAACATTAAAACCTGGGTCATAATAATCATAATATGATAGGACCATCTTCTCTTTCTAACTAACTGTTGCCTTGCATGTTCCACATATCAGGAATCATTTCAAAATTGTTATATGCTAAACAACATTAAAAGCCTGGGTACAAAAAAGTGCAACTTTTCAACCTTTGACCTGCGATTGTGACCATTACCTTTGAGCTACTGACCTGGGTATTGACTGGGTATTCTTTTCTAGAAGAACATTCATGCCAAGTTATTTCAAAATCCATGCATGCATGATGGAGTTTGTGCCCAAACACAAACAAAATATTCCCCTTTTTGACCTTTAACCTAAGACTGGGACCTTGACCTTTGAGTTTAAGACCTGGATCTTCTGCACAACACAACATTTTTTCATGGAAACATTTTGTGTCAAGTTATTTTAAAATCCATCCATGCATGATGGGGTCAGAGCTTGGACACAACAAAATGTTTCCCTTTTTGATCTAACACTGGACTGTGACCTTAACTTTTGAGCTACAGACCTCGGTGTTGCGGATGATGATGACACATCGTCTTCCCTAATAAAAACACTTGTGCCTTAAAAAGTTATTTCAAAATCCATTCATGCATGATGGAATAATAAATGACACAATAAAAAATTCTCCTTCTTTACCTTTGACCCCAGACTGTGACCTTGACTTTTGAGATATGAACCCAGATCTTAATTACAACACACTGTCTCAATGTGGTGAAAATTTCTACCAAGTTATTTCAAAATCAAAAGTTTTAAACACATTTAGATAACTTGATAATTTTCTATAATTTGTACCATATATTGAATACTACCATAGTGAAAATAGCGCCAGTGTAACATTATAACAAAGTCCAATGCTGCCCTCAATCAAGTCCAGTACAGATCTTACAGTCATATACAGTATACCTGAATATCATTTAAATTACTCAAGAAATGAAGATGCTTTGGCACAAACAAGGTAACTGTGGACAATGAACAAATCTCACTTTCAAATTTTACATTCAGCTAAAGGGATAGAAAAATGCCATAAACAATTAATAAACAGCCATATGCCCAGACACTGGTTCCTTAGAACAAAAGCAAATTACCAATGCTTAGAGGTTAGACAAGAGGGCCATGGAAGCCCTGGAATTGCTCACCTGAGAACCAGGTATTAGTGGCAGGAAATGAAACAGCAAATATCTTGTGATATTATGGAAAATGGGCTTTGCCCCTTGCCAGCCAAATTTTTCAATGGATCCAAATAATTTTAAAAGTCTTGATAGAGAGTGACCTAAGGAAAATCTGGGTTACAAATATTTTGAAATCCAGCCAGTACTTTTGGACAAGAAGATTTTTCAAATTTGCACTGTATCCATATAAGGAACAAGAGGGCCAAGATGGCCCTAGATCGCTCACCTGAGAAAAGTATCATTCATTGCCTGTACAAAACAGATTGCTTTAGAATTAAGATGATGAGGTGAAACAATGTTCAGGAATTTTCTGACCCCATCCACAAAAGATATCATCATGACAAACATTCTGCCAAAGTTTGAGGAAGATTGCATCAAAACTGTGGCCTTTAGTGTGTAAACAAGATTTTTCTAAGATTTGACCTATTGACCTACTTTTCAGTCCGGCCCTGCCCATTTTCGAAAGGGTTCAAGATATCATCAAGACAAACATTCTGACAAAGTTTGAGGAAGATTGGATTAAAATTGTAGCCTCTAGTGTGTAAACAAGATTTTTCTAAGATTTGACCTACTGACCTACTTTTTGATCCAACCTGACCCATTTTCGAAAGGGTTCAAGATATCATCAAGACAAACATTCTGACCAAGTTTGAGGAAGATTGGATCAAAATTGTGGCCTCTAGTGTGTAAACAAGATTTTTCTAAGATTTGACCTACTGACCTACTTTTTGATCCAACCTGACCCATTTTCGAAAGGGTTCAAGATATCATCAAGACAAACATTCTGACCAAGTTTGAGGAAGATTGGATCAAAATTGTGGCCTCTAGTGTGTAAACAAGATTTTTCTAAGATTTGACCTACTGACCTACTTTTTGATCCAACCTGACCCATTTTCGAAAGGGTTCAAGATATCATCAAGACAAACATTCTGACCAAGTTTGAGGAAGATTGGATCAAAATTGTGGCCTCTAGTGTGTAAACATCAAATTGTTGACGGACGACGGACGACGGACGACGGCCGACGGACAATCAAGTCTCCCAAAAGCTCACCCTGAGCTATGCTCAGGTGAGCTAAAAAGAGTGCTGCCCTCTGGCGGCCACATTTTTCGACGGATCTAATTAATTTTTTACAATCTTGGTAGCAAGTCATCCAAAAATCATCTGTGCCAAAAGAACTTTGAAATCCAAAAAGTACTTTTGGACAAGAAGATTTTTCTAATTTGTGTTATATACATAAAAGGAAAACAGGCTCCGCCTCTAGTGGTGGCCATGTTTTTTGACAGATCCAATTAATTTTTACCATCTTGGTAGCAAGTCACTCATGAAACATCTGTGCCAAAAATCTTTGAAATTCAATGAGAACTTTCAGACAAGAAGATTTTTCAAATTTGTACAATAGACATATAAGCAAAACAGGCTCTGCCCCCTGGTAGCTGTGTTTTCCCGACCAATCCAAATAATTCTTACAATCTTAGAGGAAAGTGACCCAAAGAACATCTTGGCCAAAAAACTTTAAAATCCAGCCTGTATTTGTGGAGAAGGAGATCTTTCAAATTTGTACTATATAATACATATAAGGAAAACTGGCTCCTCCGCTGGTGGCCATTTTTTTTTTTGAAGGATCCAACTATTTTTTACAATCTTGGTAGAGAGTGACCAAAGGAACATCTATGCAAAAATATTTAAAAATCTAATCAGTACTTTTGGAGGAGATTTTTTTTTTTTTAATTCACATTTTTCCCTTTAAGTTGCCATGGCAACCAGATTTTGGCATGGGATTTAATTCTTTGAACAATTTTGGAAGAGGACCACCCAAAGAGCATTCCTGTCAAGTTTTATGAAAATTAGCCCAGTAGTTTAGAAGAAGATATTAAGTTAAATGTTGAAGACAGACTGCACACGCTACATTCATCAGTCACATTAGCTCACTTTTTCCAAAGGTGAGCTAAAAAGGCAACAGTTTGCAATCTGCAACCAAACAGACATGTGGATATTCATCTGAGGCTAGGTCATCTAGCTGACTAGACACCCCACAGAGGGCAGGCTAGCCATCTGGAATTAAATAGCTGCATTCTGGATCATTTTGAAAAACAGATGCTAATTAACCTTGACATTACTGAAAATCATTATATACTGAAAGAAATCAATTTCCTTTGTTCCATCTGTTTTTTAATTGAAGTAAAAACTTGGTGTGTGCTTGCACTGTACCACTGGCATGAGAACTGCATGCCCTTCTGCATATACATATATTATGAAAAGTGTAATAAAGGGAAAAAAGGGGAGAGATACAGTTCTAGTGTCAGTGAACTGTAATCTGATGGAACATTTTCTGAATTAAAAAATATCACTTTAAAGAACAGACACACTAACAAAAAATCAACAATAAAAGGCACTATAAGCACTATTCGTTTATAATCAATATGGTAATGGGATAATTCACAGAGACCTGTCAGTATTAATGGTGTATAAATGTATCTGTCAGTTATGTCCATATATATTTTTCACAACTGTTCTTGTATTTGATATGTCAAAATGTGACATGATTTGTTTTGAATAGAATTAAAAAGGTGTTAAAATGAATTGCCTCTTTATGATTACATTGTCAAGATATTTTTATTGGATGGTTTGTACCTTGTACAATCTGTCATTTCTTTAACTGAAAATGTTTATTTGGAATATTATGAAATGGAGGGTGAAGTCATTTAATCAGAGACAGGGCAATTTCCCATTTCAGTTGTCCATGCATGGTTATAGTGATAAATTCTGCATAAATAGAATGTAAATAAAATGCACGTCCAGACATATTACAATTAACTGAGTCTACTCATATTGCTTAGCAATAAGCATGGATTATAGAGTAATTTTAAATGATACATAATATTATTTGCAGGTTTTACATCCCACCAACAACGATTCAGTCATTTGGATGATATGCCCACAGGGCTTTTTTCAGGCTTTTTGGAAAAAAGGCCCCGGCCAAATTTGGGAATTTTTTTAACAGTAAAATTGGAAAATTGGGGAAAAATAATTGTCGTATCGACAAAATAGGGAAATTTGACCCATTTAAATACATACAATAGTTCACTTTATACATCATAAAAACAAACTTTTTCATCAAGAACCTAAACTTTACTATACCATGACCTCAGGCAGTGCGTGCAATAATTTTACCTACAAGAATTGTCAATGTAAACAAAACCAATTTACTTGGGAAATATTTGTAAAAAATATATATATTTCTTGGCTTTGGGATTTTTTCTTGATTGGGAAAAAATGTACCTAGATAGCATTGGGAATAGGGCTGATATTCGGCCTCGTGGGATACCTGAAAAAAGCCCTGTGCCCACTTCCAATGTCATTTTCTAAACCTTTCACAGCTGAGCCTGTATTCCTTTACTTTGGTCGTCTTCCTTTCTCGGCATTGTTTTTTGTCACCCCATTTGATATTTTCTTAGGCAAGCAGCTTGTTTGTGGTTTACTCTGTATCTTCATGTAAGAAAGTTTTGCTAATTTTTCCTTTCTTGCAAACTGTTTTTACTGTTGAAGTTCTCTGACTAAGAGGGGTAGTGTACGTATACTCTCAGTTGAAGTCAAATGTCAGGTAAGGTGTTCACTAATGTGTGTCTGATAGGTTTCAATGTGTTAGGTGCCTTTGGGAATACCAGTGATGCTTTTAACACAGGTGACACCAAACTTAAAGTGGAAGGTGGTACTGGAGGACTTTCTTCAGTGACATCTGGTTTGTCTTGAAGTGCAGTGTTTACCAGTAAATCAAAACCTTTTGGTTGGTTTGCTGAGGTGTGATTTTCTGAAAGCATCCTTTCACATGATATTTTTTTTGTGAAGCTTTCTATTATATTATAAACATCAAAACTTCATTCAGTCTTCTGTGACTTGTCTAGTACTAGAATAGACAATATGTCTTCAAAGACTTTAAGAGCTCCTTTGGCTTTTGTTGCCTCAGGTGTTTCATCCTCTTGCATTGTCATAACAAGTCTATCCTCATAATCTGGTAAAATTGTCTTATTTGAAAAGGTTTGCACAAGCTTTAACATATTACTGGTGATCTTTGTGACATCCACTGGTGGAGTCAAGGGGGGGTGGGGGGGCGGATGCACACCTGACTTACCAACACTCTTCCCAAGAACTATACCAATTAGGAATACACTGCCTATAGTTGTGACCGCTCCAAGCCTGGACGACTTTGAGTCATCTGTCCAGTCGCTTACAATTTCCAGGGCCTAAATTAGTAGGCGAAATACTGTACAGTGTACATACCTGTTTAGCTCTTTGCTATTTTATCTTTTGGGACTCACTATGCACTCTCCCCCGACACATAATCTCTACTGAGATCCGCTCCAGTTATTTATTTTGTATTGGCCTCCACTGGACCTCTACCCAGGCCTTATATAAAAGCTTCAGGAAATTTTCACCGATACCGCTACCTCGTTTCAGCCGTTCAAATCGATTGTTTAAGGATGTACACGTAAAAAGCCACACAGATATAGCAAGTAGATATATTTTTCTTTCCATTTCTTTCAACATCATTGCCTTTATTTGTCGATTTCACTAGTTAACAAGCTACGGACTCATGAAACCTCCAAACTCGCTGTTTAAACCGCCATATTGTTTACATGTGAGGGTAATAACGTGACTAATCCATGATTGGATAACTACAATTACGTAGAGCGGTGTGTAGTTTTCTCTATCTATAAGTAAATAGAACATATTTCACATAAAATTTATTTTGGAAAATCGTTTTATACAGCAAAATTTCTTTGATTTTTCCAGGGCCGATTAACTGGCAAAGAGCATTTACCTTTCGTTGTTGAACAGTCGTAGCTGAACCTAACTGTAATTAAAACTGCTTCGCCAATAGTCATGTGATCAATATTTACAAAATGTCTGTTTAAAACTAGAGCTGCTACGAGTATCCGAGTACTCAGATATCCACGAATTCTATCTGAAAATCGGGTACGAATATTCGCCTCGGAAAAGATCGTTGGATCGCGATCTTTTCTTAAACACCTTCCTTAAATACTTTTTATAAAACTTAATGAAAAAAAAATGAACTAAAAGTGAATATAAACGACAATTTTCAAACACAAAGTTGTTTTTACAAAACTGAAAGTAAAATTATGACAAGCATTTAAATCATCGGCACAATTTCGGCATACTGTGATAACGTCTAGCGTTACCAAAAATTAATTTATTAAAGTTAATAAAGCTAAAGAATGAAGCATTATCCTAAGTATTCACCATATTTTTCGAAATTCTGAAATACGTCCTACATGTAGTGCTTAGCAATGCTGTAAGTCCGGGAAGATTTGGATGTAAATCATCGATATCATGTTTCCAAAATTATTCTGGTAATTAATTATTAAATATATTACATGTATGTAATAGATTTAATGTTTATCAAGCTTTAGAATCAAGCGATAGTGTAATCCATACTATTTGAAATTCGAAACTGATGTTAACTTTACTGAATGATTCGTCTGTAATTTGTATACATGGCAGAGAAAACAACTTTACACGAATTCACCCATGAAGTACACATCAAATGCATGGAAATACTTTGGTATTTCTACCCATGATGAAAAAAAGCCATTTGTAAAGACAGAAACTTAAATGTTGCATATACTGGCATTAAAACTAACCTGTCAAATCACCTAAAAATTGATTTGATGTAAAAAAATAAAGATAGACTTTCGTAAATGTTACCAAAATTGAAAGTAAGCAAATATTGTGAGTAGAAAATAAACACGTTTTTATCAAAGCAGACAAAATTTAATGATAGTGGATCTCATCTTTTGGCATTTGAATTCCACGGCTTTTTTTTTTTTTTTTTGGTTTTGTTACTATCAATAAAACTGTTTAAATTTCTTAATATGTTAGTTCTGTTTGTCTTAGGATTCTTTGAGGTTTAAACCAGTGATTCGTGATCCGATCGGATCATGGATCGGATCGTCACTTGCCCAACAATCCACAGCCCTATTTAAAACTATGAGGTGAGCTGTTTGGTGTTTTCCGTAGCCTTATTTCATGAAATCGGTAATCTAAGACAATGATGTTGAAAGAAATGAAAAGAAAACTATTTCTCCCATGTTCAGCATACGAAGATAGGGATTTCCCTCATGGAAGAAAACTCTATCTTCCATGTCACGTGATCAGCTTTCTTCCATGTCACGTAAATAAACAATGATGACTGTAAGTTACACATTTTATCAAGATACAAAACTAACTTGTTGTAATTAATAAATATACATGTATGTTTGAAAATATTATATATACCTAGTTAGTTATCCTTTTATTATCATTTACTACTACGAATGTGAAATAAGGCTTAATATTTGGGGGAATATTACGTACCGTCAAGGACTGGTATTTTCAACTAAGTTATTTAATCAAATGGTAATTCCCAGTTAAACGAACATCAGAATTTAGGTACATACTTGCGTGTGAACTTTAAAATGCCGATTTCTTTCATGCTGTTTTTGTGTTTATTTGTTAAGCAGCAAGAAAAAAAGTGCAAAAAAAAAAAAAATGGAAGCGCGATATGTTTATTAAATCGAGGCTGACGGTCTGTGGCAAGTAATAATCGTTCATGGGAGAAAATAAATCCATCATTCGTAAATTCATGAAGGATTGGGATATCTCACCCTCGGGATCAGAAATTTCAGGCAGGGACTCGGCCGAGCCTCGTTCCTGCCTGAAATTTCTGACCCTCGGGTGAGATATCCCTATCCTACATGAATACTCATGGTGGATTCTTATAATCTTCTTGCTATATCTGCATGGATTTTTTCATGTGCATGCTAAAACAATCAATTGGAATGGCTGAAACGAGGTAGGGGTATCGGTGTAAATTTCCTGAAGCTTTTATATAAGGCCTGGGTAGAGATCCAGCAGAGGCCAATACGGAAGAAATAACTGGAGCGGATCTCTGTAGAGATTACCCCAACACAGTTTTTAACCTTCTTCAGTAAATGCTAAATTGAGGCTTGGCGGGGTAAAGCATTGAAGTTGAAGTTTGCGGTATTATGTGTATCCGGTATTATGTGTATCGCGGTATTATGTATCATTATTATGTATATACACTCCATACTAATTTGTATGAAACACTCTGTATACGCGCAGGCCCGGATTCACCTGGGGGGCCAAGGGGGCCTTGGCCCCCCCCCAGATGCCCTGGTTATACATTTTTTTCTAGGCTATAAAATCCATTGATTACATAATGTTTGAGCTGTCTAGAGGAAATCCCCATCGTTGGCCCCCATACTGAACCAACCGCATAACCACCTGACCAGCAAGACTCCTATTGTCTTATGGCCCCCTGCTGTTAATGTGTAGGTAATCCGAATCGGCAGTCATCCATGACTTAGTGATAAGCATGTGTTTAAGGTACTGTGTATGCAAATTGATTGACACCTTCACTGATTCAGAGGCTATTGTCGAGTGATACCTAAGGACATCTCGTCTGCCGAGCGATCTAATGATTGAAGAAAAATAGGCAATTACAAAAACTTTATATCACTAAAACTATTCTAGACAGGTGATGTTTAGGAAATAGCATAAAAATCGATAAGTATAAAATTAGCCACTAAAAACAACAACTAAGTTGGACATTAAAATGTAATTGCTATCGAAATATTTTCACTAGAGCCCAAAGAAATTATTGATTTAACAAATAACTTTGACTAAATCTAATCAACGAAATTTTAAATTCACTTTTCTCTACATCTATTAAATTTTAAATCTTGAATTAAAAGCGGGCAATTTAACTGCCAAGTTGATGAACTTTCAGGTATGAAAAATTGCCGATTTTGTTTTGGAAAAAAAATTAAAAAGCTATTCTGCAGGGAAGATGCATACCTATCGCTAGCCATGTAAATCAAACTTTATCAGAAATGGGTTGTGTTTCTAAATGTCATCAGCTATACTATTTTTACGTAACTTGTAAGTATTATTTTAACGAAGCAGTTAAATTCTTCTTAACTAACTCTCTCAATATATAAATACAAAAAGCAGGTCTATACATCATCATGTTCACTTTTCTTATTATTTACGAATAAAATAATAATACTTATTATGAAATATGTGTATTTTAGATTTATGAGTATAATTAAGAAAATTTAAAATTTTAACTGCCATATTTTGGGACAATGTATGTGTAGATTATGATTACTAATTCAAATCAAATCCAGGTAATCAGTTATTGATCAATGTTACTGATAAGTCAATGAATACTAAAAATGTACAAAAAAAAAAAAAAAAACCCACAAAAGGGGCCCACAGTCCTACCCTATAACGTGCGCCTAAATTTTTTTCTGAGAATTTCTGTGTGAAGACTGCTTCCAGATTGACAATTTGACAGCCAATATCATTAAGGTCGAACCTATTCCCTTCCACATTTTTGACAAAATGATTATGTTTAACGTGAAAATTGATTTTTTTTCTCAGTCTTTGACAAAACTGTCTTTTACACTGTTGAGTCAAAAACAAGTCACTTTTTGTGGGGGTTCAGGAAACCCTTATTAAATATTTTATGCCAGTTTGTGAATGAAAATACAAGATAAGCCCGTACTTCTTACCCGGAAGAAGTAATGCCCTTTCAGTAATATCAGTGTCCCCCCCCCCCCCCACCACCAGCGCTTCCATCTTCCCCACCGTTATTTTTATTTTTTTATTTTATTTATTTTTGATCAGGGCCTGTAAATGCAATTGCAATCAAATTTATACGATTGCACAGCAGTTATTCAATAACATGACTTTGCGCCAGTAAAAGATAACATTATATCGCTCAATGCTTAAGGCTCGGTCCCACTTGGCATTTTTTTTTGCCTCGGGGATGGGATGCATACGTACTCCCGATGGAAATAGCGTCGCGAGCCATGTGGAGTCATCGGGAGGCCTCGGATGTACTGCAAAAAGAATTCATTGAAATTTTCCCAATGTGTTCTCGATGTTTTATCGGGAAAACAAGCCGGGGAAATATCTGCAGAGAAGCTCCGGTCAGCATTCACGCGATTTTTTTTCCTCCGATTAATCCCCGATGCGTTGTGATGTCTCGCCGACGTAACAGGGGGCATTCGGGAATATTCGGCGGCCTTTCTGTGACACATTCCCGATCTTATGGTTGAATTTCATAATATTTGAAAAAAAAAAAAAAAAAAAATGGCAAGGGTTGAAAAGCGCATCCAGAAATTAGTTTCTGTTTTGGCCAGTCTTAGACTGAGACGGTCAAAAAGGCCATTGGACATTGCTTAGGGCATCCCCTTACCCCCCCCCCCCCCCCCAAAGTCTTCTTTTGACTTTGTCGCTTAATTCCACCATCAAATTTCATACTCTCAATAATCTTCCCCGAGACACGTAGGATGGTTCGCAAGATCCCCTAATCTACGGGGATATTCCCCCGATGATGTTACAAACTCAGTGAAACTCCGGGGCGCCTTCGTCGATCATTGGAGGAGGTCCCCCGGTGCTTTTCCGAACATCGGGACTCAAGGCTATTGTGTCATAGCCGAAACCAGTGAATGTTCAACGGACCACTCACGAAGCCTAATAATTGTCATTTTTCAACGGACTGCTCAGTCTTTTTTGGGCTTAAACATTGGGAGCCATCGGTAGAAAAAAAAAATGTTTTATTTCCACATCACCGATTTTTTTTTTTTCCCAGTGGGACCTAGGCCTTCAAGTTTCAAAAATATATATCGGATTTAAAAACAACAACAACAAAAACCTTCACTATTATCACCAGATACCCTTCAGAATGCATCTCCATCACACTAAAAACTTTTTTTCCGGGGGAGCATGACCCCGAATCCCCCTACCACTCCTATCACATTCGGTTTTTGCCCCCCCCCCCCCCCCCCCCAGCAGAAAATTTCTGGATCCGGGCCTGACGCGTGTCATCTTTACTTCATGATAGGGCGTATAATTGAGAGACATCGATTGGGGGGAATTGTTATAAATCATTAAAACAAGAAAATCAATCTACATTAAATCAAACATAGCTTTGGAAATCAATAAATAATGGCAAACATGTAAAGTGTTTCTTGAACCGAAAGTAAAGCAGCAACTGTCAAGTGCGAAACAGGGACTTATAGACAAGTACAATTAGAAGCGGTAAAATAAAAGGTTTCTAACCGTGAAATATGACAAAAGTCCAGCTTGGTCATCGAGAACAAACCACCGATACTGCCATCCTTTAACAACATTTGTCCACTTACTTAGTGGACCTTCCATCGCTGCCATTTTGACGGAAGTAGCCTTCACACCTACAGGGTACACTCAACAAATTTAATCAGGGCGAAACGTAACGGATTTGAAAAGTTACTTATGGGTCTAATAAAATATTTGTAGTGTTAACAATATTTTATAGCATATATAAAGTATTAAAACTATGAAAAAATGGCAAATCAATCGACAAAATTAAAGAAATAAAAATTTATTCTTGCAGATTTTGCCAAATTTTAGTGCTACGTGATCATGTCAATATACAGTGACCAATCACTGATGGGCTTACGTAAACAACCAATCATATTACAGATTTCATTTTATTGCACATGTATGCGGTCTATTTGAAATAGATAAAATGAAGTAATAACTCATTGTTTACGGTTCTTGGTTTATCTGTAATGATTTGAAAACATGGATGAACCGTTAGCAACTGGGCCTTATAGAGCAACACTTCTAGTAAGATTTCCTCTTTGTTTCTTCGTTGAAACGTTCAAAAATACATCAACATTTTGCATGTTCATTTGTTGGGTGTCTGGTTTGTTTACTTTCTTATCTTATCTAATAAGATAGCAATGTGTGCTGGTTAACATAATTTTAGATATCCAGTTCTGTTAGCAAGTTAATAGCAATTAAGCAGAACATTTGCATTTTCCTTAAACACAATAAAACATTGACTGAGTAAAATTTGATTTTTAAGTTTCTGACATTTTTGTTTTTTAAGTTTCTGACATTTTTGTTTTGCCATAAAAATTTACATTTTATTTCAAGATTTCCTGCAGAAAGAACCTTAGTTTTTGTTTGCAAATACACCATTGCCTCATTACCGTAAAGCACTATTCAGTTTAAAGTAAAATTTTGGGAACACAGTCACACACACACAAATAGACGATGGCAAATCTGGCAAAATTAATACAGTGGGACATTAAATCCAACAAACAAACAAGCATGTTATATAATTATATGAACAGTTTTTTATTAACTTATAATTTTACTAATTAGCAAAATAATACTAAGCATTTGCTATAAAAAAAATTGTTTAATATATATATACAGTTATGTCCTCATTGTCTTGTAAAAAAAAAGATTAAAATGGAACCAAGGAGAAAGCATTGATGTTTACAACACTGTGTTTGCTTTATAGCTGTGTTCCTTATTTCAAAGTTTTGCTATATAATGTAGTCCTAAATTTTTAAAATTTAATACCAAGCAATTATTCTCTTTAAAAAAAAATGATAACTTTGTTCACTCAGTATTATTATACTTAATTATCATCTTTTTATCCAGGCATTTTAGTTATAAATTTATTTGTATTTTCTTTTTTTAAACCATTATAATAATTTCACAAACATTTTTCTTCAGTGGAATAACTTAATAAGAACATTCCGGTCAGATGTGCCCACAGGAAGAAACAGACGGTACATGAAAACATATGATAACTGTTTTGTGGCCTCAGAAGCTGTAGAATGGCTCCACCAGTATCTGAAAACCAACCCAAACTTTGGTTCTAATGTTTCTAGGTAGGGTATATCTATTATTATAATTATGATATCATATTATCATCTTCTGTATATTTCTTTAGCATTTTAGCATATAAAAAGCATATGAATAATATTTCTTTACCATAAAAACTAAAGCTGGATGGCAAAATTCATTGTCTGCATGTATATCGTCCAGTTACCCAGAAATCAATATCCATTTTTTTTTTTTTTTTTTTTTTTTAATATTTCCTATATTAGGATAATTGTGCAGTCAAGTAAAGATGGCTCATTAAATGTATACATTTTCATTAATTAGGAATAAAATATGTTAAAACTTGAATAATTGAATAACAGATAATGTTTGATATAATAGTCTTGTTTCCAAGATATTTTTTATTCAGAACAATCTTTCATAAGTTTTTTCTTCTGAAAATAAGAGATGTCTTCCCTTATCAATTTTAGACTAGACTATTTCAAGATGATTGCATATACAGGTATATTAAGATTCATTAGTTTTCATATTTCTTTGATGTTTGTTACAGAGTCCAAACCATACAGTTGTTAAAGAAACTTCACAAAGCCAGGGTATTTGAAGATGTCCGAGGAGTGAAACATAACAGAGATGAATTCACAGATAGTGGTCGCCTTTTCAGGTATTGCAGCAGTATTGCGGCAGTCTTCATATCAAAACTTAAAAACTATTTACTCAGTCCAACATGTATGAGACTTATCTGAAATGAGTGTACGTGTACATAGTTTAAGAAGTAGTTGTCAAGGTTGCTTATAGTTCCTATGTTAGATTTATCATCTCCACTGCTTTTCTTTTCTGAGACCTATGTTCTATGTTGTCATTGTCACGTAACCTCACAGTTTCAAGTGAGAACAATTCAAAATGAATTATGGTATTGCTTCAGATTATATCCTTCCCTGAAAGTCAACTGTTTGAGGAAGACTAAGGAAGCTTCAGAGTAAAACCTTCACATTTTTTGTCTCAGATTTAAATCTCATTTAGGTACAATTATCGGGATACTTTTTTAAATAAGTTTAAAATAACAATTATCTCATATTTCATACTTAGACTTACACTGGGCTCCCCCGGTAAGACAGTTCGGACACCAATCGCCTTGAAGACTAACCTGAAACTGTCCAACATCCAACGCTCAGCCCGGGCCTCACCCAAACAGACCAAGCTTGACTTCCACAAGGCCCAGTCCCTCCAGTCGGTGGTGGAGACCAATGGTGTCCTACAGGAGTGCCCTGTCACTCCAAGGGTCCTAACCCTGGCTGAAGTTGAGGAGCAGTGGAAGCAAATGATACTTGTCAGGTATTGGTGGTCTTGTACAGGTCTTAATGTTGTTTTTTTTTCTTTTGTTTAAGCAGTCATTTAAAAAAGAATAAAAATGCTGGTTTTCAGTTACTGTATTGACTTGTCAGAAAAAATTCCTTGCAATTTTTTTTTTTAATCTCAAAAGGGCAAATTTATTCACTTAGATATTATATAAAACTAAAATGGTAGAATGTTGTGTCAATTCCATATTTTTAGGATTTTAACCCTTTCCCTCATATAGACTCATTTTGACGCACTCAGTAGGTACCACATCAAGCCTGATCTGCAGAAAACCACAGTTAAACCTTACCAAATTTAATTATAAAGTCCTCATTTCCAGACCACTGAGAAGCAGCGAACAGCATAAAACCTGATCAGCCTGCGAGTTACTCGCAGGCTGATCTGGTTTTATGTTGTTCGCATAGGTCTTTTCAAGGTTTCCTCTATGAGGAAAGGGTTAAGTATAACATAGCACTTAGTATTATTGATGGAATTAGAACTTGCTTGTCAGAATCATGCACTTGCTTTTCATCGGTTTATGAATATTCATTTTGGAGGAAATCTTACATAACAATTGTTAGAAATGGGGAGATATATCCCTGGGAAATGTTAGCATATCAATACTTTAAATTAATTGATTGAAATTTAATGGAACAGCCTGAAGAGAGTGCTATGTGTGGACACCCTTGACTTCATCCTTGACGAGAGCCTGATCAGTGGGAGCTACATCCGACACAACTGTATCTATATCAACAAGAGCGGAGTCGTCACCAATATTGACCCAATTGGTAAGTGTCACATAGTAAATTATAGTACTTTTGAGTGGTCCAGACCTGGTTTCAGTGTTATATTGGACCAGATTATTTTTATATGAATATTTTTATGTCATCTGCTGTTAGCAGAGGTGACTCATAGGGATCACTTTTCTGAGACTTTTCTAGATCCAGCATTGTGAATTGAGCTATTTTCCAGGAATAATTGAATGGAGAATCTCTAATATTAAACATGAAGATATTCTTGGGCACATTTATTGAGGAATTTAGATATATTAATTCCATAAACATGCTTTTAATGGCAATTATAGTCTCAGAATGGAAGCAACCAATATTGACAATGGAAAAGGGTTAGTTAATGGCTGTACATTGCTTTTCTGATGAGTGATTATAGATATATAACTTTTATAGACTTTTATCGGAATTTGTTGAAGTATTGAATTATTTTTATCTAATTTCTTAAGAGTGAAAATGGTTCACAATTATTTTTGTCTATGTCTCTAATATGATATATTCAGATGTTAATCCAATGTAATATGGGTTTGAAAAAAAAGAGGTATATTCAGGGGTTTTCTTAAGTGGACGCCCACTTGCCTGTGCCGGGTTAAAATCATTATGGGCAATGATTTTTCAAAGAAGATAGCCCAGCGGGCAATGTTTATTTATGTAAAGGAAATATTTAGATTTTTTTATTTATTTTTTTTATTTTCTACATTATGTTGGGGGTGAAATGCTTGCAAATTGTGTTTTATACATATAACTAAAATTCAACTTAATACTACACACATTTAGTTTTAAACATTAACAAACACCAACTAACTTAAAGATTAGGCATCCTGTTTTCACTGGTGGCTAGTAGATGTTCAATTAACTTGCCCCCTGGGCAGGTGAAAGTCAAATTCTTAAGTAAACCCCTGTGTATGTGTTAATATTAATAATGTAATTATGTTAACAATGTATTTATAACTGACAGGGTATGCATCTGTTTCAGAACAACTTCCCCACTGGGCCCTGTCAGCAATGAAGTGTCTGGCATACTGTGAGTATTATGTGATGGCATCAGACTTATCTCCCTTTGCATCCAAAATTCATCTCATATTGTATGTGGAGCATAATCACTGTTTATATAAAAAAAAATAATTAAATAAACAGAGAAATTTGCATGTGAGACAGGTTAGTCATTGACTCTTTAATTGAAATTTATATCAAGATAAAACAAAATGAAATCCGTCCGGTTGATTTAACCCTTCCCCTCATGAATATTATTTACAAATTCAGGACTTGATGAATATCAATTATATATTATTTGTTGTGCAAATTGTAAAATCTGAGCTACAATATTATATGAGCAAACAGAGGAGACCCTGATCAGACAGCTCCTGGTATTCTGGGTTTCCTCTTTTTGCCACATGAAAATGAGTACTAAATGATATATAGATTTTAAATTAAACTCTACTCTGCATTATTATCTACTAACAAAATATACATTATGATAGTCCATATGCATCTAATAGCCCCTGTCACTGTTGTTAAAAAAACAATCACACCGTGGGCAGAAATGTAAAAAATGGTCAATCTTGTGTTTTGCTTTGTTGCTGGAAAAGAGGAATTTACTTTGTTTAACATTTAAACTCTTCATAAGCTTCTTCCTGAAATTATTAGATTTCCAAACACACATACATAGTTTTTTTTACATATATTATTGATTTTGGTCAACTTGGCAAATTATAGCTCCCTTGCTTGGCGCTCAGCATATAAGGGTAGTTGCAGGACTAATTGGCCCGGTGTCAGGATAATGTGACTGGGTGTGGTATCATGCCACATGTCTATGGCGTGATACTGCAGTGTGGCATCGCTATATCTGTCTCAAAAAGACATCATCTCCAAATGACTGAAATACTGTCGGTGGGATGTTAAACCTAATAAACAAACAACTTGGCAATTTTTTTATTTATTTTTTTTAATAAGAATGTATGGTGTATACAAGATGTTTTATTCTCCAGGGCCTGACAAGACTGAAGACAACCTGCCTAATTATGCTGGGTTTGAGAGGGATGTGTTCCGTGTGGTCAGGGATTACTTCTGTGGTCTCCCGGAGCCCTTGATGACTTTCAATATGTATGAGGTGATCACCAACATCTTTGGTGAGTGTTTTTATGTGAATCAAAAAGTATTTAATATGCATTATATATATATTTTTTGTTATTAGTTGCTAGTACATTCTAGTTTTGTATCAAGATTTTTCTTTTTAAATTAAATAAACTTGGTAGCATATTAAATTTTCTTCAATACAGGTGAGACTTGTAATTTCGGCATCACCAGTCTTGATATTTTTAAAGGTCCTAACTTTCAGTCTATCTAAATATACATAAAATCCATTCTTGTGTCTACAATTTGTATTTTGGCATTTTTTATATCTTGGCATATTTCAATGATCCAAATTGGTAAATTCTCACCTTAAACTGTGTGATTTATATCTCACTTAGACTGACATGGAGGTGCGAAAATCAGATTTCTGCAGAAAGTTTTAACACTTTCCCCAACCAGGGCAATCATTAGTGTCACTGACTACATTCGAAGGTTGCAAACTGTAATGGCTGGAATTCAAGTGAATGCCAATGTCATACAAGCTAAATGAAATTAACATCAACCAAATAACAAAATTACTAAACCTGTATGTATGAATTATTTTCACAATAACACTAATATATGTGTTGACGCTGGTTTATAGTGAAAATACTGAAAAAAACTTGGATGATTACATTTTTGCAGGTAGATATTAATTTACATCATGTGTCTACACATTAATTTATCATCATAAATATGATGATAAATATGTCAAGATAACAAGTCTCACCTGTAATAAATACATCAAGCCTCTTGAATGAAAAGAACAAAAAATGTGATGACTTGAATTACACGTAACATCCTTAGAGGTCATTTTATTTAATGCCTCAGCGTGAAGAAAAAAAAAGTTAGAAGTTTGAACTTGTAGTTGTATATGATACTTGAATTTAAAATGTTTCTTTGAAATTAACTACTTCATTGCTATGTTATAAGTAATGATTAATCTGCAAATATTTGTCTTTGTTTGAAAAATTTGCAATACAAATTTCTTAGTGTTTCTTAAAATGTTTGCATCCTTAACTTTTACTTAACATTTCTAAGATCTGCATCTTTCGTAATATTTATAACACTCATTGGTGCTCTCCTTTATTCTGTTTGGTTTCTTGCATGCTAATTTACAGTTTCTTCTTCCAATTAAAGATGACATTCTAGTTTTCAGTAATTTAATTTGATTCAGTGCCCTGTATTGAAATACTGTTAATATTTAAAATATGGAAGGGCAGCATTGTTGTACTTAAAATAGATAACAATAAATGATTATGTGTAATAATTATTATAAAATTCAAGTGAACTATTTATAAAAAAAATATTTAGAGTAATTGTTGAGGCCATTTTGAGGGATAAAACTAACAAGGAAAGAGACACTGGCATTTGAGGTTTTCCTGTTGAAAAATCAGATTCATAGTGCATGTTTGTAATAGTATATATTGTTAAGTATTAGCAAAAAGATTTTTAATCCCTTCAACTGAAACTGTAGAATGATGACTGCAAAATAGATCTCTTAATGTAATATAATGCTATGATAGGTAGGTTGTTAGCTAGAGATTTCTATAAAGTTCATTATTCCACAAGGAAAGACCAAATGTCAGTGATGCTAACGGCATGCTTTGTAGTTCATAACCCAGTACCTGAAGATATTTTATAACTCTTCACCAGAGATTTTTTTCCATCCAATTGGAAAATGTCCAGAATAAGTCCAATTGAAAAATCAGAGTTTTTGTCAGATTGGGAATGTAAATTTTTTTTTTTTATTTCAAAGAGTTGAGGAATTACATACACAAATGTTTTTGTCACTACTATAAAGTCACTCCACCGTGGCCTGTAACATACAGAGGAGACTTCACATGCTGCCCAACTTCCAGGGGCTGTAATGACTGAGGGTTGAGAGAATTGTAGAATGCTTGAGGACTCAGACTTGCCCAAATTTGTCATTTTTATGCCCCGCCAAATCCGTTGGGGGCCATATAGATTTTCAGTCTGTGCGTCCGTCCGTCACACCTCAGGTTTAACTTTGCGTTTAAGCTTTTTTTCTAAGAAGATGGCTTCACATCTTTATGAACCTGGGTACACATGTACATCATGATGTGATCTTAAAAAAATTAATGGCTGTGACCTGTATTTCATGGTTGGATGAACAATGAAAAATTGGTTGTTCTGGCTCAGCTTTACCTTTGTGGTCAAGCTTTTTTTCTATGAAGATGACTTCACAAATTTATGAAACTAAGTATACATGTACATCATGATATGATTTATTTAATATTTATGCAAATTAAAATTGTGACCATTGTTTCACAGTTGGATGAACATTAAAAATGAGTTTTTCTGGCTCAGGTTTACCTTTGCATTTAAGCTTTTTTCCTATGAAGATGACTTCACATGTTAATAAACTAGGTATACATGTACATCATGATATTATCTATATTATCATGATATTTATACAGATTTATGGCTGTGACCTACATTTCATGGTTGGATGAACATGGTAAAATGATTCTTCTGCCTTAGGTTTCCTTTCGATTTGAGCTTTTTTTCTGTGAAGATGATTTCACATCTTGTAAAACTATATTCACATTTTATACATCATGATATAAACTTTTTAATATTTATGCAAATTTATAGCTGTGACCCATATTTCACGGTTGGATGAATTTGGTATATTTTGTTGTCTTGCATTTGTGTTTAAGCTTCTTTTTTTTCTCTATGAAGATGACTTTACATTTTCATGAAACTTGACATTCATGTACATCATGACATGGATTATTAACCAGTAGTATTTATTTAATTTTATGGCTAAGACTTGGTAAAATTGGTTATTCTGCCCAGGTTTACCTCTGTGTTTAAGCTTCTTTTTCTCTAAAGGTAACTTCTTATCCTCATGAAACTACAAATGTACATCATTCTATAATCTTTTAAAAATACAAGCAAATATTTAGTTCTGACCTTATTGGCGGGCATTAGTGTTTCACAGACACATTTTCTTGTTATTAATTAATATTGAGGTTGCTGCAAATGTTATTTAATATAGGAATATTAGGAAAGGTGCTAGAGTTATTTTCCATGGGATATAGATACTAATGGCAGTAATGGATGTTTACGGGAATTAGCTGTTGATATATTTCTCACCTGTGTTTTCACCTTCTCTCCCACCACAACTAATTCCCTTGGATGTGGACCACTCTGCATGTGCCTGTAATTCGGCATGTCACAGCAAAGCTCTACTACCATCACCACCGCAGACCCAGCACTACAGGTGGTCAGCTTTCTAACTCCTTCCCTAACAAGCTAAGCAGTTTCAAGTCCATCGAAAACTTGCTGCTCAACATTACTCAAGGAAACCCTGCTTCTTCAGAGTGCCAGGATGCGTCGGAAGGATACAGCAGTTATAATATACTTGACCTCTCCCCCATACGTCCCGACAGTACCGACAACTCTGGTAGCGACAGCCAGCCTGTCACAAGATATGAAACAGCCTTTGGTCCCGATAACAAGACTGTGACACGTGTGTTTTATGCTGACGGTGTTTCAACTGACATTGTCGGGAACACCAGTCAACACACTTCTATTGAAACACATTTTGAGACTGGAAAATCTCCATATGAGACCCACACTTTTACAAGAACAAGTTCCTTGCGTCGCTCGATGCAAAACCTGTTCAGCAGAGGTTCAAAGAAGGACAAGAAGAATGGAAGACCCCCAAGGAGAAAAAGCACTGGAAACAATCTTGATGATGAGAAATCTCCAAGTTTTCCCAGTGATATTAATGGTAGAATCTTGAGCAACAGTAATGCCTCTTTTACAACCCCTTTTTGTCAACCCAGGCCCCCATCAGGGTCTCATTCTGAACCTTTAGGGCCCCCCAAACCTCCACCCCGTGGAAAGCCACCCAGTTATGACAGTCTCTACCCAGGTCAGGAATACCCAATGTCCCATCATCCTGTGTCAGATAATCCTAGGCGACTGCGATCTATTAAACGGAAGAAGTCAATGTCTAGCGGCTCCCTTGACAAACGTAAATGGCACATGGACCACAGTTTCCCATCAAAAGATGAATCCTCCATAGATTCTGAAATGAATGATTTACAAAAACTTAACAAAGGGGGAGAAGACTCAAGCAAAGAGTCTAAGCCTGTCAGATCTAGCGGCTGCACTGCCGATAGAGAATGAACTTCAGAAGCAGGGATTGCGCAATATCTGGGAGAGTGAGGAGGGTAAGTACTACTGCATTGTAACACTGTACCATCCACCTTGGTATTGGTCATAATGATAGGCTTCTCAATTAGTATGGAAAATTTGGTATTCTGAATCAAGAATTGTTTTGATTGAAGCTCGTCCAAAACTAAACATATGGCGAATGCAGCAAGTATGTCATTGAGCTTGTTTTACAAAACTTTGTATGAACTCTTTCATTGTATGCGCATATTTCATGGATGCATTTTGTTCACAAGAATTAACTTGTTTGTGTAATATCAGGGTTCTCACACGGATACAGAGACAGATTTAGCAAATAAATGGAGGCATATCCTCTTACATATTTATTCAGGAGCTACTCAGGAAATTGGGAGACCTTTTTTAAAATAAAATGATGTCCAGGACTCCAAATAAGGGGTTCGAGAACCTTGAATTTAATGCAAAAGGTCACAGTTATTCACAGGAAATTAGTCAGTTTTAATTGGCTGTCTTCTGTTTATGTGCGACTTATAGTGAATCAGGAATAAGTTGTAGGCTGACAAGGTTTTATACGGTTTGCTACTTATCTGTATAGATGATATGATACTGTAAAGTAACAATTTCATGGGGGATTTTCATGCTAATTTTCATTGGTTGGTTTAATGCACAAATATAAACCACATTAGTAGACAGTAGGCATCACAGCTTCTAGAAAATGAATATGCAAGTACAATATTTTAAGCATATAATGTCAACAAAAATAATGATTTTACAATATCATTTAAAATATCAGACGCTCTAAGGAGTCTTAAATTACATGAAATCGAGTAAAGCTTAAGAGGTTACACAATGTAGTATCCTGCAACCAAGACCGGTGGATGGTAAATGATTCCATATGTTGCTTTTCACTGCTTCATTCCTAGAAAGCATGCTCTTAACTGGGACCAGCTTGCATCTAGATTTCATAGCCAAGTCATGCTTCAAATGAGAGAGATGTGGGCAAGAGAGCTGCCACAATGCTATTTTGTTCATGTATTACATTCCTGAATTCCCAATCAAACAAAAAAAAAAAAAACATAAAAAGCAAGGAGAATTTACTTTCATTTGATGAATAAAAAAAAGTTTATTTACTTTCAGGGGTGTAAAATTAACACTTGCCCCTCCTAAATTTAAGAAAGTAAAACCAAGAAAAATACAATAAAGTGTTCTGGTTTTCCATCAGTGTTCTGGCCCTGCTCTAATGGTCACTCTCCATGGCAGGTGGGCGAAAGGAATTTTACATCCCTGACTTTGTTATCAGTGAAATGCATTTTTAAAAAATGTGTGAGTTCTAAATGTTTTCCAGTTTAATCATTTTTTCATTCCTTTTATGATGTTACCATGTATCATAAATATATAGATTACTACAGAAGAAGAAATCTACATTTATTTAACCCTTTCCCTCATAGAGGAAACCATGAAAAGACCTATGCAAACAACATAAAACCAGATCAGCCTGCGAGTAACTCGCAGGCTGATCAGGTTTTATGCTGTTTGCTGCTCCTCAGTGGTCTGGAAATGAGGATTTTGTAATTAAATTTGGTAAGGTTTAACTGGTTTTCTGCAGATCAGGCTTTATGTGGTACCTTCCGAGTGCGTCAAAATGAGTCTATATGAGGGAAAGGGTTAAGTTTTATATAGTCTACCAGTATACATGTATATAGTTTTATGAAGGGAGAAAGCAAATTGGGGAAATCTTTTAGGTATCAATCTTCTAGAATTGTTTATGCTATATGTTCTTGAATTTTTTCACTAATCTTTCCCTTAAATGCACCTTAACAGGTCTCTGATTGTTATTCACAGCTGCATGTCTTATTGTCTCCTGATGGAGAGATTGGTGGTTACATCCAAAATTGGAGTTATTGAATGTGATATGTTTATATTAAGTTTTATCTGAACTGTATGTTCTTTGAATACATAGTTTTAATTTCATTCATTTTATATCTGTGAATGTATTTATAGATTTTTTTTTTCATTTATCAGTTTATATCTTCACAGTTTTCTAAGTTAAGAATTACCCCTAAGTAGTTAGTCAAACTTAGCGTGTTACTCCCTGAGTACGGAAAACTATGAATGTGATCCCTAGAAGTGACATTGTAATGGTACTAGTATATCTCTCTTGTGTTTGGTGCTTAGCATATGAGGTAGTTCTAAGACTAGTTGCCACAGTGTAAGGATTAATCCGATTATATAAGTGATTGTGGTTTCATGTCACTGATCTACAGCATGATATAGTTGTGATGCAGCACTGGCTCTGTTCATGACTGAAATACTGTTGGTAGGAAGTGTTCTCATTCTTCAAATGTATTGAAATTGTCTGGGCATGGTACCAAGGTAGAACCACATGAAATCATTAAAACTGGCCCAGAGGTTATAAAACTCAGTTTGAGACTGAAACTTGGTTTGCTTATTTTATGTATATAAAAAATTTAGTAACTTTGATAGTGAATTTATATAAATTGTAGTAGGGGCTAACTGTGGAACAGAAAAAGTATAGCAAAATTTGAAAAAAACTTAACTGACTAGAACAATTTAACTTTGAGCACAATTCCAAGTTGAGCACGAAAAATTGCTGGTCCTATAGATTAGCATCTGTTTGTGTAACACATGCCTAATATATTTTATATGAATTCTAGATTGTTCAGTGATATCCCCTATCTCACATAATTATTTTTTTGCTGCTCATGCCAGATTTGAATGAGGGAGATGATTCAGAGGAGCGGATAATTGAGGCCTTGCGACTGGCGTGTCTGCTTATTCCACCCCCTAGCCGGCGGAGGCTGCACCTCCTGCTGCGTCTCATGAACAAGATGTCTACTAACCCCAAACTTGTCCTGGATGAAACGCAGTCATCAAGAAACCTGGTATAGTTAACTCTCTGTACATATGATATTTCCACTGTTTGGAATTATGCACATATAATTTAGATTCAGACTGAGAAGTAAAGGCATTGTGGTCCAGTTGTTGAGCATAGGAGTGCAGATCTAATGGTTGTGATTCAAACTCCTCCATTACAAAAAATCTTATGAATGAATTTGCACATATAGGGAAATATTGATCTGATCATTTTGATAGTTATATACTGCAATTCATAAGTCCCTTTAGATTAATATAGCACATCAACTTGATTATATTGATTAGTTGTATTTCAATTATTTCTCTCATTCTCTATGACAACCATAATTTGTGTCTGTATTTTCTCAGCTGCTGGAGACTTTTTATCGCTGTGTGCTACGTAGTCGTGACGATGCCGATATGGACGATGTCTTGGTCATCCAGGTGCTTGCCTTCCTGATGGATCACTACACGGAGATTCTCTCCGTCCCCTCACACCTCCAGGCAGCAGTTGACGCAAGGGTTGCCAAATTACAGTCTTTAAATGTAGGAACTTGTTGCTTTTCAATCATTACAATTTGTAATGAAGTAAAGAGGGCCAGGGGGTGGGGGGGTATACTGGAATCAGGTTGTCCGTCTGTAGACAATATGATCTGCTGGCTCCTCCTCTGACACTACTGGACATATTTCAATGAAAATTGCTGGGCTTAATCATTAAACATTGTAGATGTGTGTAATCTATAACAGGTTGGGTTATCTCCCATGTAAGCAAAGTTATGCCCCTTTAACTGTTTGGTAGCTCATGTACATTACCAGCTACAACCATAATGATCTGCCGGCTACTTCTCTGTAACTACTGGATATATTTCAATGAAACTTGCTGGGATTAATTGTTGTTACTCATTGTAGATTAGCAAAATCTATAGTAGGTTGGGTTTTTTCCTTTTATTGGAAAATTATGTCCCATTGACAGTTTTGCTAGCTCATGTACACTGCTAGCTACTGCTTCAAAACTACTGGATGTACTTCAGGAAAACTTGCTCGCAGTCAACATTACACAGTTAAGATGTGTGTAATCTATAACAGGTTGGGTTATCTCCCCTTTTTCTAAAATTTGTTCCTTTGACCAAGTTTTCATCTCCTGTACATACATGTAATTGAAGTGTGCTCCTTCTACACTACTTGATGGATACCAACAAAACTTGTTTGGATTAATAGTTACACAATTTTAATCTATATACATTTGTTATCAGCAGGAATTAAACCTGCAACCTTTAACTGGGTGGGCTGGGGGGTGTATAAGTCGGTCCCTAGGGGACAGCTCTAGTGTAGG
Organism: Solen grandis; assembly: GCA_021229015.1. Classification (NCBI taxonomy): domain Eukaryota; kingdom Metazoa; phylum Mollusca; class Bivalvia; order Adapedonta; family Solenidae; genus Solen; species Solen grandis. Next base: position 57,796,708 of record CM037782.1, read on the forward strand.
TTTGATTTGAAAATTTTTTTTACAATGTTTCTTATTTTGTTTGCAGTTATTTCAAAATTTAGATTTGTCTATAGACTTAAAAGTTAGCACCTTACGTATCAGTGGTGCGGTGGTAAGTGAAAATGATAGAATCTTAAAACTTTGACATCTTTGATTTGTTTGAAAATATTTTTTAAGCATCAAGTGATTTTATCAAAAGCAGTTATATCAATTATTGGCTGTAAACTTAATAAAAGAATTCCTTCATGTGCTTTAACATTAAAATAAAGTTATCTTACTTCTTCACACAGAATCGACCAAGTGAACCAGAGCCTGTCCACTACTGTCGTCATATGTCTGTGGAGGAATATGAAAACCAGCGCATGTCAGGCTCCGACTCTCATCTGGCAGCACTATTAGATGATATTATTAAGGATACTTCCATGGCTGACAAGGAGAAAAAGCGACGACTCAAACAGGTGAAGAATGGAAGGGATTACTGTGGGTTATAAATATGCATGGGCCATACAAATTTGGCAACATACCCTTCCCTAAATAGCCTTATGTAAAACTGACAATTAGAATGGACTATCTGGAAAATTGATGAGCCATTGATAAAAAAAATGATAACTGTTATAAGGGGAAATAGTCCAGAAAGAATACAATATCATATATAGGATATATGAGAGTGTCTTTATAGATTTAAAGTAGATTGTTTCTGTCTGTAGTAATTTGCAGTAATTTTTACATTTGCCCCTTTCCAAGGCTATCTTCTTGTATTGTAATTGTTGATAGGGGATGGCAGGACAGGATGTTGAATTGGCAAACTACTTCTTTTCTTATGAATGTTGAATTGTCTCTATGTTTTGGTAATCTATTTAAATGAATAGGTAGTAATCGTATTAATATTCCACATTCCTAAATAAATAGAGGTGTGTTTGTGTTGGGGGTAATAAACAACTTTATACAATCTCTCTACAGTTTGCAAACAGTGATAGAAAATGGCCAAAGAAAAAAAATGAAACTTCTTTGAATTGAGTTTCAGATAATACATGTAATTGTTAGGATTATTTTTTTAGGAACTTGGATATATTTGATTTCCTTAATATTTTATGTAGTTAATAGAGAAAACATACTGCTGTTAGAATATTTTTTACTGCAAATGGATCAGTATTAGGAAGCAAACTGATTATAACGTTATATTGATTATAACAATTTCATCACATCTGTATTTGGTTTTACAGTTCCAGAAGATGTATCCGGATCTCTATCGACGCCGGTTTGCCATCAGCCAAAGTGAGCCACAGCTGTATCCGGACAAGCCCCCAAGTAAACATCCGTCCCTGGTCAAACCTCTCCTCAAACTGAAGGGACTGAGATTATAGCATTGAGTGTGTATGTCTGACAGTGTGTCAGATTCAAACACAGAAAAAAGGGACAATCCAAGTGAGAACTACTCATCTGAAAGCTCTGTGATTCTAGCAAGTGGTGCAAAGGTCTAATGAGGTGTTAAGCTTTAGACTATTGAGAACGAAAAATAAACATTTGTGTGACGTTTGTCTGTGCTTGAAGAGTCTGTGATTAGATAGCTAGATTTGTTTTTCCATCCATTATGGATTACATAAGTTGTCAAATGATTAATATTTTCTCTTCTCATGAAGATGTGGTGTGATTAATCCTTTTGGTGCATAACATGTAGTTAAATAGTGAAATCATATATAATATAAAGCAGCATTTTTTGCTGGGAAATTTAGGGGTTGATTTTAGACCCAACTCTCCAAAGAAAAACTTAGGGGTTAATTTTAGGCCCCATTCACTGAAGAAAAAGTATGTACATTTTTATTTTTCCCCAAATTAGAAAATTCCCCATTGTTAAAAATTAGAAAATTTTAATTCTTTAGTTTCGTAAATTCCTAAAAATAGAAATCTATAACGCTGTTTTATCAGGAAGGAAGATGTGTATTTAAAGTTTATTTGGAGATATTAAAAAAAAATATGAAAACTCAAATAAGATACCCTAGATAAATTAATCTAAATGAAAGGGAAAATACCTCATTTCAGCACACACTATCTGCTTAACACAGTCCTATTGTGATGAAATTAGGAGGGAAATCGTTCTGTTTGTCAGTTATCAAAATTTTTTTTTTTTTTTTTTTTTTTTTTCCAAATTTATTTTATTACTAAACTGATGACCTCTGTGAGAAAAATCAGTGCGTATATTCTTGCAGTGTAAACAGTAGATATATTCCTTTGGTGTAGTATTATGGTAACCGTAGATAGCTGTTCCAAAAACTGAAGCCCTTATTATATTGGAGGTCAAACTAATCAGCTTCACTGTAGCCATTCTGTTGATGGTTTGGTGTATGGACACTGCATCCGATGGACTTGTTATTCTATCTCTCATCCACCAAGTGAAGTGGATGCTATATATTTTCCTGTAATGTCCTGCTACACAATAATTGAATGTCTAATTTTGAGCCAAGCCTAATGGCAATGTAACTTAGGTGATCATTACCTTAAGGCATAGCTCAAGTTTGTAATCCAACGTTTCAGTGTTGTAATTTTATGTAAATTGTTTATTATTGAACATATGTATATATATGTGTCCTAATTTAATACCCCTATATCTTGCCTATCTTATCTCTTAACTTCTTACTTTTTACTTTATGTATGTATATCAGATTTAATCAGGTGTTGATTGTATGGTTTTACAGATGATGGAGATAATTCACCTGATCATGTCACTTGTATTATTTTATGGCAGGGAAGAATATCTGGATATTTAAACAGGCATGAATCTTTTCTAAAACTATGAAAATGCACTTGTAACTTTACTTTGTCAACTTTTATTGCACTGGAAAAATGGCACTACCAAACAAATAACTTATATAGTAAATTTACATACATCTCTATAAAGGAATATTTAAACTCTTTGTGGAATTGTTGACTGAGAGAAATTGATATTTGAAATGTGAACAATATTTGTGTCACAGATTTGAATCATCATACATGTTTATCTTAACTTATAACAAATAGGAAATTGGTTGATACTATTTTTATTAAAATATGAACTGTCAATAGCCTTTTGAAGTCTTTTAGTCCTTCAGATCTTTAGATTTTAATTCCATCTTTTATCACATGTCCCGTTTTCTCTCTACAAATCCAACAAACTGCATACCTGTTTACCTCGCTGTGCAGTACCCAGTACATATCTATGTAGCTTTTTCAGGTATGGTGTCTGCTTTCCAGGCATGTACACATTATTGTTCTATATTGACCTGTTTTATAGCACTTATTAAATATTTCACTATGCATATAAGCTTGGCTTCTTTTGTATTTCATATGTAATTATTGGTACAATTATAAATAAGAAATCTAAATTTGTAGTTGAGTGTTGTCATTTGTTTATATTCCCAGGTGCAAGAAAAAGCGTATATGTTAACCTCATATAGACATGTTTTGAAGCCTTTGTAAACAGAGCAGACCCAAATCTGACATCTCCAGTAGGGAGCTGTCAGTCAGGGTCTTCCCTGTCTGCTCATACCATATTGCACCTCAAATTCCATGGCAATAGCAAAGGAGTTTGGCACGAAAGATGGGTCATAAATACTTATATAATACAAGAAACTACTCTTGATTTACTGGATTCATACCTTCCTCTGACAAATTCATACATCCAAGTCATTTATGAAGGTATCTTTAAATACTGTCGCAAGTACATACATTTATGTATTAAACCGAAAATCACATTTTTACTCATGCAAACACAAGTATCATGCAGCGAAACCTGCTTTGCAAAATTTAACCCAACTTTCCAGAATAATCACATGGGTTTGTACACCCAGTCTGCCAGTGTATAATGTTGTTTCTGCAAAAGGACAAGGTAAACTGATGCAATAATTCCATAAAACAAATTGATTGCTCACAATGGCATGCATAAATATTCTTGGCCACAGGGAATATAGTAGATATCTCATTTTCAACCATTGGCCTACTTTCACTTAAATTGAGAGCATTTTGAAAATCATGTGACCATCAATATAACTGAATATGATTGCTTATAGAGATAGAAACAGCCAATCAAAACATCTTCCTTTCGATAGTCATTTGATTCGCAGAATGGCTAAATTAAAGTAAAGGTAGGCTATTCTTCTTTAACCCTTTCCCTCATAGAGGACACCATGAAAAGACCTATGCGAACAGCATAAAACCAGATCAGCCTGTGAGTAACTCGCAGGCTGATCAGGTTTTATGCTGTTCGCTGCTCCTCAGTGGTCTTGAAATGAGGACTTTATAATTAAATTTGGTAAGGTTTAACTGTGGTTTTCTGCAGATCAGGCTTTATGTGGTACCTATTGAGTGCGTCAAAATGAGTCTATATGAGGGAAAGGGTTAAAAGAAAACTCAAGTTTCAAGGATTTTTAAAATGCAGTGAAACATTAACTTTTGTTTCTTCTCCATATTGATAAGAAATTGTGTTTAGCCTTTTTCCTCATGAATGTTAATGTACAAATTTATGATTTGATTTACTGTACTTTAAATGGAGCAGTGGAGTTTCTTTGCTGTCCAGGCTGAAGAATCTGAGCTTCAGCATTGTTTGAGCAATATAAAATATAGTCTCAAGTCTTCTCTGTTTGCCAAGGTGCCAAACACGTCTTTGGCATTAAAGGTTTAGTCATATTGGTATAGTTTTAGGGCTCCACACCTTGGTGTGTGTGCCCTAAAGTAATCGCCTTGTCCATAAATCTATCTGTCACGCTTTCTTTTGTCCACTCTATAGCTCAAATAGTTTTCATCGGTTATTCACCAAACTTGCTGAAAATGTTTGTAGGTTAGCAATCTAGGCCAATTTCGATAACTAGACAATTCGCATCAAGCACTTTAGAGTTATGGCCCTTAAATTAGTCAAAATTTTACATTTAAGCTTTGTCCACTCTTTTTCAGATCTTTACTAAACTTGCTGAAAATGTATGAAGGTATAAAATCTAGGTTAAGTTCAATAAATAGCAACATTGTCCTAGGCACTTGAGAATTATGGCCCTTGAAATAGCTAAAATTGCCGATTTAGGTGTCAGTAGTCCACACAAATCCTCACTTTATTTAACTTTTGGTAATCAATGCACTTAAAAGGAAGTACCTAATTAACATTGAAAAATTAAATTAAGAATAAATATTATTAGGGCTGGTAGATAAATTCTTCCCACATACCTTATATAGTATGTTGAATATAGTCCACACTGTACAATTACAGTACAAAGAAGAAAAATATGTTACTGCTAAAACCTTCAGAAACCCTGCTACATTATTTTGCTATTTCCTCTCAAACTCCCCCACCCGTCTGGCAGCCTTATGTTGAGAGTTAGTGTGTTCTAGCTCTGACCGTCTGACACTGTATAACACCATAGTTTAAAACAGTATAAAACTAGTTTTCCACTTTTGAATAATTTATTTGTATTTTTTTCATACTTATACATTGTAATTTACGTAGCATTATTTTCATATTTTACAAGGCATATAAACATGACAAAAGATAAACAACAAATAATTTTTGAAATAGGGACTATGTCAAGTATGCCTACACTAGGCAGACATTGTTTGCAATCTGTCAAAAACAAGATAAACTTGCAATAGTCTGATTTTATCAGGTTTTAAACCAAAATCATTAAAACAGTGAAATTTTCTATGCTAGTATGAAAAAATCTTTATGTATTTGGTACCAAACTTTTCAAAATTCCACATAATTCAACATTTAAATGAAGACTTGATTTTACATCAACAGATAATTTAGTAGGTACCATTTTCTGAATAATAAAAGTATGAAAATATTTTTCTATACTGAATCACATGACCTGATTGTCATTGTAGACTGTCTACAATTAAAGGCAAACCATATGTCTATATTTCAATAATTCCAATTACACTTCACAGTAAAACCATATCTTTCATGGGGATTACATAATTCATGACTCAAATGCTGAGACTTTTAACTTAATTGCTTATGATGACCACATCCTATTAAGATTTAAAATCAAGGGCCATTTTGAGTGCATATTATTTTTCATAAATATAATCTGACATTATCTAAGAAAATGTTTGTACAAAAAAGACTTGACATAACTTCCTGTTACATGCTTTTCGGTAGTTTTCCCACCCCCTTCTTTTTCATGGGCAACATAATAACAGTGACTGCTATAGATCTAAATGCACACCTGGCCCTGTGATCTCAAAAAAATATAAAGTACAATCTCAGGCTTATACTCAAATATCTGCTCAAATTTGAGTGTAAGCATGAGTATGATATTTGAGTGGTGTTAATTCTCACTCAAATATCTTAAATTTTGGTTACACGAGTAACACTGTAACACTGTCCCAAGCATATCTGAGTACAAAGTTTTATTTGAGAATATGCTTAACCCTTTCCCTCATAAAGACTCATTTTGACACACTCAGTAGGTACCACGTAAAGCCTGATCTGCAGAAAACCACAGTTAAACCTTACCAAATTTAATTACATAATCCTCATTTCCAGACCACTGAGGAGCAGCGAACAGCATAAAACCTGATCAGCCTGCGAGTTACTCGCAGGCTGATCTGGTTTTATGCTGTTCGCATAGGTCTTTTCATGGTGTCCTCTATGAGGGAAAGGGTTAAATGACGTAAAAATTGAGCATTACAATCATACTTGATTCAAAATTTGAGTATGAGTACGACTTTCAATATTTTCGAGAACATGTAGCCTGATTAACCTGACATTTGCTGCATTAAGGCTAGAACACAAATGTGCAAGATAATAGCAGTTGCTTATTTTGATGGCTTAAAAAGGTTTTATTCGTGCAACAAGAAAATACAAGTCACTGTCTGATAAATTAACAAGATAAAATGCAGTCAGCGGGGGTGTAATAAATCTTTAAGGTTAGGAAGATTATGTCTTGTAGTATTTCAGTGAAAAACCTTGGAACACAGATATAAATACCACAGTGTCTCTTCATGACATATATAAAAGGCACTCATTTTCAGCAGATAGTTTATCAATAGACCAAGATATCTATCCTAAACCCATTACTACAAATTAAATACAAGAATTTTCACATATTATTGACTTATTCAACATTTAATTTCAAATATTTTGAATGTATTGATGAAACATGATATACACGTAGAGTTTTGTCATTCATATTTGTTACCTATAAGCCCTACTTAACTGATCCTTGGTATACAATACTACCACATTTTATATGCCACCAAGAATCACTTAATACTAAAAATCTAAAATTTTATACATGTATTTACAGATGTCTTTCTTGACAAAACTCCTTAAAATCAGTCACAATGCAGGGGCTGACTGCAAAACTGTTCCATCTCCTTCTATTTCTGTATGGACTTGGAAGAGTTTTACAGACAGCCCTCTATATGTCTTTTTACTGGATGAATGATAATGGAATGCAAGACATGATTCTACATATATAATCCTCTCTCTGTTTTGTATAATTTACAGAATCTTACAGCTTGTCTTAGACAAATATATTGCACAATATAAAATATATACATGTTAGACAAATGTAAACAGGTGGTGGTCTCCAGTACTCTTATGTACATATAGCTACAAAAACTTGAGGCTAAGCATGCAATATTATACTTTCAGCTATAAGGTCACATTAGCAAATACAAAGGAATCTACTGTAATGCAATTATTGAAGATAATTAAAAATGGAAATTTTCTAATGTGGGATCTGATGGAACAGAGGAATGTGTGCCACTTCTATATCAAAGAAACGAGGGAGTAATTATGTTAACCCTTTCCCTCATATATACTCATTTTGACGCCCTCAATAGGTATCACATAAAGCCTGATCTGCAGAAAAACCACAGTTAAACCTTACCAAATTTAATTACAAAATACTACTTTCCAGACCACTGAGGAGCAGCGAACAGCATAAAACCTGATCAGCCTGCGAGTTACTCGCAGGCTGATCTGGTTTTATGCTGTTCGCATAGGTCTTTTCATGGTGTCCGCTATGAGGGAAAGATATTATTTCAAAACTGGTATCTTGTGATTTCAATATTGGTATATTCTTGCCATCTGGGTATACATTTACCTAATTTCGTGTGATCTTTGGATGTTATCAACTGAATAGCTAACATACAGGGTATTCAGTGAATGTGTTAGTAGGTATTAGCACTATTGATATTTGACAGCATCTGACAACATCAGGTATGCCTTGTGCAGGCAGGAACTTGAGTAAATCAGATTATAATGACATCCGGTAACAAGTCAATTTAGATTATCATTGTCATGGTTTCAATGACTCAAGATTTATATGCTCCTTTTTTGTTGAAATATGATTAAATGCTGCATGTCCAAACAATATCTTTGGTAAAAGTCACACTTTCATTCTGAAACTTGGTTACAGTTATATCTGTTTCCAAAACATGTATGTAAAGTTTGACAAAATTTGCTTAAATAATAACAATTTACTTCAGTAACTCCCTTTCTTTAAATATAATATGCAGATATTCTTTTTAGTTTTCTGGTTCTGTGAATGTTTATTTCTGCATGTAAAATTTTCTGCTCGACTGAAAGTTTAGCATTGCACAATATGGCTCAAACAATGAATAACTGTAACACCACACTTACACTGAGACATTAAAAATGATAAAAATCATATTGAGGGGTGAGAGCAAAACTAGGCTAAGTGCATATATTTATATAAGCATTATATAAGCTTAGTTTCGCTCTTACCCCTTGATTTGTGAAAATGCGTATTAAACTAGATCAGAGCACAATAAAATTGCAACACTAAAAATAAACAAACAAAAAAAGAGTTAAAAAAGATATTTAAGCTTAATATGATTGTTAAAATGATCTTAGGTCTGCTAAAATAGCTTACAATATAATTTTAATATTCTAGGAATATAATTTCCTTTAAACATATATTTTTTATTCTAATGTGTGGCTTGAAGCTATCAATAATTAAAACTCTGAATCAAAAGACGAGCTGGTTTCAATAACTTTTAATTAGTTATGCAAAATACAAAACCCTTGGAAAAAAAAAATTAAAAATCTGAATTTACTGAAGTATATTATCTGTACTAAAATAATAACCAATAACTTTAAGATAAACGTTATTCAGTGACAAATGATGGTAGCTTTACTTGTCTAAGTTATAGGTATATATCTTCTACATTTTTGGTTCTAAATATTCATTTTGGTATTCAACTGTAAACCAGAAATGACAAAATAACATGACAAAAATCCTTCAAATTTCAATGTCTATATAACGACATACTTCATTCCCTTTGTCTTTACACAAAATATTCCTTTCATGACCAAATTCAGCCATTTTGAAATATTTTAAAAGTCTTGATAAATACTTATTTGCCAAAACATTGGTATTGAGAATTGAGCTAATTGAATGTTGCTAAAATATAGAGATTTATCTCTTAGGGAATAAATATTACAGATATTAGGAAATAACATCAGCAAAGTCACTGTTTGGTTGGATTTTGTAGACACTCCCTTCACACATTTCCCAAATGGCCCCCATTCGGTAGTACTCCAGGTTTGTATGAAGTATATTCTGGTGCATTTTCTATCACAGTCTTCAGCGTATCTGACGTTAAATTATTGTCTGAATACGGTTTCTGCACTTGAAACATATCATCTGTGTCCGGTGGTAAGACAGGGGACATGTCACTGGACAAGTGCTGCTCCCCTGGGCTTCCCATCCCTGGGGAGTAGGGGGGTGTGTCCTCAGAATACACATTGAAGGTGGGAGAGTCAAGTGTGTTAGGAGTCAATTGTCCTTTGTATGGCTTCCCGTTTGGAAAACTTCCTGTGTCCATCTCATCCTCTTCCTCTTCTGGTTTTGACTCCGCCTCGTAACCGCTGTCACCGTTGTATTCATGTAGGTCTGGTGGGGGCGGAGAAACTGAGGGAGAATCTTCAGTAACTTGGTCTGTGGCTAGAACTTTGTCCTCATGAACCTGTAAAATATATACATGTGTACAAGTAATTATATCATAGTTGATGATTTAAAATTTTACTCTCCCAAAAAAGTAACTTGATATCATTTCTACTCAAATAAAGCATGATTGTAGAAAAAAAGGTCAAACCAAATTTCTGAAAGGATATCACTGAAATTAATATTTGTGGATATTTATTTCATTAAATCAGTGAAAACTTAAACAAGAGGACCAAGATGGCCCTTGATCGCTCACCTGAGAAAGATGATTGCTCAAGAAATAAAGATGCAAGAGTGTAATCAAAGTGAAATCTGGCATTTTTTATATATTTAAAGGGGCATAACTCCTGACCTAATCAACAGATCTCAGCTTTAATCGAACTCAAACGAGACCTTATGGTCATAAGCATTGCCATAAAGTTTGAAGATGATTGCTCAAAAGATGAAGATGGAGTGTAACAAATGAAATCGGCATTTTTTTATATAAAGGGCTTAACTCCTGACCTAATTGACCGATCTCAGCCATAATCAAACTCAATCAAGACCTTATGGTCATAAGCATTGCCATAAAGTTTGAAGATGATTGCTCAAAAGATGCAGATGCTAGAGTGTAAACAAAGTGAAATATGGCATTTTTTTAATATTAAAAGGGGCTAAC
>CM037782.1:57807406-57857406 GCA_021229015.1 Solen grandis
CTGGTGAAGTGTCATTGATATCAGACCAAGTTGAGGCAAGAAATAGCAGAGACAAAATTGACAATGAAAAAATTACAATTGAAACAGTTTAAAATAAATTATCAGGTGCTCAGGACAGGCAATGGATACCTGGGAGTTGAACCCAGTCCTCTTGGTAGAACACCAAAAGGCTCCATTGAACCATTAACCTTGCTTAAACTAGATAACAGAGCAATTATAAGGCCATCTTGGCCCTCTTGTATTTTAAGAATTTAAAAAATCACATCCTCTTAAGTTAGTGGTAGGAATTCAATTTCCTTTGGCACAAGTGATCACCTAAAATATAGTCATCTACCATAAAAGTTAAAATGAGGTTGATCCCTTAAAAAATGAGGCCCCAGTGGGGTCACTAGTTTCCTTATATACTCTATAATTATGGAAAATTTCAAAATTAGCCAATGGCCAAAACTGATTTCATCTGGCACAAATGTTTATCTCATGGCTCATTGTCTATCATAATTGCTATAGTAAAGTTGATCTCTCTAATAATTAGTGGGTCAGCTAGTTTGCCTGGGTAATCTGTATAGAACATTTGAATTTGGTTGATAATTTCAAAGTTTTTCACCTCTGAAACTAATGCTTAGAATTATGTCTTGTTTTGTAAGAATGATAACCTCATGGTCCCATACCAAAATTGCTTTAGCATTTCTGATCCCAAAAACTGAGGCCTCCAGTTGATTGACTAACTTAAAAATTCTTTGTATCTGAAACTTGAATTGAGTTGTTAATCACTGAAATACACAAAAGTAAAAAAAAAATGATAATCACTAATCACTTATTAGTCCCCTACCGGTGTTCACACCGGAGGGGACTATAGGTTTGCCCTCCGTCTGTCCGTCCGTCTGTCCGCTCAAATCTGGATCCCGCGATAACTTAAAACTAAGCAAGCTAACTTGATGAAACTTGGTATATGACTAGATGGCAATGTGTAGATTATGCACGTCATTTTATTTTTGTTCTTCGACTGAAATTGTGGTTGCTATGGTAACGGAAATAGTGAAAATATGGCAAAAAATGGGATCCCGCGATAACTAAGCAAGCTAACTTGATGAAACTTGCTATATGACTAGATGGCAATGTGTAGATTATGCACATCATATTATTTTTGTTCTTCGACTAAAATTGTGGTTGCTATGGTAACGGAAATAGTGAAAATATGGCAAAAAATGGGATCCCGCGATAACTAAGCAAGCTAACTTGATGAAACTTGCTATATGACTAGATGGCAATGTGTAGATTATGCACGTTATTTTATTTTTGTTCTTCAACTAAAATTGTGGTTGCTATGGTAACAGAAATAGTGAAAATATGGCAAAAAATGGGATCCCGCGATAACTAAGCAAGCAAACTTGATGGAACTTGGTATATGACTAGATGGCAATGTGTAGATTATGCACGTCATTTTATTTTTGTTCTTCGACTAAAATTGTGGTTGCTATGGTAACGGAAATAGTGAAAATATGGCAAAAAATGGGATTGATTACCATATTGAGTCAAGGTGGAGCCGGTAGGGGACTTTATGTGTTGCATACAACACCAGTTACTTGTTCTACAATGTTTTTTTCTGGACAATTAGTTTTGTAAACTTTACATCCTTCTCCTTGGCAAACCAAATAAAGATAAACCGAAGTTCCAGAGCATGTTAACCTTTAAGTTTTAATTAGAAAAACACCTGCATATTTTTAAGTTTTTCAGTAATGCACATTATTGTCCATTTTGACCCCATTTATCTCATAATCTGTGTCTTTGCTCCATATTCATATCTTTACTATGTACCTATCCAACAACTTTAATACATTGTAATTAGATTATACATGTAGCAATTTAATGAAAATAAAGTACTAAAATAGTTCAATGAATGGAAGCCATATACACTAAAGTCTTAGCATAAGGAAGTTATCTTTTCTCTCTGAGGTCCCTATATAATGTCCAACTGACCTGTTGACAAGAAAAGGTGGGAAACTTGCATGCTTTTCAAACCTTCAGCTAAATAATAAAAAACTCAAAGCACTGATAGTGCTGAGAGAACAGAGCTTTTAAAGTGTTGATGTCGCATTTCCTTTGTATAATACACAAGGATCAAATGTTCAAGCAATGTCAATAAATTTCACTCATTGTTAAAAACCTGCTTTTTACGTGCATAAAGAAGGTTGTAACAAGAAAAGGTGAACATAACATTTGTTTTATTGAAAACATGTTACCTTTCCCCTTCTCTTTCTCTAATTCCTACAGGTGGTAGATTTACATAAATATACATGTACTTGAATCAAAAGGAAGCAAATGTACAACAATAAATTTTCATCATTTTATTCATATATGGTATCTTACATGTCATAATTGGATAGATCGGAGGTAGATATTTGTTTTTGTTGTGTCTGTCTGTTTGTCTGTTTGCAGACAACTTTAACCGTGGCAACCATATATGGTTTTGACTTGGAACTTTAAATATGCATAGATGGTAACTAGGAGAAATGCAGTGACCAAGAACCATAACGGTATGCTATAATTTTTAATTATCTCCCTTTATTTCATTTTATAATGATTTTTTATACCCCCCCGCACAACAAAGTTGTAAGGGGGGTATACTGGATTCAGCTTGTCTGTCTGGCCGTTTGTCAGTTTTTTGTCTGGGCTGTTACTCAAAAAGTATAAAAGGCATCAAGATGAAACTACATATGTGGATAGATCTCATTGAGGGGGAGTGCAGTGACCAAGAACCATAACTCTCTATTGTGTAATTTTGGAGTTATTGTCCTTTGTAAATTTTCATACTTAATTTTTGTCCAGGCCTTAACTCAAAAAGTATAAAAGATATCAAGATGAAACTTCATATGTCGATAGATCTCATTGAGGGGGTGTGCAGTGACCATGAACCATAACTCTTTGTCGCGTAATTTTGGATTTATTGCCCTTTGTAAATTTTCATACTTATTTTTTGTCTGGGCCATAACTAAAAAAGTATAAAAGGCATCAAGATGAAACTTGAAACAAGAACTGTAAACCTCATTCCTGTGACAAAGCAACATGCGGGGTTATTTGCGCCATTACAATGGCAGTTCTAGTTTTCTGGAGCATTTCTAAAAAATGAAATGAGGTATTGACTTGAAACTTAAAATATACATAAATGGTGAATAGGAGAAGTATATTGACCAAGAATCATAGCCCTAATTTGTCTTATTTTTAGCTCACTTTGCAAAATGGTTTAATTTGATCTAGCTGTGACTTAGTCTTGATATTACTATGATATAGTCATGATTAGACTAATGTAGTCATGATATGACTGATGTAATCATGGTTTGACTGTGATGTAGTTATGACTGTAAAATAGTCCTGATATGACTATGATGTAGTCATGGTATCGTTGTCATGTTATATGTCAGATATGATTGTGATGTAGTCATGATATGACTGATGTAATCATGATATGACTGTAATGTAGTCATGATATGGTTGTGATGTTGTCATGATATGACTGATGTAATCATGATATGACTATGGTATGATCAAGATATGACTATGGTATGATCATGATATGACTGATGTAATCATGACATGACTGTAATGTGGTCATGATATGACTATGGTATGATCATGATATGACTGCGATGTAGTCATGATATGACTATGATGTGGCTATGGTATGGATGTTGTCATAATATGGCCATGATATAAATTTGATGAGACTTTGATGTGGCCACTCAACTGGCAGTTTGTTTCCAGTTGGAAATGTTTGATTGACATCAGTTCATCTAGAATATGTCTAGAATAGTCAACTCATGTGATATCGTGATATAGAGAGACCTCTGGGACCCTTAATCTTTTTGCAGACAGGGAGACAAAGGTTTGGCTGCATGTCTAAGGACTATTGATCACTAGCTTGGTATATAGATCCAGAGATGCACAGTTGTGTTAAACTTTGTAGTATCCTGATATTGGACCCCTGCCATTAATATCATTTAGAGGAATAATAACAGTATTCTGTAGACTGCAATACCCAGTAATTGATGTCCAATACACACATTTGAGTCGTTGTTTATGCAAAGCTTTTTTTCTGTATTGAGAGATTGCTTGTCTTGCATTTCAGTAGATGGCTGAATATTCTGTTCCGAATAAAGATGAAGTATAGATTTAATTTTTGGGATTGTGCTTCTGTAAACCCTACTCAGCATCAGCATGTTGTAATATCAGTGGTTCTTGCGCAAAGGTTTAGGATAACATCACATAGCAAAAGGTATAGCTTGCTTCTCTGGGTGTTTCTATTTGAAGTGTGTTTTTCACTTGGATTCCAGTTTATATCCTATGATGTCTTAATTAATTGGCCATAAATCTTGGTGACAAGCTACCCACACTGTAGGCTATAGCTATAAACACGATTACCTTGTGTGTTAGATGGACCAGTGGTGTAACTTGGTTGTAACTTGTCCTGTCAGTACCTGGCAGAGGTTTCACCCCTTGTCGCCTTTGATCTGGTCGAATTACTCCACCTCCATGGCTTTTATGTTTCTATAATCACTAAAGAATTACTTAGAGTAGTTCTCATAGGGATGCAATTTTGTTGTTATTTGATGTTTTATTGCATAGAATAGATCTCGTGTTACAGTGACCCGTATATATTGTAGTTGTATTACACATTCAAAGTTGTTTCACAGGGAGATAACATGCAGAAATCAGATATCTTGTTATTTTACAGGTAAGCTTTATTTCTATTTCATCATTTTGCACATCTGAAAAGATAATTGATTGTTACCCAGGATGTTCGTGAAGTATTTGATGGTTGAATTTCAATTCATTCTATGATAATGTCACAGTTTTCAAAAAGGCACTTCAATAGAAATTTATGTAAATTCAACTAAATTAATTTGAAAACTGCTCTGCATCTTGCCTATTTAAGGCAGTTGATGAAACTTAATGTCTTGTCATAGTAACAGACAGATGTGAAATGAGTAAATTTTCTCACAGGAATGTTAGCAGCATAAGTTTTCAACCTTGGACAGAAATTATAGTGATTTAGGTTCTCCACAATACTGGATGAAATTTGTATATAATACTGAAAAGGAAATTATAAAGATTTGAGACCACAGCCCTATACCTCATAAAGACATGTTTTGATGCCTTTACCAACAGAAGCTGTCTGGTCGGGTTCTCCTCTATTTGCAGATACGATATTGCAGCCGTCTGCATTATAGCAAAAGAAAAATCTACTGTTTCATATAGCGTTTTAATGTTCAGTAAATTGATATTCATTGATTAATAAATTTGTACATGGATATTCATGAGGTAAAGGGTTAATGAAAACTATATACAGGTCAAGTGTAACAGCTATAATTATACATAATCATATGCATCTATCAGAAATCATGTTACCCTGTTTAACCATGCTCCCCTCCAGGGGTTTTGCAATTGTCCATCACAAACATACGATCAAACGTCCCCCCTAATACACTTGTAAAAATATGTGAATTCTTCAAAAAACATTTAATTAGATATTACTCTATTTAAGGATTGAAAGTCAAGTCCATTTTTGTTATTTTTGGTCTTTACATCTGTCCATTCATTTGCTTGTGCAATTGTTAGTTTGTCTGTCCATCACAACTAAAGTTTGCTATTACGTTTAAGCTTTTTTTCTATGAAGACGATTTCAGATCTTTATGAATCTTGGTTCACATGTATATCATGATATGAACTATTTAATATTTAAGAAATTCTATGGCTGTGACCTACATTTCACGGCTGAATGAACATGATGAATTTGGTCCTTCTGCCTCACTGGTATACTCTTTGTGTTTAAGTTGTTTTTTTTCTGTGAAGATGTCTTAACATATTCATGCAACTTGGTACACATGTGCAACATAATATCAACACTTACATGATATTTATACTTTTTATGGCTGTGACCTATATTTCATGGTGAACGCAAAATTAATCAAGATTTGATTCTGATCAATGTATGCCAGAGGGGCATCAGCATCGCAGAGAAACATTTCCTTGTTAGTACCCTATACATGGATTTGAAGCTTTATGTATTTTCTCTACAGAATGAGGAGGGGGCTTTAAGGCTGGCAGGAGTTTTTATACTCCCTGCAAAACGAAGTTGTGAGGGGGGTATACAGGATTCAACTTGTCTGTCTGGACGTCCGTCCGTCTGTCAGTTTTTTTAAAAGTATAAAAGGATGTGGATAGATCTCATTGAGGGGGAGTGCAGTGACCAAGAACCATGACTCTCTGTTGTGTAATTTTGGAGTTATTGCCCTTTGTAAATTTCATACTTAATTTTTGTCCGTGCCGTAACTCAAAAAGTATAAAAGATATCAAGATGAAACTTCATATGTGGACAGATCTCATTGACGGGGTGTGCAGTGACCAAGAACCATAGCTCTCTGTTGCGTAATTTTGGAGTTATTGTCCTTTGTAAATTTTCATACTTAATTTTTGTCAGGGCCGTAACTCAAAAAGTATAAAAGGCATCAAGATGAAACTTGAAACAAGAACTGTAAACAGTTCATTCCTGTGACAAAGTGACATGGGGGGGGTATTTGCGCCATTACAATGGCAGTTCTAGTGAGCGTACATGATGTTCTGATGCTACTGGGTAGGCCCTTAGTTTGTAGGACAAACAGTCTATGGGTCATGGGTTTGATCCTAGTCCAAGACATACCAGTGTTATAAAACAGTACTACTGGTATATCTTACTTGTGCTTTGTGTTCAGTGCACAAAGGTTTTGTCCCCAGTCAGGAAAATGTGAGTGGTTTTGGTATTTTGCCACTTGTTTAAGATGTGATGATCTCATTGAGGTTTCATGTAGGCAAAAATATCCATATGGGGGCATTATATCCAAGGGGAAGCACAATCTGACCAGTAAATCAGGATCACTTTGTGTTTTTAACTGTTGACTTATTTCTGCTGTTCATTTATTTGTCCTGTGGCAACTGTTTAGTAGTTTAGATGGAGAAGTTGTTATGAGATCAGCTCCAATTGAAGGTACAAAATGTTTTTGGTTTATTCATATTTTTATTGTTATGGATAGATACAAGCCCTGATTATACTGATTGCATCTTAAAGAGGACATAAATATTATAGTAAACGACTCAAGAAAATGGTTGATCCCTAATTCATGGGGTCATGAAGAGTAAAGATTTGACTGAATGTGATTTTATGGCTGTCATTTTCTGACATATTTACTGTGCATGTATTTTTAAACAAGATCTCCGATAACAAAATTGTCACAGGTGATCTTTTTATAATCTTGGAGTTCATTACTTGTATTAATGGTACCTCCTTAACTGTTATGTATGTCAGTGAACCATATAAAAATCAGATTGGTGTAATTGCTGTATCATTAAATGGCTAGACCCTTGTATAATATAATACATTACGTGTATATCACTGTTTTTTTTATGATTCTGTTCTAAGAGGCTGTGCGGTGGATCTCTTCTTTAGAGATCAGAAATTCGAGGGTTTAAACACTGTTTCACAAGGATTTTGACCAGGGCACACAGTTGGGAATTTTTCCAGGAAATTGTTAGGTTTAATGTCCAACCAACAATATTTCAGTCATTTGGAGACTATGTCTACTTGAGACAGATATAGTGCTGCCAAACTGTAATATCGGGCCGTAGACATGTGGCATGATACCATACCCGGTCATGCCGAGTGCCAAGCAAGGAAGCTTTATACCACTTAAGTAAGTCGTAGCTGGGGATCAAACCCATGACCTCTAGCTCTTATTCCATGAAAACATGAAAATTGAAAAGCTCCTGGGACAATAGCTATCTTTTCCATTCTATTGGTCTTAATTGTAGTGTTCCTACACTGATATGATATCTGGAGGTTGTGAGTTCGAGCCTCATTGAAGGCAAGAGTCTTTGTGATATCCCCAGGCACAAAGTACTGGTCCAGTAAATAAAAAAATAAGAATTATTTTAAATTGTAGATGTTACATACATGCATTTTTCTCCATTAAGCAAAATTAATGTCAGTCAGACTTCCAGATCCCCTTTCCTAATCATCTGTCAAGCAAGGAGAGAACTATGTGATTAAGTTTGTTGCTTCAATTTCTGTACTAATCGCATCTGTCACTCTTAAAGGCAAGTTAGAGGCTGCTAGTGTGTATCTAATCTACAGGAGCTTACATCTTGATTCAAATGTGCCATGAACACACCATATTGATGGATAAGTATTCAACTTATTCTAAAAGAGACATGGAAAGTCAACAAAATCTAGGTGAATGCATCGTTTGATGAACAGTTAACAGCTCAAATAAGGTGTAGCATATTTATGTTTGACCTTCAGCCTCTACATAATATGTCCTGGACTGTATGACATCACATCACACTGAATAGATGTACATCCATGCAAAGGAGTTTGACACGAAAAGGGGGTGGGGTCATAGATCACTGTATATGTATTATATATAGTGATTTATGACCCCTCCCTCTCCATTTCATGCCAAACCCCTTTGTGTCACATATCACATATAGTGATTTATAACCCCTTCCCCCCTTTTTAGCTCACCTGAGCACTTGTGGTCAGGTTGAGCTTTTGTGACCGCTTTTTGTCCGTTGTCCGTCGTCAACAATTGCTTGTGAACACCCTAGAGGCCACAGTTTTGGCCCAATCTTCATGAACTTGGTCAGGATGTTTGTGTACATGATATCTCTGATGAATTCGAAATTGTGGGGTCAAAAACTAGGTCACCAGGTCAAATTTTAGAAAAACCTTATGAACATTCTAGAGGCCACAGTTTTAGCCCAATCTTCATTAGATTTGGTCAGGATGTTGTCTACATGATATTTTGGATGAGTTCAAAAATGGGTCACAATGGGTCAAAAAGTAGGTCACCAGGGCAAATTTTAGAAAACAGTTGTGAACACTGTAGGGGCCTACATTTATGTACCGGTGTAACAGCCCAGATTTTCCCCCCAGTCAGTTTTTTCCCCCGGGGAAGAAACTGACTAGTCAAGTTTTTCCCCAGGGAAGAAACTGACTAGTCAGGTTTTTCCCCACCCAGTCAGTTTTTTCCCCCCTCTATTTTTAAGGTTTTAGAGGTGGGGGAATTCTGGACTAGTCAGTTTTTTTCCCCCCTATCTTATATATTGCTTGTGATTATGGGGAAATTCTGGAACAGTCAGTTTTTTCCCCCCTATCCAATATATTGTGCGAGATGGTGGAGAAATTCTTGACCAGTCAGTTTTTTCCCCCCTGTCTAATATTTTTACACGAGATGGTGGGGAAATTCATGACCAGTCAGTTTTTTCCCCCCATCTAGTATTTTTACACGAGATGGTGGGGAATTTCTTGACCAGTCAGTTTTTTCCCCCCTATCATTTAGATTGTTCGTGGTGGTGGGGAAATTCTGGCCTTATCAGTTTTTTCCTCCCCTGTTATTTAGATTGTGGTGTGGTGGGGAAATTCTAGACCAGTATGTCTCCCCCCCCATCTAACATTTACACGAGATGGTGGGGAAATTTTTGCCTAGTCAGTTTTTTCCCCCACTATCCAATATATTGTGCATGATGGTTGGGATATTCTAACCTAGTCAGTTTTTCCCCCCTATCTTATATAACATGCAGGATATTAAACATGTAGTTAGTCTTTCTCCATATCTAATAGATTGTGCGATATGGTGGTGAAATTCTGATCAAACATTGAATTACATGTCCAGAATTTCCCCACCATCACAAACAATCTTAATGACAGGGGGGAAAAACTGACTGGTCCAGAATTTCCCGACCATCTCGCATAAAAATATTAGATAGGGGGGAAAAAACTGACTGGTCCAGAATTTCCCCACCATCACAAACAATCTAAATGATGGGGGGAAAAAACTGACTGGTCCAAAATTTCCCCACCATCACAAACAATCTAAATGATGGGGGAAAAAAACTGACTGGTCAAGAATTTCCCCACCATCTCGTGTAAAAATACTAAATAGAGGGGAAAAAACTGACTGGTCCAGAATTTCCCCACCACCACGAACAATCTAAATGACAGGGTGGAAAAAACTGACTGGTCCAGAATTTCTCCACCATCTCGCACAATATATTGGATAGGGGGGAAGAAACTGACTGGTCCAAAATTTCCCCACCATCACAAACAATCTAAATGATGGGGGAAAAAAACTGACTGGTCAAGAATTTCCCCACCATCTCGCATAAAAATATTAGATAGGGGGGAAAAAACTGACTGGGTCACCATCATACTTTTTGAGTTTTCTTCCCCTGAAATTGATATTTTAGCAAATCTAGGCCATATTCAAAGGCAGATAGCTAAAATAATGGCAAACAACACCTCATAAGGTTTAAAATTAATGTTTTGTACTTTATTCCCTGTCTCTGTACAAAATTTGTAGGAATACTATGTGACAGATTTTATACTATAATCACTCGTGCAAATATATATCAATTTTCCTCAATCTACATGTATCTCCCCTTTTAAAAAAAAATGCATTATATTTACAGATTTAAACATAACAGAAGTTCTTTAAGATCATTGGTTTAAATTTTGCATAATAACTTGAAATCACAAACATTAATAAGAAATAATATAAGGTATCAGTAAGATTTATTTTGAGTTATCTGCCCTTAAGTTTGGCCTAAAAGTGCTAAAATATCACATTCAGGGGCAGATTACTCAAAAAGTATTTTTTTTTCCATAAAAATGTTTATTTTTATTCTCTATAATCATGCAAAGTTTTAAAAAAATCTATTGAACAGTTTAAATTTTCCTTCTTTGTCTATATAGAATATGTTGCAAATTGTCACATACGCCCTTAAAACATCGTGAATATTATAGTCTGGATAAAGAAAGTTGATGCAAGCCTCCTTCAGTCTTTGCCAAACTTTTAACCAGATTTTTCCATCAGATTGTATATTTAGACAAAATTTAATGCAACTTATCAGTTTTTATAAGCATTGATGTATATACATGCCTCCTAAAACACCTTCACATTATCAATATTATGGTCAATAACATTAATTATAGGTGAAAAGGTCATATTGATGTTCTGTCAGTAATATTGATGAGTTTAAATTCATGTGCTCTAGATGTAAATTTTATTAACACTTTGTAATATTCTTTTCAAATGCACATGGCTGCACTGCCAACAATAGATGGCCTACTGCCAAAATAAATACAATATGGCGCAACATTTATCTTGTAGTTAATTGCTGATTATTTTATTTCGTTATTATATTGATTACGAGACAAGTTCTTACAACTTACATTAACAACTCTTGATGGCTCAGGTGGCGGTGTTTGTGGTCAATATTGTGGAGGAAACTGAAAAGCCCGGAGAAAACCTATGTGTCTGGACAGAGGACCACTGTACCCTCTCACGTAGGTGACCAATAATCGAACCTGGGACACATTGGTGAGAAACGAAGCGCGTTACCACTACGCTATCCAGTCACCCATTTTTAAACATTTACTTTTAACTAATTATCACAGTACATGTATTATATTATACTTGGACTCTACAATAAACATTGATGTTTGTAACATCAAAATAGTCATATAGTATCTCTCAGTAGTATTTTCTCAGTTTTGTGTTACTCCTTTTAATCTACATTGGAGGAGCAGCATTACTCCATACTATTTTTCATAACCCCTTGAAGTCAAAATCTGCATAGTTGATTTTTTCATTTTCTCAATCCTAAGCTACCAAGAGAACTGCATGTCAGTATGACAGATCCATTAAAATAGTCTGTATATTTACTGCAATATCTTTTTTTGTGTTGTAATTATACACAATAATGCCTGACAGTAATTAATATCCCTGTATACCACTAATCCAATTAAATTGTGAAATATCTCCAAAACTGAAGATGTAGTTTGCACTATAAACTTTGCTATTTATCAAACCTGCAGAGAACTTTCTAAGGGCAATAACTCTAAAACACATTTATTAAAGGAAGCTTCTCAGTACAACATTTACAAATACTTGTCATGGAGATCACACATACCAGATTTTAGTGAAATATCTCCATACCTTAAGAAGTAGTTAGCACCACAAACCTTTCCTATAAATCACATGTATGTGTAGAACATTTTCTAAGAGCATAACTGTAAAATACATTCATAAGAAAGCTTCACAATACATCATTTACAATTACCTATCATGGTGAGCACACATGCCAAGTTCCATTGAAATATATCCAAAACTGAAGAAGTAATTAGCTCCACAAACTATTTATCAAGCCAACTGACCAACAGGCTGATTCCAGTATACCCACTGTAAAGATTCATCTCAACGCATATACGCATAAACAACTAATACTCTTTGCAATGGGAAAGACTTTATAGACGAGCAGGAGTGCATAAAGCAAAGTACACTGGATAAATAGCATACAACCAAACAAAATTCTCATTTTTACACAGAAAAATCATATATGCTTTACAACATAATATATCAACATTTTGGAATACCCTATGCCGATACTGATAATGTACTTAACATCGACCATTAAATCATAATACTACATGCTCTGACTAAATTTGAAAAGTATTCTGCTAAACAAATTTCCTATCTAATATAATATGCTTTCGCTATTTATCTAAATGTCCCTGAAAGAAAAAGATCTGATTTATCAAATATTTGCCAAATGAATGAACAGCTGCTCACGAAAAATGACCCGATGAAAAAAAATATGTCCATAGCATGCACATAGAGTATCTTAATTCAAGATGAACTCTAATCATTCGGAAAATATGGAATCTTTTCCGAGCATGTAAATATTGAAAATATGCATACACAAAACATCTAAACTCTTATTGAAATTATTATTTCCAATTTTTCGAATTGAATGAGAGTGAACTTATCGAAGTCGAGCCTAGAACTGACACGCCAGGTCCACTACCCACCAAAGCAAATACAGTCACATGACATCTCACAAGAAAATCGCTCCTTTGTATTACTAGACATTGAGACAACCATTCGGCACTATACTACATAACATGAGGAACTCTGAAGTCTCAACGCATAAAGGCACAAACAACTAATATTATTTGTAGTGTGCAAAACTTTATAGAATGTTACAAAGGTTAGAACGCTTCATTCAAATTCAAAATAAAAACAGACTTGTTAAATCTGACATTCGACTACATGTTTTGTTATAGGTATGATTGCTATGTAATAACCATCTGTTCTACAGAATCATCTATATGAGAATCTTTTGCACTATCAGACTTCCATCTTCCATGCCTTGTGATGCAGCACTTAGATACACCCTGGGCGTTAGCCGTGACAGTTGCACTGCTAGTACGCAAACTAAAAGTGCCTAAATGCAAGCGACAAATTTTAACTTTTGCAAGATACATTCTCAAGCCCTAGTATAACTCATTTTCTTATTTTTTGAAAGCAAGAAACATTTGGAGCCTGTTCTGCATGCTCGTCTGAGTTAAGTAATTTTCGGAACTAGTATCACAACCTGAGCAATTCATATAAGTCTGTAACATAACAACCGGACAAGCGCTGGTAGGCCCCATTTGATACAAAAACATCTCACCTTGCTCTGTATATATCCGTCTTACTCTCTCTCACATGAATGATTATATAATCAGACTTAAAACATACATCGCTACAATTAAATTCACTTTATCTCAAAAAACCAGCATAACAAAGTAAGATCAAAGATAAATCCCTCAATACTATAACATCTGTGAAACCGATGTACATGTCGCACAAGGATACCAATATGTCTTCAGATAGCACATCTTTCCTGATTACCAGCTTAGCGTTCAAATGTTTCACACATTCTTACATATTTTTAACAATAGAATTTTCCGTAGGATCAACTAAACCGTTTATGCTATGAAACCACATAATTGCATAATATACAGCACATATAACACCACAGGATCTCCCCTTGTCTATTAGAAATGATAAATACATAGCAATGTGAATAGGCAGTGCTGGATCCCTAGAAAATCCCTTCTGTACACAAAACCCCTTTAAAGCTTTAACCTGATAAAAGTATTTGGACACTGTTCTGTTTGCACGTGCCGAAAGAATGTGCATAGCCATTCGGCCCATGACTGCATCCTCTTGAGCAATAGGTTCTCCTGCCTCATTGTCAACACGTTTGGAAAAGAACCACAATAAGCTGCATGCTCATAATATCTATTTCTTACTATATCATGTTTATCTAAAAACAAAAGTGCAACTTCTCTACGTTAGAACCTGATAGCAAAATGTAAGTTGTATTCTTATTATCTGTGTAAAATTTACATTTTCCCGAATAGCCCTTTGAGCTCTCTCCATGTAGAGCTCTCCAGCATTTCTTTCTTACCCCAGCTACCAGATACACCTAAACACCCATCAATACCAAGCCCGGGGTTCAAATCCTCTGACACATAGGCATTCATACTGCATTTGCTTTTTGCCTTACGAAATTCCTGGAGCTCAAACAAAGGCAACCGGCATGCAGCTTTACGATATTGCAAGTAGCACTAACTTTCGAGAAACTTTGAATACCAGAACTTAACAATTGCTTGAGCTTAGTCTCAGTTTCAGCTTTATCAAAGCTAACCAAGCTCACTTCAGGGAGTACACAAGATACTTTTTTATGAAAACCAAGCCTCTTAATTGGCTGCACATGGCGTCCACATCCAGGGACTCCTCTATCTTGCTCACTTCTGGGAGCACCTGCTGACCAAATAACTGATCAAAAACCTCATAAGACATATCCTGATAAATATCCCCAGACTCTGTATCCATCAGACATTTTCTATCATCTAGTGTTATATCCATCAGTTTGCATTCGGACATGGTCACATCATCGCTACTATTAACCTGCAAATAGCCTCCATAACCTGTACTGCTAGCATCAGTAAAAAACATTGACCTGAACATTTAACAGCCCTTTAAACGTGTTACCTTTCATATTTATAACTCTAACATTCTTTCTCCAGAACCTTAATTCATCTATTGTTTAACAGAAATTGCAGCTGGTTCTATTATTGATGCACTTATGCCAATACCATGATTTACGACAAATCTGTCTCCCGAAGATGCTTAACAGATACATTTTGACCTACAACAGAAGCCAAGAAGGGGGCTAAAACCGACCTACAATTATCCCTTTCTATCTGAAACAGAATGGAATCAATTGAAACTTCAAGCCTGTCAATCCTTTGTTGTGCTATAAAAATCAGATTAGATTTGAAATTTAATTCTTGTCAGAGCCAGCTGCCCTCTTTCGAAGGAATCCAATTTAAAAATTTAAAAAACCCTAGATCTGAAAATGTTTCCTGTACAAAAGAACTAGAGGGTAAAGCCCTTCTCAACTCTGTATCGCTGCCTATGCCATTGTCAAAAAACATCACCATCGTCAAACTAAGAGAGCTTCAGTATTTAATAACTACATGCAGAGTTTGCCTGAAAATATGCCCCACTTTCGAATTCTGAATGGTAAAGAATTATAAATGTAATACTTTGATTTACCGTCATGTGACCATGCAAACCCAAAAGATGTTGTATCAATGGAAACATATCAATATGGTGATAAGCTCCCTTAAAATCAAAAGTAAATATATATTGAGACCTGTCAAACATCATTTCGGTAATCTTCATGTCCTCATATTTTATCTTAAATAAATGCAGTAATGGACTTATATGCCTGCAATCTAATACAAGCCTAGGTTTGCCTGCCCTTCTGTGTGCAACTGTCAATGGATTAACAATTAAAGGTTTTTCCGTAACTTTTTCAGCAATAATCTCTGAAGCTTGCGGTAGGTCGGTGGTTCTGCCCTGATGTCTCTGTGCATTCGGGGTCTTCCTCCACCTGTAATTAGCTGGACTTCGATATATGACTGAAATACTGTTGTGGCGATGGTAAACTCAAATAGTCAAGTCAAGCCTATCTCTGAAAATACAAAATCAGGATTATCTCTGGCAGATTTGTTATTTCTTAAATGAGCTGACAAAGGAATATCACTAAACCGTAATTCATAATCATACTCAGTTACATCTAAAATATACGAATTATCAGAAATACTTTTCCACTTATCTACAGATGACCATAAATGCCCAACTGGCATTAAAACAGTAGCTAAATGCTTTTCTCTGGCTTATACCCTAACCCCAGCTGACTTTCCATCAGACATATTTAACTCCCTGAGCATTTGAGTGAATCTTGGCTCAAACAAGTATTTATACTCTCATTAACATGATCTTTTACATACTTTGCATTGATGCTAACATTTATAAGACAATGCTTAAAACTTACCTTGTTATTTGATGATATTCTGCCGTGTGGACACTCAGCTTTCAAATGCCCCAGTCCTCCGCATGAAAAGCACAGCCCTGAATGCTGCCTAAGGTTCAAACCTGCCACAAACTTTGTGAACCCTGTGTCATGCCTGGGACAGCTGTCGCTGCTGGTCACTTGTATGGGTACAGCCCGACCCTTAGTTTGGCCTTTTTGGTTTTATCAGCCTTGGCTTTCCTGTTTTCCCTGGACTCCACCTTGAAAATTTGCTTTTCATCTTCGCTGTCTGATGCGATATGAATTGTCTCATACTCTCAGCAACCACCTTCCACCCCAGGTTCTGACAAATCAGCCAACTTTATAAGTTTCTGGTGCCTTCTTATCATCTCCTTTGCTATGAAGCAAAAGAATAAAGAAAATACAAAATATATATACAAAATAAAACCATGTTTTGTTACACTTTGTTGAAATAATTATATAGGATTTTTGATGGTATTGATATATCACGTGACACCTCACGAGATTATCTCCCCTTTGTACTACTACGCGTTGAGACAACCATTCTGCACTATACTACATATCATTTCCTGGGGGTAAAATTAGCAAACTGCCAATTTGGGGACCATTGTTTGGTCCTGATACAATGGTGTTATATTGTTATTATGCTCATTATAAAGCACATCACCATGACCCATCGGCGTATTATCTTGTTTGTAACATATATATATATACCTGATGAACTGTGAAATTTAATTCCACAAACAATTGAAAGTAAACAATATGGTCTGAAATTTATCCCATTAACTAAGTTTTATTCTTCAATTTCCTGTCTTTGATAACATATTTACTCAAATGCAACCGTTTCAGTCAATATTTTGGTCAATAATTATTTTTAGATGTGTTTAAAATGCTTTACAGATATCCTGTTAATGGAATCGGATGCATTTTGTTTTGAAATTTTGTAGCGTTTTCAATGTTACGATCATTCCAGATAATGCCTCAGGTAAATAATTGATCAAGGCCTCCCTGCTTCATGCTCCCATCACTGCGACAGCACTGTTGGGTTATTTCTGCATGGCTGGGCGTCCAATGTTCATCGCAGATCACTTGCCTTGCATGCTGTTAAAACCAAAGGATGTTTAAATATTCAAGCTCCATGAGTCAGTAAAGGTGTTTAATGGTAAAATGAAATGAAATATTAGAGAGGAAAAGCAAGGAAAATGGTAAAGATCGTGTTTTGCTGGTTTTAATGGCCACCAACAATATTTATGTCATTTTTGAGACCCTGTTGATATGAGTCTCAATGTTATGCTGTTGACAAGTGGTATGATACCATATTATATCAGACAAGTGATATGATACCATATCAGACAAGTGATACCATATTATATCACGGCAAGTGGTGTGATACCATATTATATCAGGCCAAGTGGTATGGTCATATACAGGTTAAATGACATCTACACACTCTGTCTGACATATACATGGTACTGCAACACGGGGGGGGAGGGGGGGGGGGGGGTGTCAACAAATGGTCTGATACCATATAAATGGTATATGTGTGGTATAGACAAGTGGTATGGGAACACCCACCTTCCCCATCCACCCCCACCCTGGTATGATACCACACACTTTCATATACTACACAAAGTTTGCTAAGCACATCCGCTATTTTCCCATAGCGTTTCATGCTTAGACAAGCGACTTTAAAGGCATGCTACATTAAATTTTACAATAAAACAAATCTTGCTTTTATGCAGAAGTATTGTTTATGTACCAAACTTACTACCAGTTACAAAAAATAAGCCTTTCGGATCCTCAATACTGGGAATTAATCATAATTAGAAAGTGCGAAATTTTGAGAAAACACCTTAAAATTTAAAGTCAGCTAAATTCAGAACTTTGATCTTCAAATATTCCTGTTTTCTAAATGGAATACTTTTAAGGATATTTGTGATGATGTTGGCCTGTTCATGGTCATTTTTTTCTGTATTGATCACAAGATTTAACTTCAATTTATAAAATGCCATTTCTTGCAAAAAACACACTTTTGTGAATTTGCCAACTAATGACAGGAATTGGCTAAATCGTTGTAACTCATTTTTGAGTCTCTTTTCTATCATTTTGACAAAAACTATGCGTAAAAATGATGGTCAGCTAACGCTTTCCTTTCAGGTACATAGCATTACATTAAGCATGTGTTTTCATTTGACTCTATGGGAAAATAGCCGGTGGTGCTTAGCAAACTTTGAGTAGTTTATTATTCTGACGCTCAGGGCCAACCAGTCTTATGTTCAGAGCATCAGGCATGTATTCTTTACCAGTATTACAGTATCATTTATTGTATGTTGCATGCAAAGGTATCTGGTATGATGCTTTGCCTGGAAAACTGCCGTATTTAAAAAAAACAAAACCAGCAACCTTATATATATCATTGATTTTTTTTTAATGGGCAGGAATGTTCCAGGTACCTTTGGTTGTATGCTGAGGATCAATTCCATTTTGGAACCTTATAAGCTTAGTTTTGGTTTGTAATTGAAAATCGAGATATATCTTTTTGAAAAAGAATTTAAAGAAATGAAGATTGCACAACGGTTATGTAATGTGAAGTATCCCCTCCAATACAATTGGCAGGAAGAAGTAAAAACTGTAATGAAGCTCACTATGAAACAGACTGAAATAAACTGCAAATGATTATGCAAATGTTTGGCCCGCAACCGGTCTCAATTAACAGCTTAGATGAGTGTTTTGATAAAGCATCAATATATTTATCAAAGACTGTAAATCAGTCCAAAAGCCCTATTAGTATTTCATGAATATGAAGCTAATATTTTAGCTAGTTGTCATCTCAACAAATAATCATATTATTGTGTGTAACCTTTTTCCCCAATTATAGGCATTTCCACTAATTAGAAGCATTCAAATATTCATTTGGTCTTATCTTGCAGTCATCATCTGTAAATATGTCAAAAGAGAGGTTAGACAGCTACACAAAACCACCCAAAAAAGCATCATCATCTTATGATGAAATATAAAGAATGTACCTTTCCTGTGTTAACCCTTTCCCTCATAGAGGAAACCATGAAAAGACCTATGCGAACAGCATAAAACAAGATCAGCCTGCGAGTAACTCGCAGGCTGATCAGGTTTTATGCTGTTCGCTGCTCCTCAGTGGTCTGGAAATGAGGATTTTGTAATTAAATTTGGTAAGGTTTAACTGTGGTTTTATGCAGATCAGGTTTTATGTGGTACCTATTGAGTGCATCAAAATGAGTCTATATGAGGGAAAGGGTTAACACAATTCGATGGGTGAGAGCGAAACTATGCTAGGTGCTTATATATTTATATGCACTTAGCACAGTTTCCCTTTCACCCCTTCGGACATGTATTCAAATTGCCTTATAGGCTATCCAATAGCTACCTGGTTGCATGGTTTTGTTTGTTATACTTTTTGTTAGCAGTTGAGCTAGCCATGTTTATTTTTTCATTGGGTTTAATGTCCAGTTGACAGTATATCAGTCATTTTGGTCGTGCGATAGACATGTGGCATGATACCACACTCAGTCACATTATCCTGACACCGGACAAACCAGACCTGGAATCAGCCTCAGATGCTGAGCGCCAGGCAAGGAAGCTATACCAGTACAGTATTTTGGTATGCTGCAACTCGGGATTGAACCCATGACCTCCAGATTCCATGGCATATACTTTAACAACTCAGTCTTTGGAACTGGATCCTTGAAATGAATGACAAAGGCTGCACTTAAAATTTCACTGCTGAAACTGGAAAGGTGTACTGCATCACTCAGAAGGACACAAATTCTTGTCACTAACACGAGTCTGTTTACATGCAAATTGTGCTTTTTAATATACATTTTGATCTGATTGATCAATTATTGACAACAGTCATTGGTGACTTTTCTTATTCCTTAAGTTTATCATAGATGTGATCTGACACAGTGGCAATGGAGGAGACCCTGATCATTGCTCAGATTCTGTACAGTCTACCCGGCAAAAAATTCCAGTGTTCATTATGTTAATGTTTATGACTTTGTACATGAATATTCATAAGATAAAGGGTTGAATAATAATTATATCTTATTTTATCCTGTTATCATCACAATCTTAAAATGATATTAATACCTGAGTGTATACAAAATGGTATCATTGCCTGCTGATAATGTACATCCCCTGTGATAATGTAACATAGTAACACATGACAAGGTAGATCTCCTGTGATAATGTAATGTAGTAACACTTGACAAGGTAGATCTCCTGTGATAATGTAACATAGTAACACATGACAAGGTAGATCTCCTGTGATAATGTAACATAGTAACACATGACAAGGTAGATCTCCTGTGATAATGTAACATAGTAACACATGAAAATGTACATCCCCTGTGATAATGTAATGTAGTAACACATGACAAGGTAGATCTCCTGTGATAATGTAATGTAGTAACACTTTGACAAGGTAGATCTCCTGTGATAATGTAACATAGTAACACATGACAAGGTAGATCTCCTGTGATAATGTAATGTAGTAACACTTGACAAGGTAGATCTCCTGTGATAATGTAACATAGTAACACATGAAAATGTAGATCCCCTGTGATAATGTAACATAGTAACACATGACAAGGTAGATCTCCTGTGATAATGTAACATAGTAACACATGAAAATGTAGATCCCCTGTGATAATGTAACATAGTAACACATGACAAGGTAGATCTCCTGTGATAATGTAACATAGTAACACATGAAAATGTAGATCCCCTGTGATAATGTAACATAGTAACACATGACAAGGTAGATCTCCTGTGATAATGTAACATAGTAACACATGAAAATGTACATCCCCTGTGATAATGTAACATAGTAACACATGACAAGGTAGATCTCCTGTGATAATGTAACATAGTAACACATGAAAATGTACATCCCATTTGATAATGTAACATAGTAACACATGACAATGTAGATCCCCTGTGATAATGTAACATAGTAACACATGATTTATGCATTCAGAGTTATTTTCATTCATCTGAATATCCTCCAAGTTATCTCTTAACCCTTTCCCTCATAGAGGAAACCATGAAAAGAAACTTGCAGGCTGATCAGGTTTTATGCTGTTCGCTGCTCCTCAATGGTCTGGAAATGAGGACTTTATAATTAAATTTGGTAAGGTTTAATTGTGGTTTTCTGCAGATCAGGTTTTATGTGGTACCTATTGAGTGCGTCAAAATGAGTCTATATGAGGGAAAGGGTTAACAGAGTCCTTTTATTAAAACCTCTCAGCCTGTGTAAAATAAGTGCATTATAAAAATATGTCATCAGTGAGAGCATTAGTACAGTATAACTACAATTAATTTTATGTGTTGTTGTTGTGGTAAGAATTACAGTTTGTTTGCTCAAGGGTTTAACATCCCATAAACGTATTTCAGCCATTATAGGACTTCAGTCTTCATGAAACTGATATAAAACTGCTTTATTGCAATAACACACAGTAGGTCAGTGGCATTATACCACAACCAGTTACATTATCCTGACATTATGTACCTCACACCAAGCACAAGGGAGATAATCCAGTAGCATGTTTAACACAAGAGCTGTCAGAGGACAGCACACTTTACTATTCAAAATGCTTGTTGGTAAATCAAATGAAATCTATTTCAATTCTTGCCCTTCACATACCCTGTACATAATAATAGTCAAAAAAGATATACCTTGATAGTCTGATACCCCTTGATATTTTTATGATGTCTAAAATCAATCCCATGCCTAGTTACTGAGACATAAGCACAATAATACTGTGCATGCAAAACTTTATCCAAAAACCCAAGTTAGAAAAGGGCCATAATTTGCATCAGTCCAAAAGTTATCCTCCTTAGTTTTCTGATGCCCTTGAAGACACTCCTTAACTTTCTAGTCAATTCCACAAGCAATTTCTGAGATATAAGCTAGATAGTAGTTTGAATGCAAAACTTTAACCAAAATTTCTAAGTTAAAAAGGGGCCATAATTTGTATGATACTCCTAAACATATTAACCCTTTCCCTTATATAGACTCATTTTGACACACTCAGTAGGTACCACATAAAGCCTGATCTGCAGAAAACCACAGTTAAACCTTACCAAATTTAATTACAAAATCCTCATTTCCAGACCACTGAGGAGCAGCAAACAGCATAAAACCTGATCAGCCTGCGAGTTACTCGCAGGCTGATCTGATTTTATGTTGTTCGCATAGGTCTTTTCATGGTTTCCTCTATGAGGGAAAGGGTTAAAGATGTTTCAAAATAAGCCCATGCCTGGATACTGAGATATTAGCATGAAAGTACCTTGTATGCAAAACTTTAACCAAAATTTCTAAGTTAAAAAGGGGCCATAATTTGTAATATATTCCATCAAGAGTTATCTACCTTGGTTGTCTGATGCCCCTAATCATATTCATAAACTTTCAAGTCAATACCATGAATTATGGTTATTGAGATACAAACTAGATAGTAGCTTGCACGCAAAACTTTAACCAAATTTTCTATTGCATGCAAAGATTTAACCAAAATTTCTAAGTTAAAAAGGGGCCATAATATAATAAATTCAGTCAAGAGTTATCTACCTTGGTTGTCTGATGCCCCTGAACATGTCTATAAACTTTCATGTCAATACCATAAATGGTTATTGAGTTATAAGGTTGATAGTAGCTTGCACGCAAAACTTTAACCAAAAGCTGCAACGCCAATGCCGACGCTAACGCCAGGGCGACTACAATAGCTCTCATATTCTTCGAATAGTCTAGCTAAAATTGGGTATGTCATGGCTGGGGATCAAACCAATAACCTTCAGGTTACAGGACAGATGCCCTAACTACTTGGCAGCCACCAGGATCGGTACGTGAGTTTGCAAACTTAAATTGTCACAATAATGAACCCGGCCAATGAATTGTGGAGATGTATTTATCCTTCAGACTGAAATGTGTACTTTTACAGCTGCTAAAATGCTGGTCTTAGAAAAATGCAAATATTTGTGTCTGCATATGCATCTTCAGCTGATTTTAGTGTATTTTATTTTCTTCCATGAATAACAAACATAAAGAGACAGATGAAATGATAAATGTCAGGGAAAATCTAAAAGAGGATTAAATTTTATTGTCATGTCTGTTATTTTGTAGTTGGAATATAACTTATTTTGATATAACTGTAGTAGAATCTACTACAGTTGAGTCTGGCTAGATCCCTTTTCCCCAAGTTGCTGTAGTTTCTGGCATTTTATTCTAATGGACATGATTTTCCTGTGGTTAAAGGGCGATGGAAATTCTTATGTGGTTCCATAAATTCCTGGCAAATCACCTACTGAATAAAATATTCATCTATATTCTTATGTCAAAAATATTTATCATGACATCATGTGTTCTATCTGATTACCATTTTTGGGTGAATAAACTCAGCTTATGAATGCAGACATCATCAGCTGAGTATCCATTTGTCATAAAGTGTTTTACCCTTAAGCAAAGAATGTCTTGAAGGTTTAGAGCAGCAAAGGTATATGTGTGGGATATAAAATTGAAAATATCAATCATATAGTTACAGTGATGTATTAGTAGTATGTTATTCATGCAGAGATACAAGCTTTCCAGAGGAAACTTGCTAGAGCCTCATAATGATGCTATCTAGATGGATTGATAGAGGCTTCGGAGATACGGAGGTCCAAACCCAAGGGTCTCCAGTTCATTATATCAGAAATGAGACTTGTCAAATTTAGACAAGTTTCTGTCCTAAGCAGGAGGTACACCTGCCCTGCTTTAAAGTCCATAATGTTTGCGTTTGTAAGTTGGGGACCAATCAGTAATAGTTGTGAGCGTTATGGTTAACTGGGTGTTGGGTTCTCTCAAGGTTTGATCAAATTCAATGACTGATTATTTATGATTATTTCTCACTGTTAACAGCTTAATAAAATGTGCTTGTTCTTTATTGGATGGGTTTTTCAATGAAAAAATCTGTCCTTTTAATTGATGATGTCTTGGTGTGCATGGGTGGGCATAAGGCACGTGCTCATGTTCACCTTATTTTTTTAAATCTGCTGTAACTTCTATGTCCTTCATTGGATTACTTCAAAATTGGGACAGCTGCTTAATTGGACCTTTACATAATTATGCAGTTGACCTTGTCACCTTGACCTTTGATCTACTTTTGATGAGAAAAGCCCCCCAAAAAGCCATCCATAATGATATTAGGTCTTGTTTAGAATGGCATCATGTATGGCGTCAAAATGACATTGTTTGAGTAAACAGTTTTTGATATTATTTGCTGCTTTGTGGAAGTATGAATACTAAAAGAAGAGCACATGCAGGGTGTAAGATAAAACCATGAGATATGTTCTTCCAACACTGCTTTTTTTATTAATATTTATACATTTTCTGTCCGGTTAGTGATAAACACATTTCCTATATTCAAACGATAATCAAATAACCATGAATAGACCATTTTTAATCCTTGAGCAGTAGGATAGAATGTGGCTTAAACTTTCATGACTGTAGCTGGATATGTCCATTTGTACCGAAGAAATAATTTTTTAAAATGTTAAAAATAATTATGTCTAGAGTTCCTTCAATAATTATGTATTAAAAAACACTTTTTTCAGGCTTTGTTTTCCGATATTCCAAATTGAAATTTAAGATCCATATAATTTTATAACTTTGATATCATATTCTGATTCATATGAAGCAAAAAAGTCCAGCAAGTTCAGTATCTGTGTCTATTATAATTTTATTTGCGATAAGATCAAGTCTCACTCTGACATGAAGCCTCTTTAGCAATTTAAACCTGTCACTTTGGCGTTTAACCGATTTATATTAGAAAAGCAATTTTGTATATTTATCGCTCACTTTATTCAAGAGAATGCTAATTATCATCCAACTGCCTAAATGTCAACTACATCATCTTGTTATGTTGGCTAGCTCCAGTGTACTAGGAAACCTGTGCATTAATGGCGTTGGCCGCATCCATGCTGTGTATATATTTGAAGTTGGCTACAATGTTCGATGGATAACAGGGAAACTTGCATGGCTGCATGTAAACAGTCTTTCACAGTTTCTACAACAGTGAAAAAATATTTCTGGTATTGATTCTGCTAAAATATGTGAATTACGTCTCATGAGTACTACAACTTTGATCAAAGTACTCAAAGTGCTTTATGCATGAAACCAATTTCATTTGGCTGAACAAGTTTTACTATGTTTGCCATGAAGGATGACAGTGTATGTATTTTAATAGTGCCATTAACACCTTTATCTATTGTACCCATGGCCTTAATAATTGTTTATTAATGTCTATATAGTGATACATATGGGGGCAAAGGATAAAGCTTTGAGGACCACAATAGAGAACAAATAATTTATTAATTGGTATTAATATGAAAATAAACATTTCTATCCATATTTAGGCCATGTGCTTGTGATGTATGTACAGTTATACTCTGAAATATGTTTTATAGGTCTATTTTGATTCATACATTCATATTGACATCATAACAAATAAGTATTTTAAACAAGAGCTGTCTGTAAGACAGCATGCTAGACTATTTTAGTGCTATTTATATAAAAAAATATTGCAGTAAAAAGCATATTGAAAGTGTCTGTATTATCAATAGGTAAATAAGGGTAATAAACATGAATATAGGTTTCAAAGCAATATTTCATCAAAGGTATAGAGAAAAACCAAGATTTTAAGTAAAAAAGGGAGATCATTATGTCAAAATCATGACAGAGTTATGCAATCTTGCTTACATGTGGCGGTGATGGACAAAAACAAGTATTCCAAGTTTCAAACCAGTTTAACCTTAAAGGGTTTATTTAAAAAAAAGTCTGCATGACCCTGACACTCTGATGAATATAGAATAACTCTCCATATTCTCAGAATAGGCGAGCTGAAAGATATGTAAAAAAACAACAACCAAAAAACAGAATTTCTACAAACTCTTTAACCTTCTTTTACAAAGAAGCATTTCTGTGATCGTCAATTGATTCACAGTTCAATTTTGTCTCTCTACACTTATTGAACTCAGTTTAAATGACCTTGAATGACTCAGTAACGTACAGTCTGCAGATATTTCTGTTCATTCGGAAAGATCAACTGATAGACTCATAAAAGATGTAGCAAGAATTGTGCACAAGGAAATCCTTGGACAAATGATATTTTGTATATTGCAATCAAGGCCGCATATACTCCTTTTTGATACCTTAAATAATGGATAAGCTGCATTGATTAGTTATGAATAGAAAAATAATTATTTGTTATACCCCCCCGCAACGAAGTTAGGGGGGGGTATACTGGAATCAGGTTGTCCGTCCGTCCGTCCGTCCGTCTGTCCGTCCGTCTGTCCGTCCGTCTGTCCGTCCGTCCGTCTGTAGACACAAAATTCTGCGGACTACTCCTCCTAAACTTCTGGAAGGATTTTGATGAAACTTGCTGGCAATGATCCTTAGCATTGTAAGCGCGTTATCTATATAGCATTGAGTTACCTCCCCTATTTACCAAGTTATGCCCCTTTGATGATTTTTGCATTACAAACTTCTGCGGACTACTCCGCCTAAACTACTGGAAGGATTTTAATGATACTTGCTGTCAATGATCCTTAGGCATTGTAGCAGCGCGTTATCTATATAGCATTGAGTTACCTCCCCTATTACCAAGTTATGCCCCTTTGATGATTTTTGCATTACAAACTTCTGCGGACTACTCCCTAAACTACTGGAAGGATTTTATGAACTTCTGTCAATGATCCTTAGACATTGTAGCAGCGCGTTATCTATATAGCATTGAGTTACCTCCCCTATTTACCAAGTTATGCCCCTTTGATGATTTTTGCATTACAAACTTCTGCGGACTACTCCTTCTAAACTACTGGAAGGATTTTGATGAAACTTGCTGGCAGTGATCCTTAGACATTGTATAAGCGCGTTATCTATATATCATTTGGTTACCTCCCCTATTTCATGCTCCAAAGCCATGTTTGACAAAAACACTTGCGGGGGGGTATTAGTAAGCCCTTAGGCGACAGTTCTAGTTGAAGTTGGTTTCTTTTTTCAAGAAAAGAGATCAGACCTTTGGTGTCTGTCTGTACAAATTTGTTTTTTACCGTAACTTAATATGCTTTTTAGATTTTTAAAGAATTAATATTGAGATACTGCAATATCCTTGGCATCAAAGGTACCTGGTACGTTGCTGCCCATTAATAAAAAAAAAAAAAAAAAAAAAAAATCAATGACCTTATATATAATATATATAAGAATTTTTTTTTTAATGCGGCAGTTTTTCAGTCAGATCAACGTACCGGATACCTTTGCTTGGCATCATTGCCTCATGAATATTCATTTATGTACAAATTTATGACTTGATGAATATTTATTTATTGAACTAAAATGGTATACACAACCACATTTTTTTCTTTGTCAAGTAGACTGTAGAATCTTAGTTACAGTTGTTTTTTTTTGTATGAGCAAACAGAGGAGACCCTGATCAAACAGCTTCTGGAAGGATCTAGATCTACTGTGTTTAGCAAGGTATTAACCCTTTACCTTATGAATATTCATGTACAAATTTAAAAATTGATGAATATCAGTTAACAAATTTTTAAATGCTTTATGAAATGATGGATTTTTCTTTGCCACAGATGACTGTGTAGAAACTGAGCTACAATAGGGTATGTGCAAACAGAGGACCCTGATCAGACAGCTCCTATAGAAGCTGTCTGATCTGGGTCCTATAGAAGCTGTCTGATCTGGGTCTGCTCTGTTTGCTTATGTGTCAGAATGTGTCAAGGTAAAAGCATATCTGCATGTGGTGAAGGATTTTTTTTCATCTGCGGATTGGTTTCTTTCATTTACTGTCACAAGTACTTCAGTTAAATACAGACTGATGACCTATATATCTTGATTTTTTTTAGACAAATCACTGTAGTTTCAATATCATGCAAGACCAAAACTGTTGCCCATAACATTTTTAACTTTATGATGGATTTCCATCATTTAACTCATTCATTTCTTATTCACATTTAGACCTTTGACCTTGACATTTTGTCAGTTAAAATACTTATCTTAAGCATATAGGGATAAAATCACATTAAAGAATATTGAAGTCAAGCATTATGGGGATAATTTACGATTATGATAGAAATAGATTGCTATGAAAGGAAAAGTGAAATTTGTTTCTATATATGTGTTCTGTGAAGCTAAATGTTGTGGACCATTTACATACAACAACTGTTTTAATGCCTCAGCCCCTGTTGCTTTAACTGTCGGCTATTGTATGTCTGTAATAAAGATTCCCATTTGGTCATAAATGAGCCTCTATGTATGTGGTATTTTATACTATGGGATGTACAATACAGACATCACTGTACATAACGAGTGGTAAAACATTATCCCCTTAAATGTCAATTATCAAAGCGTGAACTTGGCTTAATCTGTTATGTTGGATTTCTTGCACCATTGACTTTATATGGGAGGAGCGCAAACGGTAGGTGATTGATCGAATATTTCTATGCAAAGGAGGATAGAGCTGCGACTTTAATACATGTTTGGCATAAAAGGCTGGCATTCATGACAGTGCAGCATCGGATAAGCTGCTATATGGATACAGGAAGGATATGTTCGTATAGGATATGTTGACAGTTCGTGTTTGGGAAAGGCTGCATTGTTATCAGGTAGGACACTCTTAAATACAACAGCTGATCGCGAAATCGTTTCATCTCCCTCTATTTCTATATACGCATTTAGACCAGTTTTGCTGTCAGCCCTTGACTTGCATGCTACATCTTACATATCTATCTAACATTTCTTGGGTTATGGTTCTGCTATATCATCTTACTGAGATTTAAATTATTCCTCACTTTTTGTTGAATAAAAATAACCTAGCAGGCTTGAGTTCCACCATCTTTACTTCAAGTTAAGTAATATGTAGATACTTAGGTGCATAGGAAACAATTCTTGTTTCCATTGTAAAAATATCTTAAACTTTTTATTTCAACTTAATAATTTACTTAAATATTTTGTGTGTGTCTGTGTGTGTGTGTATATACACACACACACAAACATACACACACACAGTTGAACCTGTATTGGTGACCACTTGTATTAAGCGGTCAATCTGCATTTAGCAGTCAGTTTTGATATTAACAAACTAGCATTTTGGTATATGTTTAACCTTCATTTAGCAGCCATCTCTGTTAAGAGGCCATTTTCTATTGCTCCCTTGATTGACCACTTCAGACAGGTTTGACTATATGTAAAACAGGATTGGTGTAATGTGTTCCAACCTAGTTTTAGATTTTATGTATAGGAGTTAGTACTGTTGGAAAATTGAGTAGTTGCACTGAAAACTCATGCTTTGTTTCTGTATATGTAATACATGTATATATATCATAATTTATGGATAGATACCAGGTATGGATAGATTTAAAGATAGACATCTGTTTGCGTATATTCAGATGGAAACACTAAAACAATGGGGTAT
Source organism: Solen grandis (assembly GCA_021229015.1). Classification (NCBI taxonomy): domain Eukaryota; kingdom Metazoa; phylum Mollusca; class Bivalvia; order Adapedonta; family Solenidae; genus Solen; species Solen grandis. Next base: position 57,837,166 of record CM037782.1, read on the forward strand.
TTCATTTATATTGACCTTGGAATGACCTTGACCTTGACTGAATCTGTAAGTTTGGCATACATGCATAAATGAATTAAATTCTTTAAAACACCCAAGACTGACCTTACCATATTTGATATTTATTGATGAAGTATCTAATGATCATTAATATAGCCACTGTATGGCAACCCTCTTTAATAATGTGTATATGTGAACAAATACCCAAAGTCATAGATAATGTGAACTGGTATGTCAAATAAAACAATTTTAAATAAAAGAATATACACACAGCAATATTTCTATGACTCAAGTGATCCATTTGAGTGTTTAAAAAAAAGCATAAAATGAGAAAAAGTAGAGAAGAGTTAATAATGTAACAGGGTGTAACATCACCCGCTGTTACTTTACGCTATCTCCTTCACACAGGGGAATTAACAAAGACTGTAGACAGCTAACAGGGACTGCTTCCCATTTGCACTCAAAATGACCGTAAAAAAATATATAAACTCAAACCCAGGGCCTCATGAATACCATTCCTGCACTCTATACCAACTGAGCTACCAAGCCACATGTCTTCTTGCCTATTGATCTATCACCTGTATCCAGCTACTATACGTCTGGATTTCAATCGTAGTGACATCAATACTGATCAAAGGTTAAATCTGTCACCAAGTTGTTTCAAAGAATTAAGATGCCATCATCAGAAATTTACATGAGCATGTGCGAACGGGCACTTGCGATGTCATATAATTTTTCAGAAATCTATCTTTAAAACTGATAGCGTTTGTAACACATTAAAATTTGTGGTGGAAAAAAATGCGAAAATGGCAATATCTCGGGATTTCTTGGGCATTGTAGCTATCAGTGATCAAATTTCAATGCCTCACATACATTTATAACATTGATTTTCTTGAAATTAAGGTTTTATTTTTTTTCCCGTCATTTTAGGATCTTGGAGGCAGTCCCTTTAATATTATCTTTATTTTACTAAAATCAACTTGAAACTAAAAATATACAATTATCTTTTCTTCCTTCTTCCGATGCTTTGTGGAAATTGTTTCAAAATTGTCTCAACAGTAAACACAGCACAACAGCAGCCTTGTGACAGATATCAAATTTTGGGGTATTGTGTGTACCTTTACCCAGAAATGAGCAATTTTTCCACTGGTGTGTATGAATTTGATGCAAGTAAAAGAATGAGTAATAATCCTGCAAATACCTAGAACTACCTCTAAATTAATTATTAGATACATTTTCAGTGGATTTGTAATTTACATACTAACACACCATCTTGGATTTATGAGCCTAAAACATGCTTTGGCAATTTATGCCTGCAATTTCATATAGTACAGACATTGGCGAACATTTGGTTATAATATTGCTTGTTCTACTTCTACGTCCACCACATCCCCATATCCACTTATTGGCACTCTACAATAGACTATTAATGCCAATTTAAGGTAACTCTTAAAAATTCCAGTAGGTACAAAAAAGGTGTTCATGCAATTTTGCTTAAAAGCATGCTGAGAAATTTCTATCATCAATCCTTTTAGACCTTTATTCATTTTTATAGCAGTACAATAATTGAGTTTGTACCTACACGGACCTTGGAAAACCAGGGTGTTTGTTATTCCAGAGTAAGTTCTTGCATTTCAGTTGAAAGTAGGGAATCCTGAGCTTGTCCAGACATTCCGTTATTAAAAAGAATACAATTAAACTGTTGTTAAGTGCTACCTGAACAAAGTGGCCTACCTGCATTAAGTAGACTCGTTGAAGGTTTCAATTAGGTCTAATCAAAAACATTTAAATTCCATAAGGCTGTGTTTTCTCATATTTAGATTAATGCATGTATCTATGGTTGACAGAATGTGTGGGTATTTTTATACCCCCTGCACAACGAAGTTATAAGGGGGATATACTGGATTCAGCATGTCTGACCATCTGTTTTTTTTTGTTCGGGACATAACTCAAAAAGTATCAAGATGAAACTTCATATGTGGATAGATCTCATCGAAGGGGAGTGCAGTGACCAAGAACCATACCTCTGTTGAGTAATTTTGGAGTTATTGCCCTTTGTAAATTTTCATACTTAATTTTTGTCCAGGCCATAACTAAAAAAGTTAAAGAGTTTAAAAGCTGTAAAGATGAAACTTCACATGTGGATAGATCTCATTGCGGGAAAGTGCAGTGATCAAGAACTATAACTCTCTGTCCCATACTTTTGGAGTTATTGCCCTTTGTATTTTTTTATTCTTATTTATCCCTGGTTGTAACTCAAAAAGTTAAGGTTCAGATGAATTCATATGGATAGACTCATTGAGCGGAGTCAGTCCAAGACCTAACTGTCTGTTGTCCGAAACATTTTCTTCAAACTCGACTAAAGTGTTAACCTCATTGAGCTGATGTGCAGAAGGCATGAGGCGGTCATGCTGGCTCAAGGTCAAGGTCATACTTGAAGGTCAAATGTTATTTTCGTGTCCGCTCCATATCTCATGAACGCTTGGACACATTTTCTTCAAACTCGACTAAAGTGTTTACCTCATTGAGCTGATGTGCAGAAGGCATGAGGCGGTCATGCTGGCTCAAGGTCCAAGGTCATACTTGAAGGTCAAATGTTATTTTCGTGTCCGCTCCATATCTCATGAACGCTTGGACACATTTTCGTCATGATATATAAAGTTTTTAATTGAGTTACACATGTATTTTGTGGTTACCTAACACATCCTATACTTCATTGATGTTCACTTTTTGTACTGTTTCCCATGTAAAACTTGTCAGTAAATTTTTAATATATGTGCCTCCGAATTCTGAGATTCATATATAACTCCTGAAAGTTAAATTGTCTTTAACTGATCTTCTATGTCTGCTACAACCATGCCAGGTTAAGGTGAACATAATCCTATGACCAAACAAATTCTAATATTTGGCCAGCGGCGGGGGATATAGCTGTCCTTTGGACTGCCTTATTTTTTATTCTTAATTTTTGTCTGGGCTGTAACTCAAAAAGTATGAAAGGTATCAAGTATCAAGATGAAACTTAATATGTGGATAGATCTCATTGAGCAGGAGTGCAGTGCCCAAGAACTGAAACCCTTATTAATTCGGTGTCATTTTAAAATCCCTGTGACAAAGCGGCATGTGGGGGATATTTTCGCCATAACATTGGCAGGTCTAGTTTTTTAAGCTGTCTTTTTGTAATAGGAGTTTGCTCCATTAACTGGAATAATTGGGAGGCCCAACTTGTTAGATAATTGATAATCCCATTCAATTTCCTCTAATAGGCATGCTTTGAGCCTTTATCAGTGGCTCCTTTATACAATATTGTAGCCCAGATTTTGCAGCCAGCACAGAAAATCCATTCTTTCATATTTAATTAAAGTTCAGTAAATTAATATTCATGAAGTCATAAACTTGTACATGAAAATTCATGAGGTAAAGAGTTTATAATTAGTTCTTGATGGTAGATACTTTGCTGTTTCTCAGATGTCATCTGCATACATTTGAAATTTAATATCTTCCTGGCTTTGTAAGATTTAAGAACAGAACTGATGTGTCAAACAGTTGAGATCAACATTGAGGTAACACTTAAGGTGGCTAAATAACCCAAAATAACAAAAGGAATGAGGAACTGTAAATCAATTAACACTTATAAATTCTTGAGCAGTAAATTGTCAAGGGATGATTGGTTCATCATCATAACTGTCGTAAATGTCTGTTTTATATATTCATGTAAAATTCCAGAGAAACATGCTTAGCTATGATATGATAATAAGCCTGTAGAACATTCTTGATGTTGTAATTTACTCCCTATTAATACATGGTATACATCAATAGTGTTTTCGGCATTAATATGATATATTGAGTTGTTTTCCAAATGTCAGCCATTTTTGCACGAATATTTTCAGCAAACACGTAAGAGTTTGAGACAAATATTAGCATCTGTTTGTGGACCCAGCACTGTTATGTCACAATAATGACTGTTTAATATGCATGTCACATGCATATTATGTGAAAATAATACAAACTGTGCATAGAAATTGGACTAGTATTCTTTTATGACTGAGTTACAAATGGGTATTGTTGATAAATTCTGCATGTTACAAGATTGTCTGGGAATCAATTGACACAATAAATCATGATCATGGTATAGAAGGATCCCCAGGTGACCATGTCTGGCTGTTGTCAGCCTGTGTTGATGGCTTTGTGTCTGGGGTCAAAGTTTCATAACAGACATATGTAAATTCCTTCAATAACCAGAAGGTATGATAATTCAGTGCAGCTCCATTATTACTCCTTAACCCTTTCCCTCATATAGACTCATTTTGATGCACTCAATAGGTACCACATAAAGCCTGATCTGCAGAAAGCCAAACTCAAACCTTACCAAATTTAATTGTAAAATCCTCATTACCAGACCACTGAGGAGCAGCGAACAGCATAAAACCTGATCAGCCTGCGAGTTACTCGCAGGCTGATCTGGTTTTATGCTGTTCGCATAGGTCTTTTCATGGTATCCTCTATGAGGGAAAGGGTTAATTTGGGTCCATACTTTGTATTATAATGGGCTGCATATGATAAGTAATTGAACATGAATCTGAACAAGTCACAAGATGAAGGATCTATTTTTGGTCTGTGTTATATTGACTTTTATTTTCTAATGGAGCATGATATAATTAATCCAATGTACACTGTGCAGGAAACTTTGGATTTTTTTCTTAAAGATATTCTCATATATAAGTTAAACCAGAGAAAAGATGGTTTAGTGGTAGTGTACATTGATTCTTGATCTGCAAGTTGCGAGTTTGATCATCAATTTACAAGTTCCTGTGGTAATAATTACAGAGGGGTAATTGTCCCCAGTGGCCAGTGATAACAGATTCTACCTTGGAATGAGAAGGTCATGCATACCAGTTTTCCAAAGTTTGTAAAATTGGGACTGCTAGCTCCCTGTTTAACTTGACTATTTGAGTTTACCGTCGCTGCGACAGTATTTCAGTTATATAGTGACGTCCAGGTAATTACAGGTGGAGGAAGACCCCAAATGCACGGAGACATCCGGGTAGAACCACTGACCTACCGCAAGTCAGCTGGAAGGCTTCCTCACATGAAAATCTGAATGACCCTGCCGGGATTCAAACCCATATGGTGAGGGGCTGAGTGAGTGTTAAAGTCAGCTACTTTACCCTCTCGGCTATGGAGGCCCCGCTTCCTGTTTATGTTGTATTGTTGTATAGGGGTTTACCGTCGCTGCAATAGTATTTCAATAATATAGCAACGTCCAGCTAATTATAGGCTGAATGTGATATCATGCCACATGTCTGTAGTGTCATACTGTGATGAGACAGAGCTTTACATATCTCAAGTAGACACATGACTGAAATTGTGTCAGTGGGATGTAAAACCCATTAAAGTCTGTTTCTCTATTACTTTGCTGACCAGGTACCATCTTCTTAAAACTGTCACAATATCTGACTCAAAAGGAAAGTGCCATTCTCATGTATCCATTTCATTCAATGGCAATAGGTATATATTACAGGTAAAGGTCATATTCTAAAAATTTCAAGAAAATTAGGCACCTTCTTTAGTTGAAATGTTCCTGATAAGGGAGACAACTCATGTATAGTAGAATAGAATTTGACATGTTTTGTCCAGACTAGGAATCAAACCAGCTACTGCCTGCACTGAATTTAGCAATTTTAATCATTGATCCACTACCTGGGTTAATTTTAACAATTTTTTTATTTTGTTATACCATCTAGAAATATACCTCTGTAAGTGTAATATTAGAATATCAGATTTCTGTCTCGATTTCACACCGCTAATAAATTATTTAATCAGTAATAGGAGAAGAAAAAGAATTTTTGTAGGTTACTCTTATTCATAATATGGTGTTCATTTACATCACATTAAATTAAACTGTTCAGCCCTAAGACGGACTTTCATTATAAAGGACCAGCTACTTTTCTGACGGCCTGTCATTTTGCTACAGTTGCACAAAAAGTCAGAGTGACATTCAAAATCGTTGCCGTGCCAGACTGATAAACCGTACATCATATCTGAATAAGATTTCAGTCGTAATATCTGTTGATCTTGAACCCTTTCCCAGAGACATTTTGGTTGCCATCCAGTCTATGTATAATATCTGTTATGATTTATTCAGTATATTGCCACTCTGATCATATATCTACAGTATGCATGGATAAGTATGGAAGATATATGATATTGGTTTCACCAAAGTTCAACCCAGCTGTCTGTGGCTGGATGGATACGAAATACGGAGAACACATACTATTGTCACTTTGACCTCTAGCCACAATTTAGTACCTAATTTGAATAACATAAAGCTTGTTCTACTAGAGCTATATGTAAATGTCCATATTTGAAAATAAAGTATTCGGGAAATGGTTCAATATGTCCATATAGAAATTTGCATGATACTGATTTGCAGTATGTTCTATAAATGTACTTTATAAAAAAACGTGCTGAATCATGTAGATCCATTATAAAGCGCTCTATTATAAAGCCCTCCATTATAATGTGAAAGTCATTAGCATATATCCCAGCCCAACGGTAGATCCTATTTGCATAGTGGATAAATTAAGTGTATTTTTACAGACCCTAAATATAGCTTTATAATAGATCTGCAGTGTACTCCAGCAATAAATGCTTCCTGTTGTCCAAATTTCACCATGCAATCTATTAAACTCTGTCAGAATAATTTCACCGTCTCTCAAACTAAAGCTGTCATAGAACAAGACAAGATCCATAATAGGAACTTGTGGGGCTATATTCAACATAGAATTACATCCTTAAACAAAATAGAAACATTATATTTATAAAATGATCAATGAATTATTCTGTCTTCAATCTGAAACATTCTCAGTGTTTGTTTCAATCGATTGCTGGAAAAGGACATTGGATCATCAAATAGAAATGTTGGTATGTTTATTTTATGGATGTAAACATCACTATCCCTTAGGAAGGCAGCCTGCTCTATCAAATTGTTTATCAGTTGGATATTTCCCATGCAGATGTATAGAATGCATCTGGTCATTTCCCAGAAAATATTCAGTCATTAAAAGTTAATGGATCTAAAAACAACAACAAATGCTTTGGAATTCAGAAACAGGATAGCTGTACTTTTCATAATGTTGAAATCTAACAGAATTTCTAGTTTTATAGTATATTATTCAGTTGAGATGTGCCGACTAATTATAATGTTTTATCCCATGCATTTGTTGTAAACACTGAGGAATATTTATCTGATAGAGCATATCTTTCACTGTAGAAGATAAGGTGGGGAAAGTTTCCTGTGTGCTTATATTAACCTATTGCTTCATGAATATTCATGTATAAATTCATGACTTCATGAATATTGATTATCTAAACTTTAAATGGTATATGAAATAGTGGATTTTTTCTTTGTTCTGCAGACTGTGTAGAATTTGAACTACACTATTGTATGAGCAAACAGAGGAGACCCTGATCAGACAGCCCCTATAGAAGCTATCTGATCTGGGTCAGCTCCGTTTGCAAATGTATCAAATTGAGTCTATATGAGGGAAAGGGTTAAAGTAAGTGCGTTAACCATTTCCCTCATAGAGGAAACCATGAAAAGACCTATGCGAACAACATAATACCAGATTAGCCTGCGAGTAACTCGCAGGCTGATCAGGTTTTATGCTGTTCCCTGCTCCTGGGTGGTCTGGAAATGAGGATTTTGTAATTAAATTTGGTAAGGTTTAACTGTGGCTTTCTGCAGATCAGGCTTTATGTGGTACCTATTGAGTGCGTCAAAATGAGTCTATATGAGGGAAAGGGTTAACCGAGTCTGGTTAAAAATATACATTGTACATGTAATGGTATATGACATCAAGTCGATAGAAAATGATGTCATGTATAATTGGATGCTTAGATCCCACTGGGAATTTCAAAGGCACAGGAGAATGAAAGAAAGAGAAAAATATAGAGACAAGGTGTAAGAATAACATCAGATAAAAAGAATATTTGCTGATTTCTGGTTAGATTATAATTGTTTTCTTTCACGTGTGGTTTTAGAATGTATGCATGTACAACAGAATGTATGTTTAAAATGTATTTTCAATTGTGGTTCATTTATTATAGTACATGATACGTTGAAATCAGTTGTCAATTAAAAAATGTGCTAAACTGATCTGTGTCATTATGGATTCATAATTACAATGTAATGTTCTGCAGAATTGTATCAAAACTGTTGTAGATTTTATGAGGGCAACAGGGATATAGTCCTTTTTTACTGTTTGTCCATTTAGTATCCTTCATCAACAAGATATATTAACCTTTAACCTGCTGAATATCTCAAACAGACTTAGCCAGCATCTTTTTTGGAACTGTCCATTATCAATTTTAAGGATAACAAGATGAAAACTTGTTGTTGGTCAGCCAACAGTAAAGAGCCAGGATTGTGCAGGCTGGCCAGTGGCTCCTTACTGATGGCAAAGGTTAGCACTTACAGTTCCAGCAGGATAAGGGTTAAATCTGCAACATTTTGACACAGTTTTTGGCGACATTACATTGTTTGATTGTCTGTATGGTGGACAAATAGGAGACTGTATCATCCGTCACCACAGCTGTGCAGATGCCTCTGAATGACTCTATGATAATGGTGCAAAATTACCACCAGGATAAAATCTTGGTCGTTTATGACAGATGCATGATAAGGCAAATGACTAGTTATTAATTCATTGTTTTCTAGATAGGATTCAGAAATGATTTGATGGTCAACTGAGTTTGATGCTGATTGCTTAGATATTAATAGGCCTGCATTATTGGAGGCAATTTTTGCAGAGATAAAATTGACCAACTGGACACTTGTAATTTATGTGCTCTGTGAATGCATGGCTGACTTGAATGACCTTTGGAAGCAGATGATATCTTTCAGGTTATCTGGATTGAAATGATCTGTTGCTGATCAATGACAGTGACACTGAAAGACTTCTTACAGCATAAATCTTAGCAATATTTGGATTTTTTTCATACAAGTCAGACATTAGGGCAGCCTTCATGCATTTCAGTAGACAGCTTGGCTCTGCTATGCATGCAACAGATATTTTTGTTCTCCATACCAATCAAGTAACACTGGCCACATAATCTTTCAAATGGGATAATAGACTTCAGTTATATTCAAGGCTTCTTCAAAAAGAGAGCAGAGGGAACAAAATTTGGTGAATTTACAATTTCATTTTTTTTTTCTTATTAAAGTCCTGTCTATAAAACAGTATTAAAAACAAAAACAATGGCCTCACATTCTATAGAAACATGGAATATCAAACTACTATTATGGAAAAGATTCAAATCTGCATGCATACCATGGTACCTTGATTTAAAGGATCTATTTGCCTTTATAATCTTTTAATTTCAAACATGAGATGTTCCTTTTTTCAAAATTTAAATCCAGAACTGCCTTGTTTACTGACCTAAAGAATAGAAGCTTTATATACATGCAATAACATGAAATTGCCTTTGATTTTATCATTTATTTCAAGTTATAGTTGTACAGTCTCAATTTAAGATGTTTTGTGAACTACAGGACTTAACCTATCAGAGACTACTTTATTGATCTACCATTCTTTGTATCCCTGTAATGAAGACACCCATTTTATTTATGACTTTTCTCACCACTAAATAGGAAGCAACATCCGACATGGGCAGTTTGATGTTTATTTCTGTGAACAATTAGTAGGAAGAAAATGGACTGGACGGCATTTCCTAGAAGACATTTGTGTCACATGTTTGAGGGGATGGAGGAAATATGGTAATGTGAAAGTGCTGAGAAAATTGACAGGAAGTGTTTCCAGTTACATGTATATACAATGTACCTGATAGAGGTAATGGCATTTTATTTGTTGGATGATTGGTTTTTAGACAGCAGTTTCTCCTTTATATTGGTTTTTTATGTATATAGGATGAGAGAAATTTCTTTCTACATGAAATGATAGAGAATCCAACAAAACGTATCAAACATAATACTTTGTGAAAAAAAAAAAACAAGGAAAAATCATGACGGAGATCAGCAGTAATCACTGAGACAGCTGTGGTCCAGTGATGATGCAAGGTAATGTAGCTCCTTTATAATGCTATATTTAGGGGTCAAGTCTTATGCTGTTTTCTAACAGACCACATTTTAACTGTACTTTAAGTAAAATAATCAAATAAGTACATAAAGATTTTTGGTCCCGTGTTTTTCTGCATTATAATTGTTTTGTGTTCTGTCTTAATTGACCACAATTCTGTAAGTTGCGAGTTTGAATCCCAATTCAACTTGATGTATCACTGTAGTCCAGTGGTAACATATTAACTGCAGATTTGAAGGTTGTGCATGGGTTCAAAACCATATGGGAGTAATAATCTTTCATAACCCTCCCAGGTGCAAATTACTGGTCCAACCTGTGAATCATTTAGAAGGATAAAAAGGAATTGTAACAGCCTGTTTCCCAGTCAGCATAAGTAAAAATAAGTTTAAACAAAACAGTAAGAATAAAGAAAACTTATGTACAAATTTGTGGCTTTAAAAAGAGTATATATCATGTTTATATTGATTTTTCAGTCAGAACGAGATAGATTACTAAATACACATAAAGATGATGCTGATGATGTCATCTAGGAAGAAAATAATAATGGAAATAAGATGATTATGATGAAGATGATTTGATGGTGATAGGCAGTCACCCTTGATTTTCCTTGTGATCAACCTAACTGCAGTGCTGGTTTTTTCACGACCTAACTGCAGTGCTGGTGTTTTCAGGAGGTTGTTACTGCAGGGCTATTGATTGCCATCCTGCTGGGCCCATCTTTGAGTCTGTTTCCACTTCGCTTGAGTTCTGAGGAATCAAAAGTAATTTAGAGAGATATATGAGTGGCAAGACTTCTCTACAAATCAAGATGACATAAACATGGATTTCTTTGGATAAAAAGTCCTGTCCAGACATCCCTGGTAGATTTGATAATTTTTCAAATGGCCTATCAGCACACAATGTTCATGGTCGACAGACTGAGGCCAGTGTTTCATTTATAATGTATTTCTTTGTCAGTATTGTCATTAGCTCTCAGACAAAATACCCATTTGAATTTTTTTAGGATGATGAATTCATTTTTGCTGCTCCGTAAAAAAAAATGGAATGCATTTTCCTATGAATCTTCTAGGAACATCAAAAGGGCTTCAGCCTCAGCTGTCTTTGACTGAAATGACCGGAGTTGTCAGTTCCATTAATACTTATGGCAGCTGATTTGTTAGAAAATGTAGCCATTGATTGATGGAAGACATCTTTTTCAGAAATCTCACTCTGCTGGTACTTGAACTTGGCTTTCAAGATTTGTATAACTAAAGTTTGTTTGGTGTTGAAAACACCAAGTTAATATTCAGACTAAAAGTTAAAGCCTTTTTTAATGGCCCTTTTTAAAGTCACTGTGGTCCAGTGTTAATGTACTTGACTGCGAATATGCAGGTTGTGGGTTCAAAGCCCTTTTTGGGGCAGGGATTTTTCATGACCTTCCCAGACGCAAAGTACAGGTTCAACTCAGGACTTGTTGAGAGGGAATAGTATGAGTGGCAAGAACTTGTTTTCCAAATAAACGTAAAATAAATAAATAAATTTAAACAAATGTTGATCCTTGTATTTTCCCAGTGATGTTAAAGTTTTTCCGCTATATGAGCATTGATTATAAATCTAAAGTTGAATCCTTGGCTGGGGAGGATTATTGTAGATTCTTTCAAGAGCAATTAAAGTACTGGTCCAACTCTGTCCATATTTAAAGAAAATTTAGGTTAGATAAGTCTTTTTTGCCTAGATTTATATAAAAAGAAAGTTTGCATGAATTTGAATATACTGGTAAATGTATTAAAAAGGAGTGTGGGAGGGGGAGAGGCTGGCAAACAAAATTAAGTTGACAAAGACAGAAATTTGAAACCTTATATTCAATGATCTACAGATGATCTGAAACTGAAAGTGTTAGCACCTGAGTAGTTCAATCTGTAGAGCATAATTATCCAACCTGTCCTGGAGAGTCAGAGCAATGATTTTACTTTTTTTCCCTGTGTTTCACAAAATATCTCAATTGAGATTATATATTTACAAAAGTTGTGAGGAAATTCAAGACTTTTTGGAAAAGGGTTTTTTGAGTTGAAATACAGGCTAGTTTACGTAAGACCTTTCTTAAAATGGTGTTAGCTTACAATTACCATAACTTAACCCACTATAATTAACTGTACTCAAGTTTCTTTTTTTTACTTGGAAAAGTTCATTTTATCCTTGTGTATTCTTCATCTTTTTCCAAGTGATAATCTATATTAATCTAAGCCATGCAATCCTGGACTTCTTTTTGGATTAAAAAGTGCAATCATATCAACTTGGCAATTCCCAGCCTTACCCATTCAAGGAAATGAGTGTTCCGAATATGTACATGTTCTAAATCTATGGTGATTTGGCCATACTGTTCATTTTTTCATTAAGTCTTCTTTACCACTGTTTATTAATCTTTAAACAAATATCCCAAACTACATATTTACTAAAAAAATGTCAAGGTTGGGTATTAACAGCAAACAAACAACTTTTTAAGGTGGCCTTATATTGATTCAATTAGGATGAATGAGAAGCTGCTTCAAATCATTAAAGTACAAGTAACAGTCAGAGATGACATCAGTCAAATTAGATGTGCACACAGAATGTTTTCATAAAGTCCCAATCAAATGTCATTCCTCATGGCTTCACAAGGTTTCCTTGTGTGTTTTTTCTCCTGCCAGCAAAGTATGATTTTATTAACTGTTTGCCGAAGGAAATATTGATGGTAATAACAGAACTGCCATCCAAATCACTGGAGAAATCATAGATGTAGCAAAATCAAATTAGATTTGAGGGGCTCATAAATAATATTTGTAGAGAGGAAGTGTAATTTGAAAATGATGATAGACTGGTTTCTGTTATTTCATTCCAGGACGTTCATTGAACCAGTCTTAAGGAAAGTACAAGGGAGTTAAAAGTAAAAGCTGATTTCTTAGATATAATGATTTTGATGCCCGTTTAAATCAAAAGTTATGGAATGTGTCTGGTTTTCTGTAAATATCTTTTTTTTTATTTGAAGAAAAAAAAAGTGTGGGTCATTTTTTTAATGGTATAGTAAATAAATTTTTATTTGAAAAAAAAGGGTAATTTTTAATTTGTATAGAAATTAAGTTATGAAGATTTATATCATTCTAATATTAATTGTCAATCTCATGTAGAAATAACAATTTATATGAATATTGTTTTATGCAAGATTTGGAAACCTTTAAAAAATAAAATTGTAATTTCCATAAATAGTATTTTGACTCATTCTTTTGCCAGTAGCAATGTTATTTGGCAACATGCCATCGTCAGCTTACCACGAATGACTCTTTTCGTGAGGAACGCTGTATCTTTCTCAATTGATCAAATGAAATATAAAGTACAGAAAAACCAATTATTCTAATTGTTGATTTTATTTTTCAAACTAAATTTTCTACCATCTTAATTGCTTAAACTGTAACTCATTTTCCATTTGTAATATTGCATGTTTGCATGTACATCTGTTTAATAATCTGTAAATTTTAGTTTAAATTTATCACTGCTTGCAGAAATAGTCACTCAGTTTAAGTAGCCTTCCCCAGCAATGGTTACTTGAGTGCTGGGTCATTCATGAGTAATAAAAAAAAATGTTAATAAAACAAGTTGTAGAGATTTTATGACTAAAAATATAAATCTAATTTTTATTTTAAATTTGGTTAAAATAGTGTTCTCCCTTCCTTTAATTATTAAGTTCGAAACTCTCTCACCTGTCACTTATAATCACTGATAAGATGATTCAAGCTTAAAGTACCGTTGTATTGCATGTATGTAGCAATTTGCATTATCAGCAAGTAATTAGCTCAAACATCAGTTATATAATCGAATAGGTCGACCACAACTGATGAATTTTTTATTATCGGAAGACTCCCTGTCTACTTTACTGCCCCTGTATCTGTTTAGAAGAGGAACTTGATGTACTGTAACTTTAAAGTGGGACCTTGGGAACATCTGCCATGACTTAAAGTAGATTGGAAGCAACAGTCAGTTGGACTTTGTTCAATTTTGTTAAAAGCATGTTCAAGAAAATTAATTTCTTGTGTTGTAAGTGATGATCAATTTATTTATAAGGCATTCTTTTTTTATTCTTTGTTTTATGAACTGCCAGTATTACAAGACAAAAAATATGCATTAAAGTAAAAATAAAGAAAAAAAAAACATTAGTGTACAAAATGGAATTTATTTCAAGGTCTATGATAAAAGGTATTATTTTATTAATTGACTGCACTGGGTGGTTTAATGTCTATACAGATAAATAAAATATAACAATGGATTTCTTGTGCATCTTTTTTTTAAAATAATCATTAATAGCATCACGAACAGAAATATTGATTTTTGTAAACCAGATCAACCATTGACTACCTGTTATCCCATTGTAGCTATTGGGCGGCCTGTTAGTCAGGCAATATATCTTTTTACACAGGAAAGATCCATTAAAGAATATAAGTTTTCTTTCTCTGAAAAAGAAATTTTTGAGCAAAGGGTATGTGAAAAAAAAATGCCAGTAGATTGATCAGAGAAGCCATGTTTAGTTTGTCTGTTTGGAAGAAAAAGTCAAGCTATTATAATCGCTGGGTTGTTGTGTAAAATTTTTAATGCTGATTTATGAAACAGATAAGCATTGCTCTGTGGGGCTCTTATTTTTGAAGTATTGTATAACCTCACTTTTGATCTATTCATGGATGATGACGCAAGATAAGACCTAAAGAATATTTGAACAGTTTTCATTGGTAGAAAATGCCTTTTCTTAGGGAAAAATTTTGAACAAAATTATTTGTTGAGATGACAACTAGCTGGAGTATATACTTTATATTCATGAATAATTAATAAAGTATTCAGATTGAAATACAGTTAATTGATAATTATATAGCTGTTTTATCGAAACACTTCTCTTGCACATTGAGACCTGTTTCAGGCTGAATGTTATAAACATCTGCAGTGTATTATAGTCTGCTTCTCTGTTTCAGTTGACTGAAAGACAATTACAGTTAACTTTATTACAATAATGTTTACTCTCCAGATGCGGTGGAGGGGACACTTTACGTTATATAACATGCCATGTCATTAATTTGTTAATGACATCATATAATTACAACATATTCTAAAAGCATATGCAACCTAAGTATGTACCCTTAAAACAGTGAATCTGAATGTACCGGTATGTCTAAATAGTTTAAAATACAAAACATTTTAATATGTCTCATAGGATTGAGTCATCCTTTTATACAATTTTCATGGTTCTGTTTGTTTGATGATAGCAGGAGAAATATAAAAGACTTAGTAACATCAGAATGCCAGGTATATATCATTGCAAAAAGCTTTTAAAATTATGCTCTATTTATTTGTTTACAAATGTTGGAATATTTATTATTCTTGAAACCAGCTTTTCAAATTTGATCTCTGTATTGAAATTTGTTCATTCGTTCTAAATTTTATACGCAAATATAAATTTGTGTTAAATATAATTATTTACAAATTTGAAATTAAAAAAGGAAAAAAGTTGATGGTTCAAGCCAAGTCTAAAAGGAAAAGGAGAATATAATGTAATTTCATACCTCAGAAAATGTTAAAGAAAATGAGACCAACATCTAAGAAAGTAATATAAAAAAAATAAAACCAGAATGAAATTGATAAAAAAGTGGAGAAGAGTAGAAAGGGATTTCTCAGCTCTGAAGACGAAATAAACAATAAAGCCAAGAGTAATATATGAACAAAAAAAAAAAATTATGTAAAGAAAATAAAAATGGGCGCAGTTTACCCTTACAATCGTTCTTCATTTTACAACTTACTCACATCAGGTATTTTATTTAATGTGTTTTCAGGAGCCTCTTAAAACAGTGAGTAGAACCTGAAAATGAAAATGCTGTTAAATGTCTGTTTCTTTATTCATGCAATGATAAAATAGCTGTTAATTCAAGTCAGTTCCCCACTTCCTAAAGCAGATGTTTTCTGATTTCTTTATAATTTACACAGGTGCTGCAAAGATTTTTATAATTCAATTTTTTTTTCAGAATTTTTTCTTGAACACAACAAGGGAAACTGAAGAGGGAATCCATGTTGTACAGTTTTGACCTTGCCACAGAGGATAGGTATGTTGTTGTTTTTGTTTATTTTTAAATCTGGTTTGTTTATCTGTCTATAAGCAGGATAAAAAGCAAAGCATGTATCAGGATTGTCATTAAATGTAATGGAGAAATGGAGTATAAGACATAGATACACAGCTGTAGACTCATTTTTATGTACTCTATTATCATGCAAACATCAATATTGCAGTGTATATAATAGACCCAATATGATTTATTGGTATTATTATATGATAACAACATGGTCCAATATAATTTAATGGCTTGATTAGGACCCAAAACATTGTATTAATGGATTTACACTGCACATGTATTGAGATTTGTTAGTTTAGTATCAGTATTGCGTCTTTCGTTTAACTTATCAGAAGAGGGGCTGCTTATACTGGAATCTGACTTGTCGTGTACCGTCCTGTCATTTCATGTCCTACACTCACATTGCATGAAGACAAGGCTAAATACCAGGGTATTAATCACCTATGTTGGTTGTTCTAGTTTTTATCAGATTATGAAACAAGTCCTCATAAATTATATCGATCATTTTCCATGAGTTGGGTGATGATGTGCACCAGGGGAAAAACCCACATGGATCATCAATGGACAGAGGCAGTTACCATACCCTTTCATGTTTGTGACGCTAAAATCGAACCTGCGTTGCATTTAAGTGCATTATCACTTCCCTATCCAAGCATCCAAAGATGCCAGATTTTCTTTTATTCATAAAATCATTGTAAACCCCACTGTGGGCTGTAAGTGCATCTTATAATTTCGTATTGTTTTTCATGACTTCTTTACAACTACATCAGAGCTACAATAATTGGCCTAGAAGTTACAATTTATCATCATTATCAATTAGGCATATTAGGTTTGTTTAGTACTATCTTCAGAATAAAAAAACTCCAATAAAACACATTGATTCTAAAGGATTCTTTTTATCTACAGTACTGGACTTGAGTAAATATAATTTTTGTTTGTTTGTCACTCTTTTGTAAAATAATTTTTGTATAGGAATACAAACTGTTCGGGCTGATTTTTCTTATTTTCTTGTAATCACATGAATTTCCTATTGTATCAGTCATGATTCAAATAAGGCATGGAAAACTCTAGATTTAAATCTTTCTCTAAGAGTTTTGTGACTCAGACCTCTTAAATAGAGTAAAACAATAAAACATGTATCATCTTCAGTAATGTTTACTCAATTTTGATTATCTTGATATAGATGCTTTTGCTTTGTAAGACCATAAATTCTATTAATCTGTAACAGGAAAAAAAATCAATCAGTTGCGTGACCTAGAACAGTAACTCTAATAAAATATTGATTCAAATTTGCCTCCTGACATTTTTTTATTCCTATGAGATATTTCTTGCCTATCTGGTTACCTAGTTTATTTTCTTGTTTTCAGCATTTTTTGTGATTCTAGCAACTTTCTCAATAGCCATTTGTTGAAGAGCTCTGAATTTCTTTCTGTGATCTTTCTTAAGGTTAAAACATTATTCTACAAGTGGTAACAGTGTAAGAGGCACTTGAGACGGAAAGATTTTTGTATGAAAACAATTCTACTTGTATACATTGGGCCTTGGAAAGATATAAATCTGACTTCAGAGTCAATCATTTTGAGATTCTTTTGTGATATTTTATTCCTCCGAATCAATAGACAGGGGGTGGAGGGTGGCTTATAGTTTTTGTCCTGTCTGTCTGTCTGTCTACTGGATCACTTATGTAAGTGTCTCACCAAATTACTTGTTTGCCATTAAATCTTAATATCCTAACATGTGTGATAGGTACTTTATAGTTACCTCCGCACAATTTTAATGTAAAATTCCATTTATTTCACATTGATTATGCAACAAGTTTTCACAACCCACATATATAGTAGCGTATGTCAGATCCTTGCAGAAGGAGAATACCAGAGTACCAAGGAAAACCTACATGTCTAGATGGTGACCACAATGCACTCTTACATCATTCCCAGAATGCACTGATGAGAATCAGAATGTGCTAATCACCAAGACATTATAATATATTCCCGAATAATTGCCAGAGTTTGTTACAGTAAAATTGCATTATGATTCTGTGAGAAATGTTTTGCAATAATGATTCAATTTCAACAATAGCTTCAGTTTCCTTTGTGAATACATAATTATCACGTTCAAGCAAATTAAAAGAAAGGAAAAAAACAACATGAAAACATTAATCATCTAGAGTGACATAATTTAACTTCCATTACAGGTTCAAATGTATGATATGAAGTAAACTACATGAATAATGAGGAAGCCATGCTGAGCTTTGCCTTTATATCATTACTTGAAGTAGCTTCAATTACCATCATACCTACAGATTTATCCTCTTACACAATAATATTTGAAGATGTTTTTTTACCTATACCATACAAATGCAAGACCTTTTTCACAACTTCCATAATGTAATACTTAAAATTTGTGTTTTGAAAAACCAGCAAAATCACTGCTAACAAGATTAAATGATTAGTAGCATTCAAAACCTTGGTATTAAGTATTCCTTTCATTAAATAGACAGTATCTTGATGTGGAGGCAGTTTTATAAAAGTTGTTGACGTATCTGCACATATATTAAATTGGATGATGTGATGAATGCTTATAATCCTCGCAAAGTAAAAAATGTATTAAAGAAACTATATCAACGGTGGTGTATGTGATAAGAAAATGTTGCAACAGTCAGGATTTTAAATCACCTCAGTATCAGCAGACAGTAGGGTTGCATGGGGTAAGATGCAGATTATTCCCATCATCTGTGTCTCATTACAGGAGGCAGTTTACAAATTTTGTTAATGCTTCAGTAATATTAGTTATGCAGGGGGTCCAATTACAAGTTTGCATTTTTATGCCAAGTTAAATAGATGAAAATGAAATCAAATCAGTCCCATGGTGTGATAATAAGTGACATCATAAATTATATCACGGTAATAGGCAGAAAAATGAAACTGGTGTACTTGGTAGCTTTCTGCAAGCCTTTAAGATTCAGGCTATTAAAATTGTTTCTTCAGGTTAACTCTGTTCACATATATTAATGCATAATAATGAACGTATCAGTTAATGGCTTATGTTTATTTTAGAAGTTGTTCATGCATTCTGTACCTGTTTATGCTCTTCTGCTTTGGAGGGAAAGAATTTAAAAAATATGATTGTGTAAAAAAAGAATAAATAAAGACTGATTTTCTTTCCTTTTTGATATTTTCTTGATAGGAAGAGTTGTTTCAACAATCTTGATGAATGCCTGGTATGGTGTCCATTTACACAGACTTTGCTTTAAATACAAATGAATTCTCATACAATAGTTAAATATATTCATGGAAGTCATGCACTTGACCTGCTTTTGCTTCATATTTTACTGCGGAATAACATACTGTTACAGCAGCAAGGTTATTAGATGAAGTTCCTAACTCACACTACAGTGGATTTTCATGTGAGAATTAGATCTAGTTATTGGTGTTTTTTATATGATAAGACATAGAGCTATTGTTCAGTGTCAAATTCTACTAATGCTTTGTATTAAGTTTACAATTTTCATCATGATTTACTGTAATGTATGTCTTCATATTGAACCACAGGATAAGGTAAATTCTCAAAAGGGTAACCTTTATCCCATGTTTGAAATTTCCTAGTTGAAATTCATAGATTTTTGAGAAATTAAATATGCATGTAAACCCCATATCCACTCTAGAACCTGGGTTTAGTGAGTGCAGTATCTGATTTGTAGACTCTGACAATAACTTTACTGCAGTTAATGAACACTTACTAAATGACAACGTTTCTTTGTTGAAAAAAGCAGTAAATTCTGCAAGACAAGTTGCACCCATACCAATAAAATGTAAAAAGGGAGAAAATGCCATAAAAACAGAGAGGATTTGTTTTTGTCTGGACTCACCAGGGTTATATCAGGTATTTTGCATATTTTAAAAGTCTTAGCTGAAAAGTTATGACCTGAGTGTTTACCAAAGTGCAAGGAATATTTGTAAATTTGAATTCATACTCAGCAAAAATAATAGACATATTCTAAAATTTAAAATTTCTTTTGAACATGTAAACTT
>CM037782.1:57857506-57907506 GCA_021229015.1 Solen grandis
ATCATGAAACTGTTGTAAGTGCATATAGAAATAGGGAGAAACGGAAGAGGTTTTTGGTCAGCCCTCACTATGAAGCTTTTGTTTACCAGAACATAAATCTAGAATATAAGTATTTGCCAACAAAGACTCATTGATTGACACTTCCGTCTTAATTATCCACCAGTAACCTGTTGGTATGATCCAATGCAGCGATTAAAACTAGTACTGAGGCGTGTTCAACAATTCAAGTGCTTCAAGCGACTGCAAGTACTCTTTTTCTGAACCCGAGTGTTACATGTAGTGCTTGCTTGCGCTCGATGTCATACTGTTTAGGTGTTACGCCAAGATGGGGTCGTCTGCTCCCCATATGACAACTCTTTTACAAATGATGAAACTGCTTAGTGATACCAGCATAATTTGGTCTCAAGTCCGCCATTGATGGGATCGAGCAATCGCTCTCGTTCTATAGAATATTTCTATTATCTGGCTCTCGCAATGGGGCGCTTGCTTTGTTAAACATGCTAATGGTGAATCTTAGCACTAGGTAACTTAGGATATTGTAGTGGTATAGGTCAAGTTTTGTGGTGTGGTTACTTGTTATTACCGACTTGCTTAGTAAAGCAAGTTGCGTAATGAGTGAATGTGGTCTCGCTATAATGGTGGTAGTAGTAAACACGGTAGGTCTGCCTCTGATTCTCTGATAGCAGAAGGGGGACCAGTCTGCAGGGTCACGGGTTTGAGATGGGCCCAAATTCCAAAAGAGAAAAGGGGGAGAAGTGAAGTGGTATAGGACTGCCATGTGCGATGTTGTTACTTGTTATTCCTGACTTGCTTAGTTAAGCAACGTTGGGTAAGGTCAGTGCTTGGATGAGTGAATGCCAGTCTTGCTATAATATGTAAGGGTAGTTCAAGGATTGGTTGGACCACTGTCAAGATTGTTTACTAGACAGGGTGTGGTATATCATTTGTCTATGGCTAACATGGCAGTGAGAAAATACTCTGTATCATGTAGACATCTCCAAAATGACTGAAATACTGCTCATGGGACATTAAACCCAAGCAAACAAACATTCTCAATTAAATATAATATCATTTGAATATCAAGATTTGACAGTTTTGAAAAGTCAATGAATTATTCTTTCAAATACCTGTTATTGCAGAATAGCTGCAGGGGTCTTGGTTCCTGTATTAAATGCCATAAAAGTTGTACATGAGAAATGAGGAAGTGTTTATTTCATGCATTATTCAGTGCATCGATGTCTAATTACCGTGGGGTTATCAATAATGCCTGAAGGAAATACATCTATTGTTTTACAGAGATATTGATTTCAGTCACCTGTTCCAACTAAATCCACAAAGGATAGCCACAAAGGCTATGATTGCATATGCATGCATTTAATCACGAAAATCAAATATAAATCATGCATTTTATATGCCATATTTCTGTTGACTATATTTAGTGTGAATTATTCTGGAATTACTTTGCAGCTCTCTCTAAATGACCTTGGCAAATAACCAGTTTATGGATATCATGTTCATCATATTTGGATTATAAATGCCCAGTATTGATGTGGTTTCATTATTCAATGTTTATCAACTGTTTATTGACATAAGCTTTGCTAATGACTTTTAAATGCAAAACAAAAATTTCTAATTCATTATTGATTCTAGGTCAGAATACACAGTATTTTAAAGCTGCGCTGTATAAAAAAATGAGAATATCATCATAGCATTTGAGTTTTCCTTCATGTTTATATATTATACATACAGTATTTGTCTATAATTGTTACCTACCTAGTTATGATTTGAAAGAAATACAGTGTAGATCCATTAGAAATTGCTCCATTATAACACAAAAGACTATATATATCATGGTCCAACTTTAGGCCCCAAAATTTAAATCTTTTGATTTGTTTTGTTAAATTATGGTGTGTTATGATATAGCTCTAATGTGGTCCAATAAAATGCAGTATCTTGACTTGGACCTCAGATGCAGCATTATAATGGAGCTGCACTAGCTGTATCATTTTTAACCCTTTCCCTCATATAGACTCATTTTGAAGCACTCAATAGGTACCACATAAAGCCTGATCTGCAGAAAACCACAGTTAAACCTTACCAAATTTAATTACAAAATCCTCATTTCCAGACCACTGAGGAGCAGCGAACAGCATAAAACCTGATCAGCATAGCATAAAACCTGATCAGCCTGCGAGTTACTCGCAGGCAGATCTGGTTTTATGCTTTTTGCATAGGTCTTTTCATGGTGTCCTCTATGAGGGAAAGGGTTAAAGAGGAAAACTACACTTGACATATTGCATAATCAAATTTAACCCAGTTGCCCTAAACAGGATTTGAACTTGAAACCTCAGGTATGCAAATAGGTCATTGTAGCAACATTGCTATAATGCTAGCCCTATGACAATGAAGTACAAGTGCCGTGTAATACCTGAGCCCTATTACATTATGTCATTGAATATGGGTCCCTTCAGCCTCCATTTTTTTCAAGTGAAATCATAGCCCTGTACAAAATATTGTGTACTTGCATTATATATGTTATAACCTAGTGTTGATTCATAGATGTTCAAATCTGACAATTTTGTGCCCTGCCTACAGACTAGTCGGAGTTCGGGTGTGCTGTTCTATGCCGTGGGTGGATCCCCCTTCCACAGTCACCTGACGGCCTTCATACATAACAGTACCGTCCAGGTGTCTGTTGCGTTTGGTGATGAAGACATTAACTTCCGGATCGGACTAGGTGTTGACAACTACAGGTGAGGAATTTAGAGTTTTTGAAAATTTTAAATCATAGAAAAATTAGTCTGGCCAGTTTTTCACTTAACATATGAAATTGTGATTATCCTGACTTCAAAAATGTGTCGTTTATTACTTTTCTGTCAATATGACTTTTAAACATTGGGTTTTGAAATTTTATAAGCTTATATCATTCAATAAGCATTTGCTTATTATACCCCCATTCCACAAAAGTTTGGGCTATTTAGGAATCAAGTTCATCAGGTCCCATCATGTCCTGTCCTACACTCACATTACAAGAGCTCAGCGCAAAACGGTCGTAACTTACATGTTTTAAAGAACAAGTTATGTCTGTTTTGCACTGAACTGTCGTTAAATTAATTTAATTTATTTAAATGAGGACAAGGTAGGATGCTGAGGTATTAATCACCTTCAGTCATACTTCTAATATAATAAATGAAATTAATGGTTCACTAGTAAGATGGTAATCACAATCTCTAAAGTAGACAGGGTCCAGGCATGCTAGTGAAGTAGGATTGATCACTGAACCATGAACCTGAATGGCTTCTTCACAGCATGGTCTAGATACAAATTGTTTCCAGTTTCTTGAATACTACACGAGGTTTCCTCTAAATTTCACTTTGGTTCTTTCTATACTAGACAGTTTGTTAGCTGTAACATCATTACTTTTTTTAACTGATCAAAATAATTCCCAGTGAATTAGCATCTATTAAAATTAGAGGTGCATGGTTCTTCAGTGGTTTCTGTAATGAACGAGTACAATTTTTCAATTTGTTACTGATAATTTTATTGCTTAACAACATCAAAAACCTGCATAGATATGATATAAATGTATCAGTTTCCATTCAAATCTTAGAAAATTACAATGTTATATTTGAAAATATTCATTCATTACTAATAATGACCTCAAAAGGAAATAAAAAATGGCTGACTGCAACGACTTGATTTCCTTTGCAAAATTGAAATACATGTATATATGAATAGTCTTCAACACAAGTCCCGGAATATGTTGTGCAGTATATCATGGTATGTACCGCGGTATTTACCTATCCCAGCCCTAATTAAAATAGATTTAAAATTCCTTCCAAGATGCTGTGTAGCAAATTATTAACAGAATCATTTAAAATGTAAAAATGTGCCAAAAAATTATCAGTCATGTATTTACAGTTTGGCACCAAATTTCTTCGGTATGAATGGTCATACCATAAGGATGTTACTTTCTAATCTCTCGTCAGATAATTGTATAAATATAGTTGTCAGGGCAGGAGTGTATACATAGATTTCTTTTGTGCTTACACACCGAGTTACTTCCTGTGCAAACTGTAGCCTAAGATTCATGTCAACTAAAACCAGCATTTGATTTATTTTTTCGTAAGGGATGAAATAACAGAACGAATCATTGTAGGAAAAGAGATCCACTGCATGTGTTAGTATAGGGCAAAACTGCACCAATTGTTTTGAGTAACAAATCATCAAGCACTTTGCATTTTAACCCTTTCTCTCATAGAGGACACCATGAAAAGAGCTATACGAACAGCATAAAACCAGATCAGCCTGCGAGTAACTCGCAGGCTGATCAGGTTTTATGCTGTTCGCTGCTCCTCAGTGGTCTGGAAATGAGTATTTTGTAATTAAATTTGGTAAGGTTAAACTGTGGTTTTCTGCAGATCAGGCTTTATGTGATACCTATTGAGGGCGCCAAAATGAGTCTATATGAGGGAAAGGGTTAATCTTCAAGTCTTGTCAAACTTTGTGACCTAGAATATACTGTATATTTAAATCATATCCTTATGCCACTGGGGCTTTGTGATTATCCCGCATTAAACTTCATTCGTAAAACAGATTTGATTAAATGTCCACCTCCTTTTACCCATTTGCACAAAAGTGTTAACTCTTGAACAGTATTTAACTACATATTGTGTTTTGGATAGTGCTATATTCAAAATGTAAATGTTAAGTGAGGATTAGATGTCATTTATAATGTAGACATCCAGTACCTGGAATGGTTGTCGGATCAAGGGTGGGGGGATATGGTATTTTCACCTACTGAAGAACAGTTCACTGGCTGTTTAGTGCTGCTAAACTCCACACAGTGATTTCCCTTGCAAGCAAAAAAATCACTGCCATCACAAATGTCACGTGATGATGGTAAAGCAACAAAATGGCATCTCCATCTGCTGTCACAGCTACAAAAATATATTTTAAAATGATTTATTTTTTTACCACGAGGCGATATTTGATGTTTATTAAAGAAAACATACTTAGGGAAATGAAACTCGCAATGAAATAATTTTTTTTGGAAGTTAATTTTTACTTGTGGTGGCAGTGGTTATCTACAACTGTAAAGGGAGGTAACTACTAATGGAGTTTGCAGTGCTGTATGATGTACCCCAAGGGTATTTCAGATTTTTCTCTTGGAAATCCATAAAATAGAATTCACAAAGCCCTAATTGGTGCATATTTTGCCAAAGGGAGAAGTCATATTACTGAAAATTTCTTGTATGTTTTCTTAATTTTTTTTATTACTTTGTTAATTGTTATTCATTTTTTTTCTAATTTGATCATCAGTGAAAAGCATATCTTAAAAGATCATATCTGTTTCACTTAAAATCTACTTTAAAAAGAATGTAACTTCTTTTGTTTCAAAATTTTACAACTATGGATAAAAAGTCAGTTAATAAATCTATTACAGTCTGATTTGTGTTCGTCAGCAAATGAATATCTTGTTCTTCATCGTGTAGCATTTTTTCTATTATCATTTACTCTGAAGCTATTGAAATGCAGAAAAACAGAAATACAGAGGAAGTACTCCTTATGATAAACTATAACATATTCTAGATTTGGCCTTATTATTTTGTTATTCTTCAGCCAAATTTAGCAAAACATTTGTATACCATATGCATTATCAGAACTTTATTTACTAGAACCATCATTATCAGTTCAATTTCTTTTCTTTCATATTCCAGATATTTACCGTATGTAGAAATATAGCAAAAAGCACTTTTTTTTTGTACAAATGTTGTGTTAAGTTTAGTAATTTTGTTTTGCAATTTTAGACAGTAAAGTTTTTGCAGTGTCAGATCAATATTTAGATTCCTTCCAAGACAATAAAAGTATAGCTTTGCTGTGTGTCACTTCCTTTCAATATTTTAAAATTGGTTATATATGCAATTGTTATTGATGCATGACAAATTCAGCCTTCATTAGTTTTGTTGATTGATCTCATTAGTATTTAGAGTATGAATTTTTTTAACTGTTCTTTGAGGGTTTGTTGATATGTATGTATGTATGTATATACGATTATATGAATCATAGTATAGCATAATGATATATATTTAGTGTAATGTAATGGTTGAATTAAACCCTTTACTTCATATAGACTCATTTTGATGCATTTGCAAACAGAGCAGACCCAGATCAAACAGTTCCTGTTGGTGAAGTCTGATTAGGGTCTCCTCTGTTTGCTCATACAATATTATAGCTCAGTTTCTACAAAGACCATGTGGGAAAAAAAAAGTTGTAATTTCATACACCATTTTAAGTTCAGTTAATTAATATTTATCAAGTCATAAATTTGTACATGAATATTCATGAGGAAGAGGGATAATGTGTGTATGACTGGATAGATTAGTCTACAGGGTATAAGTATATAAATGATTCATGTTTCGAGGGCTCAGCGCAAAACAGTTGTAACTTATATGTATTAAAGAACAAGTTATGACCGTTTTGCGCTGAGCCCTCGGTTTGTTTCTCAAATGCATCTCGTAATCTGCACTATAATGCAAAACAATATTTGACACTTGGTGGTTTTGCTTGTTTTATTCATGCTTTAGTTATATGACCCCATTTATTCCATGGCTGCTTTTGCTAACGGTAATTCTTGAACAGTTATACGAGGAAAAACTCTCTTAAATCAATGAATGAGAGCATTAATCCTTTAATTAAATTTTCCATCATTGTATTTATATTCTTTTGATTATTTTGTTATCTAATATTAGAAAATATTACATTTTTAACTCAATTTTATAATTTAAATTAATTTCTTTTAGTTTATTACATATCCCCATCATGTAGTTCTTTATTTGTAAATGAGGCACAAAGAGAGGATTCAAATCTATTACTGTTACAATAGGGAAGTGAAAGAAAGTCACTTAATATATCTGATAAAGTGAAACTTATTATTCTTACAAAGGTGGCATAACCTAACAATATGGCATGAAGGTCGAATGGTACATGTCTACCTAGATGAACAGGAACAATCCAAGAGCATCATGGGAAATATCTACCATTTGGGACTGGACCCAACCATTCTGATTGGAGGGGGGAACAACTTTGTGGTCACCAGAGGTAAGCGTCATGTAGACGTGAAATTGCTGTTATTTGTCTACATTGTTGAAATAATTGTTCAAAATTATACTTTATTTTTCTATCATTATAATTATTCTTTCTGTTTTTAGCCCCTATTTATAACAGAACCACACTATTAATGTCTCCATTGTATACATGTACCAGAATGTTTAAATATATAACTGAGTATTTCTCTTTACCGTGATCTGAGAAATTACTTGAGGTCAGAAGTTATCCGTAAAAAGTACTTTTTTACATAAACTATGAGCGTCTGATCAGGGTCTCCTCTGTTTGCTCATAAATATTGTAGATCAGATAATATGCAGTTTGCGTGGCTAAAAAAATCTATCATTTCATACACCGTTTAAAGTTAAATTAATATTGAACTATTCATAAATTTGTATATATTTATTCATAAGGTAAACTGTTGAGGTATTATCCAGTAACTGTTGTAACTTAAGAAACATTTGGATCAATATATGTAAGTATTGTAATATTATTCCTCATAAATCTTAAGAATTTTGAACTTTGCTTTGTTTGAATTTATTGTTAACATGCTAAAATAAGAAATGTGTTCACAGGCCTTAAGGTCACTCAAAACTTTGTCGGATGCCTGAAGAACGTGTACATCAACGAGGTGTCAGTTCTCCACCAGATGTCCATCGGCAACCTGGCAGTACAGTACCACGGGATGGGCTCGACCCGGCCACACTATGCGTGTGAGGAGGTTGTCAATATTCCCATATCCTTCCCCACGGCCGCGTCTATGTTGATGATAGAGCCTACGCAGGATATGAACTATGCATTCAGTATTGAGTTTGATTTTAAGACGGTCCGGTCCGAGGCCATCTTGGTTCACCTGAGTCTGGTAGACAGGAGCACCATCCAGGGCCAGTACATCTTCGGATATGTGGAGGTAATCCAATTGGGGAATAGTCAGTGGCTTTGCATTTCCAATCTGCTCTGCTTTGGGGGTGAATGATTTTGTTAGAAAAAAAAGAGAGAGAAGAAAGTAAATATGTAACAACATTTTTACAGATTTTCTTCAAATCATTTTTGAGAATGAGGGTAAGATTTCATTTATCGGTAATGAAGAGTAAAAAGAGAAAGAGTCAATTGATTGTTTCATAGGTTGGCTGTGTATACCAAACTGATTTTTTGTGAAAGATGTGTGTAAGTTATGTCTACCTTATTAAAATGCTGTTTAATCCATTTAGTGTTTTTAAATTAAAAACTTGCCTTTTGTCTGTGTAATTGAAAATCATTGATAAAATCAATTAAAAAAATATTCAAAAGGTAAATTACAAGGATTTTATATTTAATTGATACTTTTTTTCCTTTTTGGTTGATTAATTTTCATGCCATTGCACTGGCTCAAAAGTATTTTTCTAGATGAATAATTTTTATTGTAATTGATGCAAAGATTCTTCTTTTTTGAATGATTCACTTTACAAGGAAACACTTAAGTTTTATGATGAGCTGATTTTATTATTCAAATAAAGTTTTAGCTGAAATGATTGTAGTCTGAATGTCTTTATTTAAATTGATGAAAGGCGATTAAGGTCATGTGAAAACTGTTCACGCAGTTGTTTGAAATTATAGCTAAGTGTGATTGATACTGCCCGTTTCTGTAGTTGACAGTATCAAAATATCATTTAGTATATCTCTATCAAATCATATAGAAGAATAAGCTTAATAGATTAAGCAAGAGTTCTGTCACATTACAAGAAAAATCTGATCAAGGTATTATAGACTCATTTGCAAAGGAAAGTGTGCACTCAATTTAACTTTTATCTTCCTAAATCTGAGGGTTTTTCAGAAAGCTTTTGGTCAACCTATTTTTTCAGTAGCTAGATGTGCCAGCAATGAAAAATAAATATGAATAGTGGCTTAACCCTTTCCCTCATATAGACTCATTTTGACGCCCTCAATAGGTATCACATAAAGCCTGATCTGCAGAAAACCACAGTTAAACCTTACCAAATTTAATTACAAAATCCTCATTTCCAGACCACTGAGGAGCAGCGAACAGCATAAAACCTGATCAGCCTGCGAGTAACTCGTAGGCTGATATGGTTTTATGCTGTTCGCATAGGTTTTTTCATGGTGTCCTCTATGAGGGAAAGGGTTAATATGTCATTCATCTTGGCTTTACTATTGTGTTCTTATGTATATTTCTATCATAACCTATGTCGTGCAACACCAGTTCAACAGCAATTTTCCCATTTTTAATTGAGCAAGTTGTTTAAAATTTGTCCAAACAGCCATCATATATAATGTTTGATATAAAAAAATATGAGTATTGAATGACTTATATGACATGGTTTTATTCTTATCAAGAGAATCAATATTTAGGCACAGGATATACTACTTTACAAAATGAAATATTACAATTGCAGTTTTTTTGTTTTAAAATTATTAAGTGACCACCTCTGTTAAGCAGTCACTTTCTCTTGTTCCCTTGACTGACCGCTTATGACAGGTTAGACTGTAAATTGACTCTAAGTACTCTCATGATTTTGAAACCGAGGAAAGAAGAAAAAAAATCACATGAAAAGAAATATAAATGTACAGTTTGTAAATAATTTCTATGCAACAAAGTTGAAACTCTCTTTTATTTCTGTGATGGATAACCTCTTGTTGCTGTTATTTGACAAACTTTTTCTATGTACACTCAGGTCTGGGTCCGAAAAGGGCAGCCATATTTGTTGTTTGCCCCAAGTACATCAAACCCCTCAATACAGAACCTCAGTCTACCCATCGTCGTCAATGACAACTATTGGAATACATTACAACTCACATTTGAGACAGGGTATGTATGGCTATTTATTATTGCATTTATCATTCCCTGTTTCTCAAAGTGAAATGGGGGTAGGAATTGTGTATTGTCTCTTGTTGTCCGCATTCTAGTTTGTCCCAGGGATTTGGCATTTCAACAAATAGTTATTGAGAAATAATGCTGCAAAAATATCCTCATATCATTTGAATTCATTAAATGCTTCTATGTAAGCTTTTTTTGCAATGGTATAATCATGATTATAACAATACGATTTATTGAAAGGCTTTACATGATCAGTTTGTACCTTGCAGACAAGCGAAGTTGAAGGTCAATGGTTTATCTGTGACAACCTCAGATACAGGCATGGACCATGACATCATGAGCAAGATTGTGGTCGGAAATGGCTTCAACACATACAAAGGTAGTCAATTCCTTAAAATCTATATCCTACTACCCTGAGTGTGCTATAGGTTCTTACAACTTATGCCTTCCTGGGTTGGACTAGTGCTTAAAGCCTAGGAAGCTTAGGTCATGAAAGGTTCATTTCTCCAACTTGGTCAAATGCACGTCTTATAATCTACATTACTACTGAACTACGGGCAAAAGTCTAATCCAGGACTCTGAAAGAGGGATGCTTTTTTTGTTCTTTTAGTGTTTATATCAGATTTATGAATATGACTCTTTAGTAACAAGCTGAGGAATATTCCTGAATGATAAATCATATCATACATCATAGGAGATAACAGATTAAGAAAAACATCCCCAGTGGCCTAGTGGTCCATCTCGGGAGTGGGAGGTTGTGGGTTCTGTCCCCGGCTGGGACATACCAAAGTTTTAAAAATGGTACTGGTATAGCTCCCTTGCTTTGTTCTCAGCATATAAGGGCAATTCCAGGACTGGTTGGTCCGATGTCAGGATAATATGACTGGGTGTAGTATCATGCCACATGTCTATGGCATGATACTGCAGTGTGGCATCTACAAATGAATGAAAAACTGTTGGTGTGACGTTAAACCAAACAAACATATTAACCCTTTCCCTCAATAGACTCATTTTGACGCACTCAATAGGTACCACATAAAGCCTGATATGCAGATACCACAGTTAAATCTTACCAAATTTAATTGTAAAATCCTCATTTCCAGTCCACTGAGGACCAGCGAACAGCATAAAACCTGATCAGCCTGCGAGTTACTCGCAGGCTGATCTGGTTTTATGATGTTCGCATAGGTCTTTTCATGGTATCCTCAATGAGGGAAAGGGTTAAAAAAAAATTATGAATGATGTCAAATGAATAAAAATCTCATATATTCAAGACTCAAAGAAGGCTCTAAGTGGAAGTTTTTGAAGACATGAGAATGAAAAAGAAAAAAAAGAAATATTTTAAAATGGCATTAAAATCATTTAAATTTAGATAATAGTTTTTTTTACCATTTATGTAAAACATGATTGAATGTGCTCACACCTTGAAAAAATGCAGTATTGTAATAATGATTGTGTATTATTGGATCTCATTTTTTCTTGGCGTACATGCACCTTTAATCAACTAAACATAGTCATAAATTACAGACTCGAGTCCATTGATAAACTGTTATACTGGGTTTCTTGTTATACTGGAGTGTGTTATACTGGAGTGTGTTATACTGGAGTGTGTTATAATGGAGTCTGTTATTTTGGATCTAGACTAATAAACAGATATCCTGTATATTACAGAGAGTGAAGGGTACGTGGGATGTGTCCGTAACCTGAAGCTGCAGGGGGAGCTGTTAGACGCCCTACAGATGGTTGAGCATGATGATGCGGTAGGGTTAATCATAGACGGATGCAACATCACAGACTACTGCCGCCAGAACATGATTTGTGAACACGGCGGCGTGTGTCTGTCCGAGTGGAAGGGGGTTGCTTGTGACTGTACCGACACAGACTACAAAGGAAATGCTTGCCACTTTCGTAAGATATAACAGTTATATGGTATATAGTAGTGACATCCCATAAGGAAAAAACTTACAATAACATTAATTTTAATTTCCTATTTATTACCACAAGAACAGTTACTTTATAGTTGTCTTTCTTCTGTGTGTAACCATTCATAGCCTAACCTGTCATAAATGGTCAATCAAGGAAAAAAGAAAAGTCGCGGTTAAGCACAGGTGGCGCGGCCACTGAACCCTCTCATGTACGTGACCAGGAATCAAATTTTGGATGCATTGGTGTGAAGAGAAGCATGCTACCACTATGTACTACCCACTAAACTACAATTGTACATGATTTTAATGAAACCTTCTATCTAACACTTACGATAATTATCATTCTGTGCCTTTTTCCTGCACAAATGTGTCCAATATTCCAGCCAAGTACAAACGGACGTGTGATGAGTATTTCCAATCAGGGGTCAACAACACAGGGGTCATGCTGGTCGACATTGACGGCAGTGGTGACCTTGACCCTGTTCATGTTATGTGTGAGATGGGGTATGAG
This sequence comes from Solen grandis, assembly GCA_021229015.1. Lineage (NCBI taxonomy): Eukaryota > Metazoa > Mollusca > Bivalvia > Adapedonta > Solenidae > Solen > Solen grandis. Next base: position 57,869,865 of record CM037782.1, read on the forward strand.
TCCAACATGGAGTTCTATGGCAAGACAATTGTTGACCACAACCTCAAGGATGACACCCCTGTCCGCAAGGCCATGATGAGAAACTTGAAGAAGATTATATCATATAGGTGGGCTTATATTGGTGACTGTAAATTCATGGACACTTATGTTTTTATTTTACCAATGACCAGTACTTTTATTGCTATAAATGTTTGTACATTTCAATACGGTGGACAGATGTATACCATCATATTATGGACATGGTACAATGTTAATGGCATCGGATTTAAGTTTGCACATTCATGTCAGCATTGAAATATGCCAACTTGCCATGTGCGAATACAGTTTTGATCATTCATCACCTGTCAAGTTATTTTAAGTCTTTTTTTTTCAAAGTTTCTATTTTTTCAGAAATATAAAAGCACTATATCTATCGGTTTAGAGAACGTTTTTTGCGTATAGATCCAAATGTAGGATTATAAAGAAATGAGTATTCAGACATCAGTGAAAAGAAAATGCTATCATTACCATATATACATGATTTATGTGCTGTCTAGACACCAGTAAACATGATTATTTATTTCACTGTATGCCAGACGTTTTCAATTTTTATAGATAAATGGAAATCAAATTATCAGATTATCCGGTAGCTACATGGCATAAAGAAATCATGTGATCATTTGTTGACTTGGTTTACAGTACAAAAAAACAAAAACATATGGGTTTATTTGTGATACTGTCCTTGTCATGAATGGAAAATAATCCCCTAACCTTCTGTATTGAAATTTCAGTCTAGTAACTAGCAAAGCCATTAAGTAAGTTCTTTAACCCTTTCCCTCATAGAGGACACCATGAAAAGACCTATGCGAACAGCATAAAACCAGATCAGCCTGCGAGTAACTCGCAGGCTGATCAGGTTTATGCTGTTCGCTGCTCCTCAGTGGTCTGGAAATGAGGATTTTGTAATTAAATTTGGTAAGGTTTAACTGTGGTTTTCTGCAGATCAGGCTTTATGTGGTACCTATTAAGTGCGTCAAAATGAGTCTATATGAGGGAAAGGGTTAATTGGTATGGTGTTTTATATATTATTAGGGAACTGAACCATGAGCAGTTGATCAGGTTGACGGAGGAGTCAGGTGAATGTGAGCAGTACATCCAGTACAACTGTATGCACTCTCCACTGAGGTGAGGGAGTCTTCGTAATATTAGTTTAGTTTAATCTTATTTATTCGATTGGTAAACAAGTTCTTACAACTTACGCTAATCCCTCTCAATGGTACCTGGGTTGGATAAGTACTTTGTGCCTGGGAAGGTCATTGAAAATCTTAAACTTCAACGGGGTTCGAACCAACAACATTCAGATCCTCAGCCGGGTATGTTACCACTGGATCACAGCGCCATTATTGTATTTAATTAATATATGATTAAAACGTATACAGATACCACTCTGTTATAACCTTGGATAAGTTTTGAATATGATGTGGCTTGAATATTACCATTATTTATAGCTTTAAGTAAGGTAGGGGGATCTCAAGTCTGTTTGCTGATTTGTTGTACATATTACATGGTGTATTGTGTTGCTAACAGACTGGGAGTGTTGACGTGGTTCCACTCTGCCAGTGGAGAAATGGTGGAATACTTGGGGACAGGGGAGTTCACCCCAGGCTTTTGCACTTGCTCCATCACACAGTCCTGCGTGAACAACCAGCGCTGTAACTGTGACAACAGTAAGTATCCCCTGGACTGGCACATGGGTTAAAGTCTGCAAATAAATGAAATACTGTCAGTTGGCGAAGTAACTGAAATACTGTTGGTGGAATATTAAAATCCCCAGGTGAATGAAATATCGTCGTTGGGACTTTAAATCCTCAAGTGACTGAAATACTGTTGATGGGACTTCAAAATCCCCAAGTGAAACCCAAAATACTGTGTGAGGGACATTAGAACCCCCAAATAACTGAAATACTGTTGGTGGGACATTAAACCCAACCAAACATGCAAAATGTTTGTTGAGGCTATATGAAAATCACGTTGTCCCCTCCTGTAACATGTTGTTGAATGAATCATCTTCTGGAACAGTTTACCGGGGTAGTTGTATTAGGATACTGGTAGTTTGAGTTTTATTTGAATATTTGGCATGGTCCTTGAATACTGGGTAATTGTAATTATTGCTATTTTATATTTCAACAGCAACTAAGATGGTAGCACATCTGCATTGACCATAATACATTCTATCATAACATGAATTCAGATATTACACACTCAAACACTGGACCTTCAGTCTATATTTTGTAATTTATTCATTTGACTTAAGTTACATTTTTACCCAGTTTTAATATGATTCAATAGATAGATAGATGCAGTATCTAGATTGAAACCCAAATATTGAATTATCATAGAGCTTCACTGTCATGCAAAGAATGTATTGCATTTCTATAAGATTGTAGCAAACAGATTATGTGGAAGCAAGTGTTAAGGCTGTAACTGGTATTACAGAGACGATGATCAGAACCCAGGATGCAGGTTATAACCGTGTGCGACACCAGCTGCCACTGACACAGATCGTAGTCGAGCAGGATGAGGACCCACTGGATCCAGGCTCGGCTAACATCACGCTGGGTCCTCTCGTCTGCTGGGGAAACAGTAATATAATCCTTTTATTTCTCTCTATGACAAAGAGACAATTGATGAAAGCTTAATAACATTTTCCTCTCTGAAAATTTCTTAAGATTAATGCAGTTTCCTCTCACTTGCTTTTTACCCCAGCTTTTTTCTTTCCCCAGATAGTGCTCTTGCTCCCCAAAACATAGTATTAATGCCCCCCTATCTTGTTCCCAGAAAAAAAGGCCTTGAAGCACAAGGCAGGAAAAATGGTATAGTCATTTAGAATAAGAAATACTTTCGGTATGTTCTGGGTTTTCAATAGTTAGACATGGTGACAAGCATATTTCTTTGCCCTAAACTGCCATGGTTATTTTTAGTTCATGTTTTAAAAGAGAGTTGATGCTAAGTTGTTTCAGACTTGTTGCTCAACCCTTTTGCATTGTTTTAATGTATTATTTGTACTTTTAGTGTAATATATATGCCATAATTCATTCTGTTTAAATGTAAACATTAGGCAATGTGTGTAATGTGGATTCTGAGAAAACCAACAACAAATCTTGTTCATTTTATTGTCATACAGGGCATCAGATATCAGATAAGAGTGTGACATTCAGTTCTGCAGAAGGGTATCTGAGGAGTCAGCCATGGCAGTCTGGTGACCTGCAACTGGGGTTCCGGACACACCAGGACAGCGCCATACTGCTGTACCAGTCGGGTACCAGCCTCAACATCAATTACCTTATTGTATCCGTCACTTCAGGTAGGCATCATGTGGACATGAAGGACAATAAGTCTGAGACAAATCATTTGTATATCAAAACTGTGTGTATAACTACTTGTTCATATTAGTTATCCTGCTGGTAAATTTTATGATAAAGTGATTATGAGAAACGGAAACAATTTGATGGAAGCCATTTTCAGTATAAACAAATGAGTTTATTTTACGGGACCTCATGATGTACAGGAGAAACTTGACAAGTGGTAATTGTTACCTAATGTTTGTTAGTTGGGAGAATTTTTACAGATGACATTGGTCCCCTGTGTTATTTGGAATGCGTGGACACAGTTGAGTAATGCCATGTTATAAGAATGCGTCACCTTTATCCTACCCCTCCTTAATGTAACTAACAGTCTAACAGTAATCTTATGCCATATAAATTAAATGGTTCACCATATGATAAGCCACAGTGATGTAAGAATAGCTTTTAGTTTATCAAAATGTATGATGGCACAAATTTCAAAACAATATTTCACTGTACGGTATACGATACAATACGTGATTTTTTTTCTTCAAATAAGTTACCCTGAAAATAAGATGCGCCTTATACGTAGCTGCGCCTAATCTGCTCATGTGTACGGTATATTGATCTATGTATTCCATTCATAAAAGGGTTATAGCTTAACACAATTCAGTCGATATTCTGTTTGTTTTGCAGCTTCCACAGTGAAGTTCTTCTTCAAGTGGGGACGAAAAGAGTTGGAGGTGGATCTCCACAGTCCAGTACCGGTCAACAATGGTCAGTGGCATCAGATCACCATAGAGACTGACCGGTACAATGTGCGATGTATGCTGGACATGGTAGAAAAAATCATGGAGATCCCAGAAAATGTTCCCAAGGTCACAGCCTTTAGTGGGGACCTCTTCATAGGAGGGGTACCAGAATGGTTGGTTAATGTTCACAATATCTTCAAGAACTTCTTATTTTTTAATTTAATTTCAAGATATTTATAGTATGTACTGTGTTAGATAAAGACCTAATCAATTTTTTAGGGGAATAACTTTAATTAAAATCTTTCTATAGAAACATTAAATATGTATAACAATGAAATTTGCTTGAAAAGAGATTCATCAAACTTTCATGTCTATGACAGATTTAAAGTCCCAGTATGTTACAACATAAAATTTACAAGAGAAAGACATATCTATCCTAATTTCAAAAGAGCAAAGCCTCAAATGATGCCAAATTAACATCTTAAAGCTTAATTAAGCCCACATAATGAAATATCTAATGAAAGAACACCAGAAATCCCCTGGAATCCTAAGCTATTCAGAAAGGTCACTATATGCTTTTATAGTGAGAATAGTTGCCAGGGCGTGTTCTGAAACACACTGTGCAGTAAAATCATGGATGGCTGGGCATATTTTGAGTGTTTCAATAGGTTGTGGACTTTTGTTTAAACTTGAAGAAATTTTGTTACACTGTAGTAGAAGAGATAGGAAGAAATTCCATTGACTTCTGATAAAGTCTTCATATTTTAATTTTATTTTGATGTTGAGAGCTGAATATAGAACAAGAAAGCCTAAACTTGTGATTTTATAAATGGTCTTTTCTCAAGGTCTTTCAAGAATGAAATTAACAAATCAGGGTAGTCTTTACAATGAAGGTGCATTTGCATTTGGCTCAAACAACCATTAATTAATGTGACTTTAAATATTTGACTGTTTAAAAAATGACACTAAAAGAAGAATATATACCTAAGAATTATAATAGAACAGAGTCCCTGCAGTACCGATGATGGCAGTCATTACTACATTGTATGTTACATTGACAGGTTCACGAAGGACATGGTGGTGGCAGACATTGGAGGTATAGTAGGCTGCATGAGAGGCCTCTACTACAACACCTTCAGCTACCCTCTTACTGGCCTCATTGATTCAAGGTAGGCCCCACTACATCATTTTTATGTCCCTGGATCAATTGATTGGGGCATATTGTCTTTGGTCTGTCTGTTTGTTTGTTTGTTTGTTTGTCACAAAACTTTTACCTTTACCATAACACGGAAGTCCTTCCACCTACAGCCTCCAAATTTCACAGGTGCATACACCTTGATGAGCTCTACAGCTAGGTGACCTTGTCCTTCAAATGACCTTGACCCCCAAGGTCTAGGGGTGGGGGACCTGGCGTTCTTTTGAACATAGCTTATTTCTGTTTGGATAAATGCTCTCTAGTTCATTGTCATTACTTCAGCTGAACTTCATAACTCTTTCCTAAAGAGCATAATTATACATGTATTTCAATGATTATGACATATCATGCCTGGCTGGCCTGTCATGTCTTATAACATGCAAAGTCATGAAAATGTATGTGATAAGCATTACAAATTAACCCTGGGTTACTGCCTTCACCTCATGAATATTCATGTACAAATTTTATTTTTTTTTGTGTATTACAGGCCTATTTTCAATCGTTCCAGGTACTATATTATTATACCCCCCCGCAACGAAGTTAGGGGGGGGTATACTGGAATCAGGTTGTCCGTCCGTCCGTCCGTCCGTCTGTCCGTCCGTCTGTCCGTCCGTCTGTCCGTCCGTCCGTCTGTAGACACAAAATTCTGCGGACTACTCCTCCTAAACTTCTGGAAGGATTTTGATGAAACTTGCTGGCAATGATCCTTAGACATTGTATTAGCGCGTTATCTATATAGCATTGAGTTACCTCCCCTATTTACCAAGTTATGCCCCTTTGATGATTTTTGCATTACAAACTTCTGCGGACTACTCCGCCTAAACTACTGGAAGGATTTTAATGAACTTGCTGCAATGATCCTTAGACATTGTAAGCGCGTTATCTATATACATTGGTTACCTCCCCTATTTACCAAGTTATGCCCCTTTGATGATTTTTGCATTACAAACTTCTGCGGACTACTCCTTCTAAACTACTGGAAGGATTTTGATGAAACTTGCTGGCAATGATCCTTAGACATTGTATAAGCGCGTTATCTATATATCATTGAGTTACCTCCCCTATTTACCAAGTTATGCCCCTTTGATGATTTTTGCATTACAAACTTCTGCGGACTACTCCTTCTAAACTACTGGAAGGATTTTGATGAAACTTACTGGCAATGATCCTTAGACATCTATATAGCATTGAGTTACCTCCCCTATTTACCAAGTTATGCCCCTTTGATGATTTTTGCATTACAAACTTCTGCGGACTACTCCTTCTAAACTACTGGAAGGATTTAGATGAAACTTGCTGGCAGTGATCCTTAGACATTGTATAAGCGCGTTATCTATATATCATTTGGTTACCTCCCCTATTTTCCAAGTTATGCCCCTTTGATGATTTTTGCATTACAATTTTCTGCAGACTACTCCTCCCATTGGATTACCTCCCTTTTTTATAGTTATGCCCCTTTGATGATTTTTGCTTTACAATTTTCTGCAGACTACTCCTCCTAAACTACTGGAGGGATTTCAATGAAACTTGCTGTCATTAACCACATTTTTTTGTCCCTTTGATGGTATTTGTTTTACAATTTTCTTCCATTGATAGATTTCAGTGAATCTTAATGATATTTATCCATAGACATAGGTATATCCATAGGTATGTGTTACAAAGGATCACTAGATTTCCATGTAGTTGGCACATATGTCCTCTATATACGTATTAAGATGGAGTGTTGCATACAAGAATTCTGATTTCATGCTCCAAAGCCATGTTTGACAAAAACACTTGCGGGGGGGTATTAGTAAGCCCTTAGGCGACAGTTCTAGTTTTTTATAATAATTTTATATGGAGAAGAAAATTAGATTTTATATTTTGTTCTTATCTTTATTTGATTGTGTGTTAATTTTACATGTGTTTTTTATTTTTAATAAAATATGTTAAAACTAATTGTTTAAGATTTAAGATTCAAACAATATTATGCATGTAACTGTACCTAAATGATCCAATTGATTGCATTAAATTTTTTTTACATAACTAGGAACTGTTGCCATGGAGGTCAGTAGTAATCCGTCAGTGGTAACAGTAGGTTCATACATCATTAAAGGGACTGGTCCCAGTAGCTCAAAACCAAGAGGCCATCGATCTATGAACAAGATATAGCAAAAATGTTACAAATGTATGGTTAGTTGTAATATATCCCTTGCTTGATATCAGCAAATTAGGGTAATTCCAGGACTGGTTGGCCAAATGTCAGGATAATGTGACTCAGTATGATAATATTCCATGCCTAGTTACATTTGTATATAAATGTACCTGTTGGATGAATCATTAGATGGACATTGTATTGTCAGCTGGTGATTGTTTCAGTACCGAGCATGTGTTGCGTAAGTGTATGGCATCATGCTGGCCCAACCCGTGTCAGAATGGTGCGGAGTGCGAGGAGAAGTGGGGCTCATACCAGTGTAACTGTGTCAACAAGTGGGCCCATTCTGGATACAACTGTGAAATAGGTACACTCTCATAATACTTCTGATTGGCTAATTTGGGTTATACAGCTATTTCTATTGGTTGATTTGAATCTAAAGTCTGATTGATTAATTAGGATGTTATGGCTTTTCCTGTTTGTTGATATATATACTTGAAGGTACATTTTTGACCTTCAAGTATACAGAAAAAGTGCTGGTGTTATTTGATCAGTGTTCTATCTGATAGAGAAAAATATAGTACATTGTGATGCTTAATGTAATCAACAGATGCAATGTTATTCTGTTTTTCTATTTTTAAAGGTTAAAAATACACTAGACTATATCTAACAGTGATTTTCTAAATATCACTGCACAAGTAACTCTCATTAGATTAATATGTTATCAAATGATTTCATATTGCAATAAATGTACTTTCAAATAAAATCATTTAGTCATGTTTGATTGTAGTTTTGACTGTACACTGTTCACACTGTTTTTCAGACATTAATTCCGACGCTGTTACCTTTACGGGTACACCAGACTCGTACCTACATTTCCGGAAGTCAGTGAGGTCGCGTCTGCTGCAAGGTTCGGTGGTACTAAGCTTTCGGACACTGGAGCGGTACATGCTCCTTCTATACGTTCACGATCACATGAACAACTTCCTGCAGGTGGAGGTTCAGGAGGGAAGGCACATCATCGCCAAGTTTAATCGCTTCAACTCCATTCTTAGTCAGACTAAAACACTGGAAGGTAAAATTGTAGCATTATGTTGGTTTACTTGTAGATATTTGCAAATTTGATTAAGTCTGCTATATAGGCAGTGTGGTCTTCCAGGTTTTACAGATATTGGTATAAAAATGCATTTCCTTTCTGGGTATATAAACCTTTTACCTCATATAGACATGCTTTGATGCCTAGGCAAACACAGCGGACCCAGATCAGACAAATATGTCTGGTCAGGGTCTCCTCTGCTTCTCACACAGCAAAAGAAAAATCCATTGTTTCATGGATCAGTAAATTAATATTCATCAAGTCATTAATTTGTATATGAATATTCATGAGGTAAAGGGTTAAGACTACAAATATTTTGCTGTACAATTTAGCACATCTTGTAGACACATTCTCTATAGTGGGGCCGCTGTGGCCGTGTGGTTACAGTCGTGGACTACAAATCTCTCAGCCCCTCACCGCTTTGGGTTCAAACTGGATTTTTCATGTGAGGAAGCTTTCCAGCTGGCTTATGGTAGGTTAGTGGTTCTACCCGGGTACCTCTGTGTACTCAGGGTCTTCCTCCACTTGTAATTAGCTGGACGTCGCTATATGATTGAAATACTATCGCAGCGACGGTAAACCCCAATACAACAACAACAACATTCTCTATAGTCTGCTTCAGCAGTTCTCTACAGTAAGCTCATCTTGCTAATTTTTTAAATGTTTTGCTTTTCTGAGTGTTTTATTTATCAAAAGTCATTTAAATAAAGTTGACATTCTTCTCGGATGTTACACAATTTTAATGATAGCTTTAACTTTCTCTGATTCGAAAGAAATTGTTGATGATATTGAAGACAACACTGATCATGTCCTTAAAGGTTATGTTGATGATGGTGAGTGGCACCAGGTCATCATCGACAACGCTGACGGTTATATCAAGGTCATCGTTGACGTGGACAACGAGCCAACCCGGAACTCCTACAGGAAACAGGACTTAGAAGTATACTCCCAGACACCCTTCAGCAGTGGTAAGTTTAACACTTTACAATACATTTAACATATGTAACCAGGTACTGTAAAATCCTACAGTCATAACTTGGTTTGAACTATGGAAATTAGGTTCTCTACCCATTGGCTACTATGTCTTAGTAGTGAATATACAGTTAATCCTGTGAACAAAGGCCACTCAAGGGTAACTAAGGCCTTTATCTGGAGATGACTACTACTGTGAAGTCATTAATTTTTAGTGGGACACTAATTTTTGTCAATTTTGTGGTTGGTTTTGTCCACGAATATTAATCCCCACGAAAACATGGCTCTTATATAGACCTCACATTTTCTAGATATAGATCCACAAATAATTGTACCCACGAATTTCCCTTAGGTACATGATCAATGAAATTTAATGTCAACGAAAATTATGATATTACAGTAATCAGTATTTTAAATCTCTATATATTCAGTGCTGGGACTTCAATTTTTAGCCTTTATTCTTAGATTTTATTATTCAAAGGTGACAGCTGATATTGGTTTAACTGTACTTTATTTACAGTATACATTTAGTTTATTGCATCTCTTTTTTCCACATATTAAATAATTATACATTCTTTTATGGAATATAATGACAATATATGGGTTTGCTCCTGGGATGAAACATGTTTTTTTGTACCCTACAAGTTCAGGGGACTCTAAGTTTTCCCTCTGTCTGTCTTCCGTCCATCTGTCTGTCTGTCTGTCTGCAAAAAACTGGATTCTGTGATAATTAAACAAGAGGGGCCAAGATGGCCCTTGATCGCTCACCTGAGAAAGATGTTTATATCATTTTGAAAAAAAAAAAAGGAAGGCCCTTCCAAAAAATGCTAGAAAAATGTGAAAAGGACATAACTCCTAAATTAACTAGTCAATATCAATTATAATTGAACCTGATTGCGAGATTATAGGCATAAACATTGTCTTAAAGTTAAAAAAATGAAGTTGGTAGAGAGTAAACAAAGTGAAATCTTGCATTTTTTTGTATTAAAGAGGCATAACTCCTGACCTAATTGCCATCTCAGCCAAATGAACTCATAGAATTATGTCATAACATGCAAAAGTTTGAAGATGATTGCTAAATAATAAGATGCTAGAGTGTAACAAAGTGAAATCTGGCATTTTTTTATATTAAAAGGGGCATAACTCCTGACCTAATTGACCGATCTCAGCCATAATCGAACTCAGTCGAGATATTATGGTCATAAGCATTGCCATAAAGTTTGAAGATGATTGCTCAATAGATGAAGATGCTAGAGTGTAAACAATGTGAAATCTGGCATTTTTTTTATATTAAAAGGGGTTTAACTCCTGACCTAATTGACCGATCTCAGCCATAATCAAACTCAATGGAAACATTATGATCATAAGCATTGCCATAAAGTTTGAAAATGATTGCTCAATAGATGAAGATGCTAGAGTTTAAACAAAGTAAAATCTGGCATTTTTTTAATATTGAAAGGGGCTTAATTCCTGACCTAATTGACCGATCTCAGCCATATTCAAACTCAATTGAGACATTATGGTCATTAACATTGTCTTAAAGTTTGAAGATGATTGCTTAAGAAAAGGTGATAGAGTGTAAACACTAAATTGTTGACGCCGCATGCCGCACGACGGACGACGGACACTCACGGGATCACAATAGCTCAGGGTGAGCTAAAAAGAACTTAGAATATTTTGATGAAACTGATGGACTGATGGCAGTATGGAGATTATGCACATCATTTTATTTTGTCCCTATGTTGAAAAATATGGTTGCTTTGGCAACAGATAAACATGAAATATTGCATAAAAATTGGATGCAGTGATAAATCAAAAAGTACTTAGAATATATTGATGGAACTTGAAAAATGCAGCCTGATTGGGACTGAAAGGCCTTTCGTTTACATGTTGACTGAAAGTGTTACCATCTTAGTTACTGGGCTGCTTACATAAAACTTTCACTGACGTGAATGTTGCAGTCATATACTCTGCCAATTTGGAATTCCTGATTGCTTTGTTAATGATATATACATGGGTGGTATCAGTGAACTACTTATTTACTGTTATGGTCCCATGTTGCTTGCCAAATTTAACAGGATGACCAGGATTGCCCAAGCTTCAAACTTGAAGGATTTCTCTCTTATAGGATGAGTGCTTTATTGACTGAGCTACCAAACTACTTAAAATCTTAAATCTTTCTGATACGTTGGTTAAATTTATAAACCCTGATCAGATTGCAATTGATGTGAATTATATTGGTGTTTCTGTTGTAGAAGTATCATTAATTTTGGAAGGGAATGAAAATCTTGCACCATTTTTTCATTCTTCTCACGCTATAATAACCAGTACTCCTATTCATATCCTGTTCGAAATTATTACTGTGTAAGAATTTTGATTTTTTTTGTTTCGTAACTAGTCTGATATATCAACTGATATCACCTCCTCTTATATACACAGGAGAGCTGGTGCAGCCGTTGCGACCCAAAGATGTACCAGATCCGGGGATAAATGTGTATGTGGGTGGGGTACCAGAAGAGATGTTGCGCAACACTGACAGGACTAGGTACTCATCTCTGACTGGCTGCTTACGTGGTCTGAAGATTGGAGATGTGGTCTTCAATTTACAGGAAAAGGCTGCCAAAACTACAGGTTAGTACTGCCACTTGGATGTATTATACTATTTTTGATACAGATTTTCAAAAGATATAGACTGATATTATATCAAGATTTATTATGTATGCCTTGCTTGGAGCTTGGCATGTGAGGGAGTTCCAGGACTGGTTAGTCCTGTATAAGGAAAATATGACTGAGTACGGTATCATGGATAATATGACTGAGTGTGGTATCATGGATAATATGACTGAGTGTGGTATCATGGATAATATGACTGAGTGTTGTATCATAGATAATATGACTGAGTATGGTATCATGGATAATATGACTGAGTACGGTATCATGGATAATATGACTGAGTGTGGTATCATGGATAATATGACTGAGTATGGTATCATTGATAATATGACTGAGTGTGGTATCATGGATAATATGACTGAGTGTTGTATCATAGATAATATGACTGAGTGTGGTATCATGGATAATATGACTGAGTATGGTATCATTGATAATATGACTGAGTGTGGTATCATGGATAATATGACTGAGTATGTGGTATCATGGACAATATGACTGGGTATGGTATCATGGATAATATTACTGGATATGTGGTATCATGGATAATATTACTGGATATGTGGTATCATGGATAATATGACTGGGTATGTGGTATCATGGATAATATGACTGAGTGTGGTATCATGGATAATATGACTGATTGTGGTATCATGGATAATATGACTGAGTATGGTATCATGGATAATATGACTGAGTGAGGTATCATGGACAATATGACTGGGTATGGTATCATGGATAATATTACTGGATATGTGGTATCATGGATAAAATGACTGAGTATGGTATCATGGATAATATGACTGAGTGTGGTATCATGGATAATATGACTGAGTATGGCATCATGGATAATATGACTGAGTGTGGTATCATGGACAATATGACTGAGTGTGGTGTCAAACCACTTACCAATGGTGTAATTTCACTTATGTGATAGCACTATATGAGTCTCATGTTGACAAAGTCCATAAATGTTGAATGTCAGTGGGACGTTATACCAAAGCAAACAAAATTTATATTTTTATACAAAATTGTCACAATTACTATAAGTTATCCCAATGACTTAGATGATTATTACATAAACTTTTGACCTTGACATTGAATATGATATTTGCTTAAAGATAACTTAGAGAAATGTTTAAAGAAGTTTAATATACACGATGATGTTTCATGATAATATTTAAACAGATAGGAATAAGCACCTGTGAATTATATTCTTGTTTATTTTCTTATTTTGTAAAACAAATACTTCAAGCCTGACCTCCAGTGCCAAAAAATCACAAACATACCTCAATGTCAAATAGTTTAATTTGTCTTAAGTTTTATTTAAATGGCTTTGGCCCTTCGTGTTTGTGACCTTGACCTCTGTTCTTCATGTGTAAGTCAAACAACAGTAAACCTTGCCCTGTATATGTGTGACCTTGACCCTATTCTCCCTGCAGCTGTGTCGTCACAGTGTGAGGATGGGTGTGAGGACACTCCGTGTAAGAATGGTGGGATTTGCCTGGAGGAATGGCAGGACAGGAAGTACACCTGCGATTGTTCCACCAGCGAGTATGCCGGACCTACATGTAACATAGGTAGGTGTAACAATTACTCTTACAGGGATGATTTGATCAATATTTTTCTATATCCAAAACAAAATGTTTTAGTAAATAATTTTGCCAAACCATTACCAAATGTTAAAAGATTATTTTTTTCCATGTGTACTTAAACTGCCCACAAACAGTATGTTTCACACTTTTTTGAGTAAACAAGGTCAACCATTGATTGCATTGTATTCCAGAATGGCTATTGGCTAATCTGATTGTATAATTAGAACATATTCTGTAAATAGGAATTTTAAAATTAAAAGATTTAGCTTAGAAAGAGATTTCCAACTCCTATCTTTTGCTTAGCAATATTATGGCCCTCAGACATGTGATCTTGGTGTTTCTGCATGAACTGTATAATATTGTAAAATATATTATGTGCTTAAGAATAGGTTGGGGAAAAAATCTTATAGATATATTTCTGTGTTTTCTAGAATCATCTGGGCAGTTTACAGGGCAGTCCATACTGCAGTACAAGTACTCACCGACTCGTGAAACTGAGGAGACATTGTCAGAGACACTGGAGCTGATCTTCAGGGCTGAAACAGACTCCATGGACAAAATGATCCTGGCCTTTATCTTCAGTGAAAGGTAAGGACACTCCATATCATCATCAGCAGTAACAGTAGCAGCAGCAGAACGTTCATTCAGACATAAGACTTCTGACAAATACAAAAGGTTAAAAAGGTCTCATCTTAAATCTATAAGATGTACAAAATGCTTGAATTTGAAAAATGAAAATCAGAATTCTAGAAATACACCTTTCTGGACAAGGCTCACTTCTATCCTTGTCATTCTTCATCATTATCATCATCATCTCATCATCATCATCATCATCATCATCAAAATGTAATCTCATGGATGATGTAGTATCATGAAAGATGTAGTATCATGGATAATGTAGTCTGGTGAAGTCTCAGGAATAGTCAGGAAGAATAATTGGGTGTGAATGATTGCTCCCTGTAGACTCATGAATGATGAAGTCTCATGGATGATGAAGTAGCCTCATAAATGATGTAGTCTCATGACTGATGTAAGCTTATAAATGATGTAGTCTCATGAATGATGTAGTCTCATGGATGATGTAATCTCATGGATGATGTAGTCTCATGACTGGTGTAAGCTCATGAATGACGTTGTCTCATGAATGATGTAGTGTCATGGATGATGTAATCTTATGAATGATGTAGTATTATGAATGATGTAGTCTTAGGAATGATGTAGTCTCATGAATGATGTAGTCTCAGGAATGATGTAGTCTCAGGAATGATGTAGTCTTAGGAATGATGTAGTATTATGAATGATGTAGTCTCATGGATGATGTAGTCTCATAAATGACATAGTTTCGTGGATAATGAAGCCTAATGAATGATGTAATCTCATGGATGATGTAGTCTCATGACTGGTGTAAGCTCATGAATGACGTTGTCTCATGAATGATGTAGTGTCATGGATGATGTAATCTTATGAATGATGTAGTATTATGAATGATGTAGTCTCATGGAGGATGTAGTCTCATGAATGATGTAGTCTTAGGAATAATGTAGTCTCATGGATGATGTAGTCTTATGAATAATGTAGTCTCATGGATGATGTAGTCTTATGAATGATGTAGTCTCATGGACGATGTATTATCATGAATGATGTAGTCTCATAAATGACATAGTTTCATGGATAATGAAGCCTAATGAATGATGTAATCTCATGGATGATGTAGTCTCAGGAATGATGTAGTCTTAGGAATGATGTAGTCTCAGGAATGATGTAGTCTTAGGAATGATGTAGTCTTAGGAATGATGTAGTCTCAGGAATGATGTAGTCTCAGGAATGATGTAGTCTCAGGAATGATGTAGTCTTAGGAATGATGTAGTCTCAGGAATGATGTAGTCTTAGGATTTATGAATGTAGTCTCAGGAATGATGTAGTCTCAGGAATGATGTAGTCTCAGGAATGATGTAGTCTCATGGATGATGTAGTCTCATGGATGATGTAATCTCATGGATGATGTAGTCTCATGAATGGATGTAAGTCTCATGAGATGTAGCTCATGATTGTACTCATGAATGAGTGTCTATGATGTGTAGTTCATGGATGATGTAATCTTATGAATGATGTAGTATTATGAATGATGTAGTCTCATGGAGGATGTAGTCTCATGAATGATGTAGTCTTAGGAATAATGTAGTCTCATGGATGATGTAGTCTTATGAATAATGTAGTCTCATGGATGATGTAGTCTTATGAATGATGTAGTCTCAGGAATGATGTAGTCTTAGGAATGATGTAGTCTCAGGAATGATGTAGTCTTAGGAATGATGTAGTCTCAGGAATGATGTAGTCTCATGGATGATGTAGTCTCAGGAATGATGTAGTCTTAGGAATGATGTAGTCTCAGGAATGATGTAGTCTTAGGAATGATGTAGTCTTAGGAATGATGTAGTCTCATGGATGATGTAGTCTTAGGAATGATGTAGTCTCATGGATGATGTAGTCTCAGGAATGATGTAGTCTTAGGAATAATGTAGTCTCATGGATGATGTAGTCTCAGGAATGATGTAGTCTCAGGAATGATGTAGTCTCATGGATGATGTAGTCTCATGGATAATGTAGTCTCAAATTAGTCTCATGGATGATGTACAATTCTGCAGGTATGTAACACACGACTTCTTGATAGTGTACCTAGACCCAAAATATGGAGTCTACCTGGATACAAACCAAGGATACGCCATTTGTAAGTTCCTCTTTCTTTTATAAAAAAATACAAAACATTAAAAACTTAATTCTCTTTAATTCCTTACAGGTAATATCAAAGCAGTCATGTGTTAATGTAATTTAGATATGTGGAGGTTTTTATTAAATCTATCCCCCTTTTAATCAAGTTTAATTGTAATCCCATTATAACTCTATACTACACTGTGCACTTGACTTTGACTTTTCCAATAATTTTACATCGATAAAACTGCAGTCGCTTTCCCCCTTTTACTGAAGAAAACAAAAGGCATTGCCAATCAGAACATAGCTCCGCCCCTTGGCTTCCCCTGGTTATTGATTTTTTGCTCAGTTCTCAGTTAAATTTCATGATGGGAGTGTCTGCCGAGACAGACTTAAAAAATCATCCCTATAAAGGTTGTCAGCGGTGCATTTTAGAAAGGTTTTGAAATGACAATCGAGGATTTTATATAATTCCTACATGAAGAAGTACAACAATTAAAATGGCAAGATGTTGTTAAAAGCCACACGTTCGTAGACCATGATGACAAGAAGAAATATCACGCTCAGTTTGACAGTAACTGCTTTTGCTGTGTTTTATTAATTCAAGACACAAAATCTTTCTTACTAAAACACCCCAAGTTTAAGTGCCACCTATTTCGTTTGATACTACATAGTTGTTTATTTAAACTCATTCATTATTTCCTTGCAAAGTGTGATGAAACAGATTACACTACCTGCAGTCAATTCATAGTAAAACTGCGCACTTGATTCCTCTCACTAAGGTGGCATGGTTTATATTTGTCAATTGAAGCGACGTTATATATGACAGGCAATATGGTACATGGAATATCGTATTTTTTGTTGAAGTGTAAATTGGAGAAAAGTCAAAGTCATTCGTACGGCATAGTATTTATAGGTGAAACAGTGCTGACTCGATACCACGTCATGATGATGCTGGACTGTATGATATTGACCTTCGTAATATAATGGAGCATATCATAATGGAACTACACTGTATTGCTTGAACTTTTGGACAGTTCCAGTCTGGATGATTGGTTCTTTAAAGGCATTAGGTTGTGAAAATATGTTAAAACATTTTCAGTTATCATTCATAGTTTTGATTTGAAAGTAGGATATCTTGTTGAATGTCTGATGAGCATTTTTAAAAAAAAGCAAAACAAAAACACTTGTTATTTATTTGTAGATGGTGTGGGGAAAACGGGTCAGTTTGCAGATGGTCGTCCTCATCAGCTTCTGTACCAGCATCGCAAAAATGAGATGATTTTGACTGTAAGCACTAGTCTTATTTCTTTTTATGATGCCTATTATTTCATGTATGTCTGGCTAAGCTTCCTGGAGGCTAGGGGTTCAAAACTCACTGCTGGTACCAGGATTTGATACAATCTTTTCCTTCTAGGAGAAACCATTGGAAATTGAGTTTGATTAATATTATTTTTCTTAAGATAATGGGCTTGCATTTTACTGCATTTTTTTTGGTTAGTTTTATTTCATGTAGTACTTTTTTTTTTAAGGTTTTTAAGTTTTGTTCCTTTTTCTTATTACTTGCAGTTTTGATGACTTCCTTAACATTTCTTGTATCTTATTTCATTGACATTTCTTGTAACTGTATTTCATTGACATATGTTATACCTGTATTTCATTAACATGTCTTATACCTGTATTTCATTGACATATGTTATACCTGTATTTCATTAACATGTTTTATACCTGTATTTCATTGACATATGTTATACCTGTATTTTATTGATATATCTTATACCTGCATTTCATTGACATATCTTGTACATGTATTTAATTTATATATCTTTTACTTGTATTTCATTGATATATCTTATACCTGTATTTCATTGATATATCTTATACCTGTATTTAATTGATATATCTTTTATCTGTATTTCATTGATATATCTTATACCTGTATTTCATTGACATATCTTATACCTGTATTTTATTGATATATCTTTTACTTGTATTTCATTGATTTATTTTAAACCTGTATTTCATTGATATATCTTTTACCGGTATTTCATTGATATATCTTTTACTTGTATTTCATTGATATATATTATACCTGTATTTCATTGACATATGTTATACCTGTATTTTTATGCTCACCGAAGGTGACGCATATAGTCGCCGCTTCGTCCGTCCGTCCTTCCGTCCGTCCTTCCGTCCGTCCGTCCGTCCGTCCGTCCGTTCGTCCGTCTCACTTTCCTTGTCCGGACTATTTCTCAGGAACTAACGGCTTGAATTCAACGAAACTTTATGGGAAGCTTTATTACCAAGAGGAGATGCGCATATCCTCAGCATGACCCGGTTCCTAAATTTTTCAAAGAGTTATGGCCCATTGACTTTTCAGCCTATAGTACATATTGCATGATTCTTGTCCGGGCTATTTCTCAGGAACTAATGGCTTGAATTAAACGAAACTTTATGGGAAGCTTTATACCAAGAGAGATCGATATCGTCGCTGACCGTTCCTAATTTTCAAGAGTTAGGCCCCTTGACTTTTGGCCTATAGTCATTTGCATGATTCCGGGCTATTTCTCAGGAACTAATGGCTTGAATTCAACAAAACTTTATGGGAAGCTTTATCACCAAGAGTAGATACGAATATCGTCGGCGTGACCTGGTTCCTCAATTTTTCACAGAGTTATGGCCCCTTGACTTTTTGGCCTATAGTTCATGTTGCATGATTCTTGTCTGGGCTATTTCTCAGGAATTAATGGCTTGAATTCAATGAAACTTTATGGGAAGCTTTATTACCAAGAGTAGATACGCATATCGTTGACGTGACCTGGTTCCTCAATTTTTAAGAGAGTTATGGCCCCTACTACCATGTTGACTGATATTCATGTCATTTGCCTAATTTAACAGGAGATATCATTTAAACAAAACCCCACAAAATTCAATATGCTAGTAATGTCAATCATAATCATGTCAGCTAATTGTTGTTTAGGCCATTACTCACTATTTCAAATATCCAGTCATATGTCAAGAGTGTTGCTTAACCTCTTTGATATGAGCACACATTGAAATGTATGACTTAATTTTCAGTAGTATAAAAACTTAAAAAAAATCAATGAAAGATCTGATGAGTAACACGTATTATCATATTAAATAGTAAACTGTTACTAAGTCTCCAAATTAGAGTTGGTAAAACTTCTCAATGATGAGGAGAATAGATATGATTTAGGAATGGGGATTTCAACAGCTTTGAGCTGAAAGGTCCTAAGTAAAATTTTGGGGGTGGTATCCCCCTGTGTGATCTTGGGGGACACCAAAGTATTTACCATTTTATCTTCTGTCTCATCAAAAGGAACAAGAATATATAATATGGTTTATTGTTTAGAGAGTTAAGAGCTTTTTTTTACCTTTTTTTATGCTCAATGAAGGTGACACATATAGTCGCCGCTTTGTCCGTCCGTTCGTTCGTTCGTCCGTCACACTTTCCTTGTCCGGACTATTTCTCAGGAACTAACGGCTTGATTTCAACAAAACTTTTTATGTGAAGCTTTATTACCAAGAGGAGATGCGCATTACCTGGATTCTATACATGATAAGCATGTGCTGATCCCATTCTGGTCCTTAACATATCCTCCCACCCATTGACCAAGGCCTTATTTGTAACAATGACGTTCTTCGGGGAGCATCTGTCAGTTCTACTGACTTTCTTGTATTGATATATCTTATACCTGTATTTCAATGATATATCTTTACTTGTATTTCATTGATATATCTTATACCTGTTTTTCATTGACATATGTTATACCTGTATTTCATTGACATATCTTATACCTGTATTTCATTGACATATCTTATACCTGTATTTCATTGACATATCTTATACCTGTATTTCATTGACATATCTTTTACCTGTATTTCATTGATATATCTTACACCTGTATTTCATTGATATATCTTATACCTGTATTTAATTAATATATCTTTTTACTTGTATTTCCTTGATATATATCTTATACCTGTATTTTATATCATATTAATTCTTAGTTAAATGTATATATAATATATGTTATAATTATCTTTTTAACAGAAAAAAAAAATCTTATTATTCTATTCAGTAGGAAGCAAAAACTAACATTTGTATATATACAGTTGATTTGATGCAAGACAGTGGTGACAACATATTGATGAATAAAGATATACCAGTTGTTACAATAGTGTTGCACTGAGCCTTCATTATCATATCTTGAAATCATTTGGAGACATTTTTACATGTACAGATATATCTGTAATCTAATCTCCTATATATATATATACACCATGCTACATAAGGAAGATTGTGTACTTAAGTCAGATTGTATCTGTAATATGTTCTCCTGCCTGTGACAGTTTTCATTTTAAGCATTTTTTTTTTAAATGCATGTTCTTGCATTTGGAGTCAGAAATGGCTGATTGGTTGACTAGAACATTGTGTGAGATTATACATCTTTAGTTCCAGAACCATTTGGTCTGCATGAGTTACTGTCTGTTCAGTTGGGTAGTGTCCATTTTATGTGTCTGTCTGTGTGTCTGTTTGTTTGTATGGTGCCATTTGTCACTTACCATCAGTCTCGGAACACATATAACTATATATGCCATATTTCATCAAGACATGTGTTAGGTGCTTAAAATTACACCCATTTCTTCTGTTGTTTTTGAATAGTGCACATTTTCTACATGTGTCTTTGAAATATTGTTTCATTGTATCTCTGAGAAGACAAGAGTTTAATTGAGTGTTTGTGTATTCCATTTCCAGGACTAGCAGGGAGTAGAAGTAGTAATAATAGCTGTAGGAGTAGGTCAAAGGCATCACTTTGAAGTTGAACATCCAGAATTAGGAAAATCATTTCAAGTTACTGAAACTTATCTCTTTAATGTCAGTTGGGAAACAAGTTTAACTATTTATAGTACTATCCCTCTCATTGGTTCTCTTGTTCCACCATGAGGTCTTTGTGCTAGACCGACCCTGGTGGCCGAGTGGTTAGAGCATCCGCCTCAGGAGTGAGAGGTTGTGGGTTTGTCCTCGGCTACGTTGTACCAAAGTCATAAAAAATGGTACTGATATAGCTCCCTTGCTTGGCATTTAGCATATAAGGGTAGTTCCAGGATTGGTTGGCCTGGTGTCAGGATAATGTGACTGGATGTGGTATCATGCTACATGTCTATGGTGTGATACTGCAGTGTGGCAGCACTATATCTATCTCAAGTTGACACAGTCTCCAAAGGACTGAAATACAGTCAGCAGGACATTAAACCCACCAAACAAACTAACAAACTTTGTGCCAGAGAAGGTCTTGAAAAGGTTATGCACTCAGTGGGGATGGAACCTGCAACCTTCAGATCCACAGTCTACTTACACTACCACTGGACCATGGCACCTTACACAGCATTATGAATAATGGTTACATTTAGACATATACATTTGCGTCCTTTATGCATATTGGACAGGATAGTCCTGTAAATTTATTATACCTGTTCAAGATCCACATGCATAGTCCTGTCTCATCTCGTTGTGTTGTTGCTCATTTTATCGAATGTTGAGTATCTGTTTATATTGTTGAGTCCAGGCTATATGCTTAAAATAACATTTCTTCAAATCTGCTATCCTCTTAGGCAATGAATAAGGGAGAAGTGTTAGAGAAAATCTCCATGTGGTATGTTCTGTGCAACACACAGGTGATTTCAATTTGGTGAACACATACTGGTTATTTATAGTAGACCTATGTCATGTTGTCACTCATTCTTTGCCTCATATGCTTAATTCATCTTTCATTTAATGAGTTACAGAGAGAAAGGAAATTCTAAAAAGGCAGATTTAGGGGTAGGGGTTATTGTAGAAACTTTTGTTTAATAAAAAATGAAACAGAAAATATGACAATCCTTGAAAGATGTTGATGAACTGATCAGGTAAGTATTGTTACAATAGTATATCACTTTGACAAAAAAAAAATCTTGTATTCTGTGATGTCAACTTTTACTTGACCTATATTCAGGTGAGAAGCGAGGGTCAGCGTTTATATAGAAACAAAACTATTACCGTAAGTAACCACACCAATGCTGCTCCTCTTTTTATCACATAGCTGTCCTACTGTTTTTGCCTTCATCCCAAATGTCTGCTTTCTTCATGTAGTAACGAAGGTTTGAGCTAACACATTCAAGGAATGTTTCAGTAACCAGAGAGAGGTTGCAATGTTTTGTTGTTAATTAATTCTATCATGTTTTTGTCTTTTAACATTTTTCTCATACATTTCATTGTATTGTCTTGAGTCTGTGTGTATATTGTAGATGTAGTAGGTGTCGGACAAGTTCACAATGTTACCATTTTATTTCCAGTGGAAGAAAAAAATATTCAAGTTTTACTTTAAAAAAGAAGAGAAAAAAAAGCATGAACACATTCTTTGCATGAAGTTTTCTTACTGTTTTAGTAATGATATTCAGCTAGTATTGCTGGAACAAAAATATCCTGAAGGCTAAAGCAGCTTTCCATATACAACATGTCAGCTTACTCTTCGACGGAAACCCACAAGCGATTCATTAGGTGTATCTGTCATTATATTAATACTGGGTAGACAGTCATGGGTATCCGACACTGCAGTTAACTTAGACATGAATGTTTTATTATTCTCTTAATCATTTCATTTGAAGCAGTTTGAAATTCACATATTGCTGTGCCTTATCTCCAATCTTTGAATTTGAAAATGGTAACATTTGAATATTTATACACAGTACACTTGTATGTGTGGTCATGTGGTCATTGTTTATATGTGGTAGAGGGAAAGGGAAATAATAAAGCTAGACACCAGGACTGCATGAGTGGTCTCCCTTAGGCTACTAACCCAAACACTACTCGGTGCATGTATTTGACACCTTTTTTGCCTCCACTTTGAAGAGGGTGAGGGGCAAATGGAGATTCCCTTACCTGTCCATCTATCACAAAATCTTGAGGTGCGCATAACTCCAAAGCTATATGAGCTTGTCATAAAACTACATAATTATGTATACAGGAATGTTCACCATTATTGGATGTTATGCACCTAGAGTTTTATTCCAAATGACAGAGTTATGGCCCCTGACCAAATATAAATGGAGCAAAGTGGGGGCATTTATGTAAATGGACACATTTCTAGTTTCTGTGAATGTTGCACCTGTCTGTGATCCTTGATTATCCTCTATAAGATAATGTAGTACATTGTAAGTAAAAACAGATAACTAGATTCAATGTGTGTGACTCTATTATTAGTGTTACCTCTATGGTGGAAATTAAACTAAAAAATATTTCATGTCATAAAGATTTTTTTTCCTCTTTGAATGTCAGTTATTCATTTCATTTCATTCTTAGGCAAAATTGGTATTATGGGAAATATATTGACAGGAAGGAGAAACGCAGGCTAAACTGAAGGAATGTATAGATGTTACCTAAACTGATTTTGAAACAGGTATAAAGATTAAAAAAAAAAAAAGCTTGGCCCTTACAGTGCTGTGTGCACTTGTGACTGCCTTTGCTACCAGTGCAGACCAAGATCAGCCTGCATGTATGTGCAGTGTGATCCTGGTCTGTACTATTTACTATAAAGTAAATTAATTTTTCAGCACTCGATGCCATAAACAAATAATGGTACTGTCCAAACAGTAGAAAGGACAAGTCCAATTACAAAATTTAACATGGTAAGGGTTAAACATGGATGATCTCTTTATAAATGAGGCTTCCAAGAGATGGGGCCAGTCATATGTGGTCAACAAGAAACCACAGATAATCAAGTCTTGAATCTGGCTTCCAATGTTCGCTTGTTGATAATACAAACATTGTATATTGCATGATTTGTAACCTTGCGTTTCTTTTTTTGCCTTCAGTATCTTTTCTAATTGTGCCTGCATACATACTGACCATTTAAACAACAAAGCTGAATCATGTCAGTACAAGTACATATTTTTTTTTTCAGTTTGCCAATTATCACTTTATCGTTCATGTCTTTCCATTATCAAACATTGGGTTTTCATTTATACAGCATTTTTAGGAGTACATGTATTTACATATATCAGACTATAAGAATATATGTTATCATAACTAAGTTAAATTTGAAAATATAACAAGTTTTCATAATTAGATTATTTAATTTGTTTACTCTCCAACATCATGATTCAAAACAAGGTAATCATAACTTGAATGTTTATTTTAAGTGTTTTCTATGTGTTATATTCTCTAATATTTGCAGGATGTTATCCATGACTTGACTTCCGAAGACTATATTCACAAATCATCTTAACAAATGCATTATCTTTGGTTAAGTTTGCATTTTCTGAAACATTAATTTATCAATCAAAATGTTTAATTTATCAGATGAAGAGAGCAAATGTATACCATTATGGTCCCTTTGTTATTTTTTTATTAAGTCTAAGAACCACATAATATAAATAGTCTCTATAAAAATGATTTATTATTCTCTTAATTAAAACAGTGCACTTACCATTTAATTAAAAAGGCCTTTTGACTTGATAATCACATGCAACCGTATTGTTTTTTTTTTTTGACTTGATGTTGATATAACTAGCTCAACTGTGAACAAGTGTGTTTGGCTTTATTGACTGTGATTGACTATGAAAAAGTGTCTCTAGCATTATTGACTCAACTTGACAGTGAACAAGACTTAGTGTGTCTGACATTTTTGACTCTGACTTTATTGGTCACAAACAGGTATCTCTGACTTTTTTGACCATGAGCAAGTGTCTCTGACTTTATTGACCATGAACAAGTGTCTCTGACTTTATTGACCATGAACAAGTGTCTCTGACTTTATTGACCATGAACAAGTGTCTCTGACTTTATTGACCATGAACAAATGTCTCTGACTTTATTGACAATGAATAAGTTTATCTGACTCTATTGACTATGAACAATTGTCTCTGGCTTTATTCACCATGAACAGGTGTCTCTGACTTTATTGACCATGAACAAGTGACTCTGACACTATTGACAATGAATAAGTGTTTCTGACTTTATTGACTATGAACAAGTGTCTCTGACTTTATTGAACATGAACAGGTGTCTCTGACTTTATTGACCATTCTCGACTCTGACTCTATGATTATACTAGACTGTGTACACTTGTGTGTTTTACTTAATTTTTTGTACTTGACAATGTACATGTGTGTCTGACTTTCATGTTTGTATATGATGGTTTACTCATGTGTCAGACTTCATTGACTGTACTTTACTGTTCACATGTGACTGTCTTCATTGACTTAGCTAAAGTGGTATAAATATTATGTGTCCATGGAATTGGTACTGAACTGCATAGATATCTTGACATACTGACTTTACATGATGCCTATTGCTGAAAATTACTACTCACAGACTTAACATGATGCCAGTTACCCATGTCAAAATGCTGCTCTGCATTCTATATGTGCTAATATTAAATAACATGGGTTTCTAACATTGTACGATATCTGTCACATTCATGGAATCTGTGTATGACTTGTCAGTGACCAGTGACTGTAGTTGAATGTCTCACTTAGATTTTGGACTATAATTATTCCAAGCTTTTAAGACAAATGAAATCAGTTGTTTGTATCTATGGAAACAGTTTCTGGCAGATGGTGACTGTGCATTTTAACTGAAGATGACAGTCTGGTACAGTGTGTGACTTTGCATATTGACTGAATCCCTTTGACTGTAGCTGACTGTCTTTTACAGTGCATGACTGTGTCACTTCAGGTGGATGAGGAAGGGGTTGGGCGTGTGCGGGTACCAGACAATGCCCTTGATGACCTTGACACAATCATGCTGGGAGGCATCCTGAACTCTCAGTTCTCAACCATCCCAGATACCTCCCTGTACAACAAGTATTCAAACTTTACTGGTTGTATATCAGGTATGTGGTCAAAAGATTAAGAGATGAGACAACTGGCCCTTAGAGCCCATACTCTTTACATTTGAATGGGCTTAATAAGCAATAAACTGATTGGGGAATATGATAATAGCAAGACCAGTAGTTTCATTTATAGATGAATATAACTTATATATGATTTGTTAATGCACAATGCAGTATTGTCATTTTTTTTGAGAATTTATCATAAAATAGGTATAAATAAACAGCATCTTTATCTCTTTTTCTACTAGTTATATTGACAGACTACCAGGTTTATATTCTGTAAAATAATGGGCCCAGCAAGCATTTTTAGCCCAGGCTATTTCAACCATTGCATAATTACATTAAAATGTCTATATTTAAGTTATCATCCCTTCCATAAATCAAAACGATTGAAGGAAATTTTACAATGACTAATAGGATTTTGTAAATGATCTCATCCCTTAGATAAGCAATGAAATTAATTCTGTGTATTGTATAATGACAGTCAAACCTACCTTAAGGTAAGCGATGGCCACTGAAATCATGGGCTGCTAGCTACATGGAGGTTGATTTCTAAGGAATGTTACAGCCAGCTGCTTTAATCAGATTGGCTGCTTAATACAGGTGGCTGACTGGTCTACAAAGGTCAGTCTTACTGTACATGTATATGAAAATAATTCTTCAACTGTTTTTTTTTTTAATGTTTTTGATTATGGGGGGCATAATGCAATCAGATTTTTGTGTCTTCAATTGCAGGTTTTGTACAATTCATTTATCACTACGATAAAGAAATGGTTGCATTTTCAGAGGTGAAGTTTTTCCCAAATCAGGGCATCTCATTTGGGCTGCGCCCGATGAAAGACCTAAGGGAAGGTTTCAACACCATCGGCAACGTCTCAACATTTGGACCAGAGATAAAACGGTGTACAATACGGGATACTGTGAAAACTACCACTAAGATGACAACCATTCCAACATTTAGACCCACAGAAAATCCAGCTGTAAGTCATCCTATTGTATGGTTTGTTTAAGGTAATTCATCCATCATTAAATTATGATAGACTTAAGTGCAGATCTAAGCATCTATTACAGGATTTTTTGCTCTGAGTTCATAAAAGCTTGCATTTACTATATCATTCTCATGATCACTTGATGGACCATGATCACAATTTAATGATGGATGGATTACCTCAAGTCTTCTGTTGTTCATTTTTCTGTTGTGTTCATTATTTATTTTATCTCTTAAGTGTCTTTCTTATAATCAAAGCGCTGAAGGCACTAATTAAGTTGTGTGGGTCTCAAATGAAAGGGAGTGTCTGAAGAGCTGCAAGTTGATCACCAATAATTAAATTCCCTTTGATAAACAAAAGAAATACGGCATTCCTGTTCTCTCAGTGCTATCAGAGCTTTGATTTGTATTCATGCAGTACCTTATCTACATCAGGTCAGAGGCTCTGAACTCATTTCGGATAGTAGATATACAGGTTTCGGTCATTTTTTAGTGTAAGAAATAAATCCTTGGAGATATCTGAGGTCGATAGATTGATGTGATTATTAGTATGTTACAATGATTTGTTTTGAAGTTATTGTAACAACCTAAAATGACCGAACGCTGCACATTTACTATCAAATTTATTTGCGAGCCACCTTTACATCGAAACAAACTATATTTGTGCGCTTGGTAAAGTGATCACGTGATAAAAAAACAGTTACATCATTCGACTGCAGTTACATCAGCATAGAAAAAAAGTCCTATAATGTTTTCATGTCACAGGCGATTTTTGTAGTCTGTTAGTATTTATTTTTGACAAAGCATTGATTTTTCAGCATTTTGCTTTATTCTAATGTACTTAGGTTTTAGAGATATATACAATTGTTTGATCATATTTACACTATTGAGAGGTTTTGGGGTTATAAATCTAGGAGAACGGGAGTTGAAAAGGTAGTACTGACGTCACACACAACTAAAAATTTAAGAATCTTCAGGTACTGAAAACACTATTTGTTAGAAAATAATCAATTAAATAACAGAATTCTCAACTTGACTTGAATATATTTCTATTGGTTAACCCTTTCCCTCATAGATGACACCATGAAAAGACCTATGGACAGTTAAATTTCTCCCCTGGTCTCAAAATGAGGTTTTGTAATTAAATTTGGTAAGGTTTAACTGTGGTTTTCTGCAGATCAGGCTTTATGTGATACCTACTGAGTGCGTCAAAATGAGTCTATATGAGGGAAAGGGTTAATGTTTTCAGCAGTTTTTCTGGCTTCAATATATATTTTTTTGTTAACCAGAGATGTTGAACCTACATTAGTTAACTATGATTATGTTGATGTGTTGGTTATCATTTGGTTTCTGCTTTGTAACTTTTGTTTGGAAATGTGATAATGTGACCAATTCAGGTACGTAGATAGTTAGCATAGAGAGAAAGGTTTGGATTGTTTTTGGGGTAAACCCTTTCCCTCATAGAGGAAACCATGAAAAGACCAATGCGAACAGCATAAAACCAGATCAGCCTGCGAGTAACTCGCAGGCTGATCAGGTTTTATGCTGTTCGCTGCTCCTCAGTGGTCTGGAAATGAGGACTTTATAATTAAATTTGGTAAGGTTTAACTGTGATTTTCTGCATATGAAAATCGAAATTTGGTCTTATCTTAGGTCAAAATCTGTAAATAGGTCAAAAATGAGTTTATACAGCTATGCTGAAATAAATGGTATATTATATCTTGACATAGCTGTATTCCTCATGTAATAAGAATTTCCAAATAATATTTGGTATACATGATCACCATGAGACTGTGTGCAGGCTATTGACGCAGGTTTGTAGCTCAAATGCCAGAGCTACATATGGAATTTGAAGGTCAAAAATGAGAACAAAAGACCATGTCAAGACCATACTGTTTACTGTTCTGCAGACATGATTTCCAATTGGAATTGTTGTTATTAATATTTTTTGCATTTTCCACACCTCATGGTATTAAAGACATGTTACTTGCTTAAGTTAATTATGAGTAATTAGTCATGAAGTCTAAGACATTTAGTGAACACTTTTAAAGTCCTCTTCCTTTTGTTCATAAGTGCAGGATAATATTAATCTCTTGAAAGATTGAGGGGGCCTCCATGGCCGAGAGGGTAAAGTCGCTGACTTTTACACTCACTCAGTCCCTCACTGCGTGGGTTCGAATCCCGGCAGGGTCATTTGGATTTTCATGTGAGGAAGCCTTCCAGCTGGCTTGCGGTAGGTCGGTGGTTCTACCCAGATGCCTCCGTGCATTCGGGGTCTTCCTCCGCCTGTAATTAGCTGGACGTCACTATATGACTGAAATACTGTCGAAGCACCGGTAAACATAAATAGTCAAGTCTTGAAAGATTGAAGTAATTCAGTAACATTCCTGTCTCCCACAGGTATCATTCCCCCCATGGAATCCAAGTCCAGCAGAAACAGTCTTCATTGGCCCAACCAGAATCACACCCCTCCTTCCTACCCCCACCAACAGGACTGTTGCCACAACAACAACGGCTATGGAAACAGAAAAGCTTTATAAGGCAAGAGTTGGTGGGAATCATGATAAGATAGTTGGTAAGTATGGGGTTAAGATATAAGATAGATGAGATAGACTTTAGCTCACCAGAGCACAATATGCTCGAGGTAAGCTATTCCAATCACTCTGCATCTATCATTGTCCACCATGCATCATATGTCATGTGTCAACAAATTTCTTTGAAGGATATCTCCTCTGAAACCAATGGTCATAATTCAGAGTCACTTGGCACAAATGGTCACGTCATGGCCCTATACCATAATTGCTTAGACTTAGTTGATCCCTTGAAAGATGAGACCCCAGGGGAGTCAGCTAGTTTCCTATATGCTTTACATGTATATGTATATAGAAATTTTTAAAAAATTCTTTTATGAAATCATGCATGGTCACAATTCAATTTCATTGGGTTCAAATGATCACCTCATGGCCTCTACCTTAATTATTAACTTAAATTGAAAAAATAGGGCCCAGGGGAGTGTGTGTTATTTCCTTTGTCTTTTATAGGAAATTCAAAATTCAGTTGCATTCAGTGAAAATGTTCACCTTATGACTCAAACTCCACACAGTGATTTCCTTTGCAAGCATAAAAAATCACTGCCGTCACAAATGTCATGTGATGATGGTAAACTAACAAAATGGCATCTCTGTCTGCTGTCACAACAAAAATATTTTTTAAAAATGATTTTTTTTTTTACCACGAGGCGATATTTGATGTTTATTAAAGAAAACATCCCTAGGGAAATGACAATCACAGTAAAATAAATTTTTTTGGAAGAAAGAAAAATTAGCTAAATTCTGTTAATTTTTACTTGTGGTCGCAGTGGTTATCTACAACTGTAAGGGGAGGTAACTACCGCGTGGAGTTTGCTTATGACCCTCTACCATAATTGCTAAAATGAAGTTTATCCTTAAAATAAGGGCCCTAGGTCAACTAATTTTCTTATTTAAACTGTACAGAAACTTAAGAATTCTTTGTATCTGAAATTTCTGAAGGTAGCCAGGTAAAATCAAGTGACTTGAGTTTTAATGCCTTATGGTATTCTATATAGCGTTCCAGGACCATTATGGCCTTCTTGTTGTAATAAAATCCTTTTTTGGCAAAAAAGGAGTCTCCCAACTGCAAATTCTGAAGCAAGCTAACTTTTCTCTGCATGAAAGCTGTTCAGCAAATGAATTTGGATTACTTTATTATGATTGGTAATGTAAAATGTAAATGTTTATATGAATGGCCATCGTTTACTGAAAATATTATGCAAGTTGGCTAGAAGGCAGTGTCACAGTATGTTAAACCAGTGATCTATCAAAAATGTGTAAGGCTTGTTATTTGATGCTGGACTGCAACTTATGTGATAAAAATTGATAAGGTTTATGTTTATTTTGCAGTTATACATGAATTCCTTCTGATGCCTTTAATTAATGAAATAAATTTAAAAAAAAAAAACATATTTAAGAAAGGTAATTAGATTGGTCACATGGAAGGTTTAATAGGGCATTTGAATGTTGAAGTTGATGTAATAAAAATGCAGTCATACCTGTGTTACTGGCCACCTGTACTAAGAATCCAACCTGTGTCAGGCAGCTGGATTACATGTACATGGACTTCCATTATAGCAGCCACTTTAATTATTCCATTTACTAGCCCTTAAAGACAAATTTTACTAATCATTTGGGGATAAGAATAACAAAGAACAAATCACAATTTGTTCCAGCAATAGCGCTGTCATTCATTGCGTTCCTGCTGATTGTGGCCATTATTGTGGCCATTGTGTTGATGAAGATAAGGAGACGGGAGAGGAGGAGACTGAGGAAGAAGAAGGAGCAGCAGGAGTTTGAACTGAAGCAGCCGCTGAATGCGGCGCCGACACACGAGTCTCGGCAGAACCAGAACTACCTGGCACGACTGGATGAGTTTAGCATGGTGTCAGCAACCCTTGGATGTAGGTTGTTTTTTTTCTTGCATATTTGATGTGACATTTCAGGGTATACATGATGTCCAAAAATGTCAATTTGACCTTCAATTTGTCAAAATGACACCCAAATATTTACAGTGTAAAATATTTTTTTTGCTTGTTTTGTACACACAGATTGGACAAAGCAATATTAATGTCACATTACTGCTTAAGTGCCTTTATATATCTGGAAAAGTCTTCCTTTTGTTTATAACTTGTACATCCCTTATTATCATGATCAAAATCTCCATCAAAGCTGTCTTCATTCTTCTGATCCTCCTATTTCAGCCCGGCCAGTGAGAGGTGATGGAATGACCACATTTAAACCACAACTCAGTGATTCGTCCTATACATATTCCAGTGTGGTAAGTTCAAGTTGAGTGTTTCAAATATGCTTACTGTATAACTGAGACACATATCTACACATGCCAAGTTACATTCTGTTATCTCCAAGACTGATGAAGTAGTTCATGCCAGATGTACAAACTTTTGGATATGCCAACTGTCCAACCAACCATAGACTTTAAGCAGCAAAAAACGATATGTTTTAATGTTATGAAGCTTTTTAGAGACTATAATCTAACAAATAATTAAAGTTGCTGTGTCAAAACCTCTCTTACTGATAGTATTGTCTTCTTATGAAGTAAGCTAATAAATTATTTATATGTGAATGAAATGAAATGAAAGGGAAAGGTAGGTTTGCTTCTAGATATAATTAATATGAAAAATATTAAATTTAACCCTACACTCATAAAGATGTGTTTTACACCAGGAAACATACATAGTGTTGCTTAGATTCAGCAAAGAAAAATCCATTGTTTCATATATTATTTAAATTTAGTAAATAAATATTCCTCAATTCATAAATGTATAAAATCAGGTATTTATGGGGTAAATGGTTGAATATATCTGTCCATTAATTTGGAAACAGCCCTTAAAAATCTTTATTTATCATCTTTAATGAGAACATGGAATACATTACAGCCCCAGACGGATGACGAGGTGTCGTCAAGTATTGAAAGAAGATTCTACAATCACAAAAAGAACAGACCTGCATCATCAATATCAGAAGTTTTAGAGGAAATGGAGCGACAAAGAAATCAGCCTGGTATGACTGATCTATTGGACATAATTTTTGTAACATAAACTACTTATCATTTGTTTGAATTAAAATTTAGCAATCAATTAAACAGATTTTAATTAATCACACTTTTGATCTGCATTTATTCAAATTAGGATGGAATAAACATATATTGAATGTAAAATTTTGCATTTAGCATTATTCACTAGAATTGAAATACATTTTGGGTTGTCTTTAGATTTAAATTTAATTCATTTTTTTTTTTAGTTCGAAAAAATGTTTTGTAAACATAATGTTACTGAGTACATTTATCTATAAACAACAATTCACATTTGAATTGAAATATAAGGCAGACATTTATGTTGGTTTTCTTTCCTTTATTTTTGGCAATTGAATTTGAAACAGTGCAAGTCTATTAGAATTGTGTTTCTGAAGTCTAAATCTACAGTAGTTACCATGCTATATTGGACTGTGTTGTATTTATAGAAAAACATTAAAAAATTAATGACTAAAGCGGTATGAACCATGTTTTATTGGTATTTGCATTATAATGGAGCATGTAATGATATATATACATGTATATACCAGCCTTGATTAATGTTAGACAATGTACTGTGTGACTGTGTACAGATGCAGATCCAGCTGACCTGGAGACCCTGGGGAATGGCCCCCTGCTATCTGCCCCACAACATACATCTGCACCTGGCGTAAGTACTGACCTAAAAATCAAAAACATAAAACAGAATTAAGTACTATTTTAAATGATACTTTTGTTTATACCTCAGTCACATTTGCCATGGATTTTCTACGCTTACATCCTTTTACAGTCACATTTGTTAGGGTAGCCATACAACATATTTTATATTAGTACTGACAAAAATCCTGCGGCTTTTCTATTGCATTTAAGGTGATGATGCACCATTGCCGCTTGCGAACCTATGGCAGGCGTAGGGTGACCATATTTTTGTAACACAGTGCCCGTGGAAATTTTGTTGTCCACATAGGTCAAATGGAATCCATAAGAACTTAGGGCAGCCACACGACAAACCCATGGCCACTGTAGGCTCGATGTATGGTACTGTGAGTCGCTCTATGGGAAAAAATGGTATAACTCCGTATTATAATTCTACGGTGACCTCTACACCTGCAAAATTAAGAACTGTAGAATTTCTGCAGTTGCCGTAGGTATTTCTAATGTAGAGGGCGTACGGTTGCCATATCCTCACCATAGAGCAAATGTGACTGAGGTATTGAAGCCTTATCAAAATGAATGACAGTATTTTAACCCTTTCCCTCATATAGAATCATTTTGACGCACTCAATAGGTACCACATAAAGCCTGATCTGCAGAAAACCACAGTTAAACCTTACCAAATTTAATTATAAAGTCCTCATTTCCAGACCACTGAGGAGCAGCGAACAGCATAAAACCTGATCAGCCTGCGAGTTACTCGCAGGCTGATCTGGTTTTATGCTGTTCGCATAGGTCTTTTCATTTGGTTTCCTCTATGAGGGAAAGGGTTAACCCCAAAACAATCCAAACCTTTCTCTCTATGCTAACTATCTATGTACCTGAATTGGTCACATTATCACATATTATATATTTGTGTGTCTATATATATTGGTTCTATTTATATGTGAATACCTTGTTGGATTTTATATGACGGCATATTTTTCATCACAGGTAGGAATTGTGTCGTGTTTAACTCGAAGGTCTGTAGGTCAGTTGATATGGTCACAGTTTTAGATGTTTGCTCTAGAATCATAGGCATGTATCAGATCTGCAACTTGGTACATTAATTGGAGAATAAAATGTAAGTTGGCAAGCTGCAAATTGCACTTCATTAGTGGATATGCCGCATCAACATGTGAGACTGTAGGTCAGAGTTCAATCAAAGGTCAAGGTTAAGTTACAGGACATGACCTTGTGTTGTCATGAAGCAATTTGGACTACAATTACACCCTACTTTTCAAAATAAAGTGGGGGGCTATATAGAGATCAAGCTCATTTTCTCATCCTGTTGTATTCCATTTTAGGAATAGATAAATATTTTTATACCAAGTCAGGTCATTGAAGCATAGGTATTAATTATCTTCAGTAACGGCTCCAATTTCAGCAATGGTAACTGATTATAAGCTTCACACAAATGCACAACACAAAGTAAGATTACGTATGTTAGCTATTAATGGAAGCATGCAATAAAGAACATTCAAGATAGTGAATGTTCTTTTACACTCATCACAGATAACATACACTACCTAGTTAGAAGTGTGTATATAGTAAAATTACCACCTTTACTTCATTGAAATCAAAGCGCTCAATGCGCTGAGAGACGACAGCTGGATTAACAGGAAAAAAGCTGCAATTTTTAATTATTGATACAATAGAGGCAAAAGCCACATGACACAAAAACTCCACACACTCTCCTGCAACTGTAGTCAGTAGTAAGACAATCGAATTCACACTCTGTCACAAAACTATCCAGAATTAGGGACATGAACCTGACTGTATGAACTTCAGAAGTAGGTAATTCCCAAGGACCCGATTTATATATACTCTCTACTGTTACTTAAGTGTAGAACTTGACAAGGTACTTGATATTTTAGATACTTGAATGTTTGTTTCTATTTCAAAGTTAAGAAATGCTCTGGGAGAAACCTAACTCACTTTCATGCAAAATTACGCGTGAACTGCTTTAGGTTAATTACAGACATTCGAAGCGCTACTTTTTTTCTTTTTACAGGTGTAAATCTTCAAGTATGTAAAATGGGTTGCTGTTCTGATTTATAAGTGTCACAGATATTTTGTTCATGCTTAAAATGGATGTTTACAGAGCAAAATAACACGTTTACAAACAGCAGCACATGAATAGCGGTTACGGTTATGAATAAAAGGTCTGCGTAACATATTCCATTCGTATTCGTAAGTGCATAATCGCATTGCGTGGATCTACACTAAGCGGAGAGGTACAGTTTAACTTGTCATGTAAAATATGCAAATTATCAAGGTCAGTGATGACTGGTAAGCGTTTGTTGCTACTAAAGATGGCAGCAAGCTGCCATCTAAAAATCAGGCTGAATGGTTATGCTATGCAATCCTAGGGAGGTACTAAGGTTGATGAAAAAATAAAGGGCACCATGGTCAAATGGTAGTATACAATGATTGAATCTGTAGGTTGTGGGTTTGGACTCTGATGAGGGCAAGAATTCTCCCTGATACAAAGTACTGGTGCATTCCAGGTAATGCTTAGCAAGATATGTATAAGTTATAAGAATGTGACAGACAGGGTGGTGACTCAGTGGTAACTCGCTCCAGGACTGCTAATCCAGGGGTCCGGTGTTCAAATCCCAGTAGAACCTTGGACAATTTCTGAGCTAGGGTAGCGCACCTGGATCCCTTGTATCCGCACCTGTCTCTGTGTGTAGGTGCACCTGTCTAGAGGTGCTGAGGGAGGGCAACCCTGACAGAAAGTCCAAAAGAACCGAAGTCAGAGGTGCTGAACCTTAAATGTGTTCTCTGTCAAAAAATGCAAATAAAAACAACATAAGAATGTGACACATCTGCACTTTTTTTAGGTACAACAAAACGATCTTTACAAAAAAAAACAAGAAATGTTTGCCTCCCCCCTCGTATGCCATAATATTTATATAGCTATCTTCTGTGTATGATGTTTGGCTTGGTAATGTGGGCATGTTACAAAGTTCAGAACTTATCTTAGTGAAGGTTTATTACTGATAATTAATAACACTGCTAAAAAGATGAAACTTAATCTTTACTGAAATAAATGTCAGTGAGTTGGAAATTTTATGTAAAGAAACACAGCAAGGGCACTTCAGTTTTAATGCAATTAGCACCATGAAATTAAGTGAAAAGCATGCAGACAATGAACATGAAGAATAATGTCTCATTTGAGTTTCACTTTGTATACTGCATCCAGTAAAGGTGAAAATGCTGAAAAAAATCTGGTGAAAAAGATTTGACCAGAACCCATTTTGATCAGAATCTATCTTGGCATTCAGTGTCACAGTGACCTTGACCTTTGACCTAGTTACCCCTAAATCGAAAGGGGTCATTTACTGGTCATGCAAAATCTCCATATTAAGTTTGAAGTTCTTAGGCCCAGGCATTCTCAAGTTATTGATAAATTGGCCATTAAATTCAAGCCCAGTAAATGATGGTCACTGTGACCTTGACCTTGGACTAAGTGACTCCAAAAACAATAGGGTTCATTTACTGGTCATGATTAATCTCCAGACTAAGTTTTAAGTCCCTAGACCCAGTTGTTCCCAAGTTATTGATCGGAAACTGTTTGGCCTACGGACCGACCGACAGACGGACCGACCAACCGACCGACATGTGCAAAGCAATATATCCCTTTTCTTCGAAGGGGGGCATAATTATATTATCTCATGCAGATTTGTGATCCCGTGAGCGTCCGTCGTGCGACGTCAACAATTTTTAGTGTTTACACTCTATCACCTTTATTTCTTGAGCAATCATCTTCAAACTTTAAGACAATATTTATGACCATAATGTCTCAATTGAGTTCGATTATGGCTGAGATCCGTGAATTAGGTCAGGAGTTATGCCCCTTTTAATATTAAAAAAATGCCATATTTCACGTTGTTTACACTCTAGCATCTGCATCTTTTGAGCAATCATCTTCAAACTTTATGGCAATGCTTATGACCATAAGGTCTTGATTGAGTTTGATTATGGCTAAGATCCGTCAATTACGTCAGGA
>CM037782.1:57907606-57957606 GCA_021229015.1 Solen grandis
TGGTTTAAATTTTCATGTTGTTGTTGCTGTTATGACAATATTTCTGACATATAACTACCTCCACTTAACTATAGTTTGAAGACTAATATGACCATTATGTTCAAAAGGGATTTGACTTTTATAATAGAGTTTTACTTACTTATTTTTTGATAACTGGAGACAAGAACTTGAACCTGCTGAACAAATGGACTTAGCTGGCACTTATTTTGGAACTGTCCATTATCAATTTTAGGGATAACAAGATAAAAACTTGTAGTTGGTCAGCCAACAGTAAAGAGCCAGGCCAGCCTGCCTGGCTCTTTACTGTTGGCAAAGGTTAGCACCTCCGGTTCCAGCAGGGTAAGGGTTAAGTAAGTCAGTTACTTACATGTACATGTATAATCACGCTCCCCACTTCCCAATTCTTTCATGGCTCCCTTTCGTAGCTAATATGTCTCCATTATACAAGAATGGTCCAGAAATATTTTTCTTTTTCCTTTGCAGCTTTGAACAATCTATCATCAAGTAGCTTCAGTTAACAGCTGATTAAATTGGTAAATAACAGACCTCTTTGCTTAGGCATTACGTTAATGATTTAGCCACAAGTTTGTTTAATCATTCTTCATTCCCTGCTGCAGGGGCTGATAAGCCTTGCATAAAAATACAAAGTTGCTTATTATTTATCATGCAACTAAATAATCATTGAAATATTTCCATGAATCATTTTTTGTACTTCATTAAAATGCAATATTTCATATCAGAAGTACCGACTTAGAAATTAACGTCATTTCTTACAGACGTCACAGAATTGATTTATGGGGATGGGAACTGGTAAATATCAGGACACAAGTGCATGACATTGTCCACTTTTTTCTCAGTATTAAGGCTAATCATATTTCAGTCTAGACATTAGATTTCATTTAAAAAAAATTCTAAGAAGTTAAGCCAAAATTTTGCGATTTTATATTTTGTGTCATTTAGCATCTTGACACATTTGTGTGTTTTTTTATGGAAGTCATTATGTGAGTCCCACTAGGTTCATCCAGTAGATACTGTCTGGCTTTCTCCAAAGGGATAAGATGTGTTCTTGTGGTATTGTTGGCATTATCAATATCCCTTGTTTGACTGTACAGAGTATGTTGAGCTATTCTTCTCACCTTGGCGTCAGAGTCGACATCAAAACTTCAGGTTAGGGTTTTGCGTGCAACTTAATAATAAAGGTACTGTCATGATTGTATGATCTTAGAAACCAGCTATGTTTATTGATTTAATACTTAACTATTAGTTTAAATAATAATATTTAGATAAATCCTGTTTCAACTAATATTTCACTAAGGTCTTCAGCGGCAAGAAACAAGATAAGATAACTCAATGTGACCAAATCTAATGCTAATTATGGCCCATTTTTTAAAAAATTGTTTTGGAAAATTTTGGTTAAAGTTTTGCATGCAACTTAGTATCATACTTTTATCTCAGTAATCAGCTGTGGTATTGACTTTAAACTTCATATATGTGTTCAAGGGCATCAATACATCAAGTTAGACATCTATTTACTGAATTCATTAAAAGTATGGCCCATTTAAACATAGAAATATAGTTTAAATTTTGCATTGAATTTACTATGATGTATACATCTTAGTATCCAGTTGTGCTTCTTGATTTAGTATTTCAATAAGGTCTTCATTGGCATTAAACAAACAAGTAAGATAACTTTGACCAAATTTAATGCATATTAGGTCCTTTTTTGGACTAACACAAGCATCAGAATAGTCAAGTGTGGTATTTTATAGACACCTAGTTATATTAACCTTTTACCTTTCGAATACTCACATTTAAATCATTGACTTGATGAATACATGTATTAATTAACTGAAATTTAAATGATAATTAACCGAGTGTATTTTCTTTTCTTTGAAGACTGTTTAGAATCTGAGCTACACTATTACATGAGCAAACAGAGGAGACAGTAATTAGACATTGTCTGGAAGAAACTGTCTGGTCTCCTCTGTTAACCATGGCATCAAGACATAATTATGGGATAAGGAGTTAAAGTGTACTTTTCTGGAACATGTTCAATCCCTCTCACATGATGATAACATACATGTATGTCCTATATATTTTGCCCAGAATTCAAGCCAGAGCTTGAAGGTAAGAGAGTTTTTATGATTTTCATTTTGTGTTTCCATAATTTTATAGTCATTCACTGAGCCCTGGGGTAAATTTCATCATCCATGTTTCTCTACTACCCTCAAATAGATCATTTCTTAACCAATATTGTTAGTTAAAAAGGGTAATACTTTATGTCATCTCAATCATGTACTTGAATATTTCATAAAACAGGAAGGTAAGAATGTGTATCCACCTGCTTTAAGAATTTAAATATTGCTTATCACTAAGTGTTGTTGGTGGATTCAAATATTACAGGATTCAGAAGTTTGAGTGTTTCTTTGAGTAGGCTGATGTTAAGTGTGACACATACAACTTTGTAGATAACTTTAAAAGCAGTGTTTGTTGCATAAATCAGTCCAGTCAGGTAATCTGATATTTATGTATCATGGAGTGGCTATCTTAAAAGTTTAATCAGGATTTAAAATTATGTTGAAAATTTTATAAGATTTAGTGAAGAGTCCATAAAAATGTCTTGAAAACATCAGTATGTTACAGAATAATATCTCCATTCAAATAAATATGTGTACTACAATTCTTCACTTGATTGCTGGGTTATTATACCCCTAGATAATTATAAGTTATATTGGGGGCTATATTGGAGTCCTGTCTGTTGGTCGGTCTGCCTGTAGATGAGATTTGTCTGCCTTATTTCTTGGCTACCTTTGGTTGGACTTTGATTAAACTTTACAAGACTGATAAGCACCAAGCCTAGTTGCACATATTGTTGACAAATCATGATTGTTGTATTTCTCAAGTATGTCTGACATGATAACAGTAACTGTGATAATGGGGTATTCATAGTTTTCAATGATAATTATTTTTGAATTTAATATAATTTCATTTTATTTTTTTTTATTATGGATTCTAATATTTCTCCTGAAGCACATGGTTTTACATCATGGTGCACTAATGATTGTACAAGGAATACAGATCAGGGCTGACGTAAATGTTCATTCTGAGACTGTTATTTAATTTTTTTGTTAATAGAATCCCTATAATATTTACAATTTTCATTCTTATTTCTTCTTCCATTATATTGAATCCTCCCCTTGTAAGAAACCCACAAGCAACCCATTCCTTTACTCATCACAATATATTGCTTGCGAGATTATTAAATTATATTCACTTGTTAACAATCATTTGAAAAGCAATGTTTCGATTTGTTGCCTCATGTTTTAGAAAGGATTTTGGACCCATGGATACAGTGACCTTTCCATTATGCTGACGTGAGGATATCTATTTTCAGTGATTACTGGATTTTCAATAATTGCACGGCAGATCACCGCCAAGCATACTGTATTTGCTTCGTATGTTGTCAATGGACCCGGATCTGGAAGTTTAAAATCCTTTTGGTTGCAATTACGGCATTTTTTCGTTGTAGAACATGAACTTTTTGCCTAGAATTGAGGGAGCATGATGAAATAAAAAAAGGGGATATTACGCAAACAAATTCAGAAATTAATTGCATTCAGTGCTGGAAATGAAGACAAAATATGTAACAATTCGGAATTAACATGACGCCAAAACGCCCCGTAATGAATATGCATATCGGTTTAACCAGTGAAAACTGTACAAACCTCCGACAAACAAATGCATGTGAATCTTGCTTTCAGTAGTTACCTTAAGTCGATAACCTCCAACAAACATTTGGGGCGGGGATATACCTGTTTTGGCGTCATGTTAATTGATCCTTTCGTATCCCATTCTATTTTTATCATGATTAGAGATTATTTTTATTAACATCATCAAATGTCCATTTTAACATAAAAACATACTCTGTCAATTTAAATTATGAATTGAAATTCACAAGTTTGTGCAGCCAATCTTAATGCTGCTTTCCAGTCAGGATATGTAAAATTAAATTTGGTCAAATCTGGTAAAACAATGAATCCCTAGCCAGGTATCCCAAGGCTGATAGATATAGGAAAACATAATAGACAGCCATGAGTATCCTCATATCTCATGAATATTCATATACAAAATTATATGACTTGATGAATATTAATTTGCTTTAAATATCATATGAAACAATGGATGATCTTTTTACCATGCAGACTTTAAATGATATTAGACAGCTCCTGTTTGTATGTATGTATGAGTTAAATGGTTAAAAAGGGGAGGGAAAAAAGCAATTAAAAACAATTATGTTCACTTCTTTTTTTAAATCCTGCTGCCAATTAGATCATTGATTAATCAATTTTTATTAGATCTCTAAATCGTAATCCTAGAAATAAAATTCAGTGTTGTTTAATAATGTATGAAGTGGTTAATAGAGTTGTTGCTTTTCTCTGCCTGTGACTGTAATTGATTCTTGCAGTTTGTAAAATGAAGAATTAAAAATGAAAAGCCTGAACAAGTTGTACTTGATTTGCTTTTCATATTCAAGGGACAGAGGAATAGTGAAGCCATTGAGTTACTTGCAGGCTGATCCTGCTTAACATCCTTTGTAGCTCTCCTCTGGTGAAGGTTTAAATGGTATTGTACTACCATTCTAATTCCTCCCATGCTCATAACAAAGGCAACCTATTGATATGTCATTGGAAAAACTGTGACAAATGCTGGTTTAGACAGATCATGTGGTCAACCTCAAGTCGGTTAATCCTGAAACAAGGGAAACCAGCATTTTGTCAGCATGCAGTCTGTTTTCTGTCTCGTTTTATTGTGTAACACAACCACAAACAGACAGAGGATTGTTTGTTTCCCTCAGTCATCTTAAATTTTAATCTGGATTTTGCATAAAATTCAGAAAGGATAAAAATGTCACATATTTCCTTTCTCTTTATACAAATGCTTTCCATTATATTTAATGGGTTTGATATTTTCACAGAATTGAAGTAAGAAAAATAAACCAATATTTTCTATTGAGTTTTGAGTTTTCATTTTTGGATGGTTTTGACATTTTCACACAAAAAATAATGTTTTATATTTTGCATCACTTGACAGCCGTAATGGCTCATTAGTTTGTATAAAAACAGATTGATGGGCCCTTCTGGCTGTCATTATAATAGTTAAAATTGAATAAGTCTCAGCAAGTAAGGTATATATATCCAGATGTGTAAACTATCCAGATATCTGATGAGCATGCAGATACATGCTAGAAGTGTCATTAGCAATTAAAGAAATGGTTTCTATTACATTTAGACTAAAAGATGTTACAGCTGGAATTTATCTGTGTCAAATTATTGCAGATCCAAAGGGATCTGATCTATAGCAGGAATGAAGTGTTTGAAGTAGCAGGTGCTGTGCTATAGTG
This sequence comes from Solen grandis, assembly GCA_021229015.1. Taxonomy (NCBI): domain Eukaryota; kingdom Metazoa; phylum Mollusca; class Bivalvia; order Adapedonta; family Solenidae; genus Solen; species Solen grandis. The sequence goes on from CM037782.1 coordinate 57,913,008, forward strand.
GGGATCCAAAAGCTGTGGGTTTAATTTCTGTTGGGAGCCAGAATCATTAAAGGCCTACCATATACCTAGGTGCAAAGTACTGGTCCAGCTCAGGAACCATTTTTAGGGGTATTAGTATTAGATGTAAGATTTCTTTTCCAGTTGATTTGAAAAAGGAAGAAGTTACAGATTTGAAATAGAGTTATCTACTCTTGTTTATATCATAATTTGATTTTGTCATTTTTTAGCTTCTGGGGCAGGGAGGGCATTAAATGAAACAATAAATCTTTTTATACCCCCGAAACAAAGTTTGGGGGGGGTATATAGGAGTCACCCGGTGGTCGGTCGGTCGGTCCAGCGGTCCGTTGCATTTTCCTTGTCCGGAGCATAACTTGAAAACCACAAGTTGGAATTCAATACAACTTCATGCAATGATCAAGCACATGGAGAGGAAGTGCAGTGCACAAGAACCATAACTCCATCTTGACTTATTACAGAGTTATTGCCCTTTGTTACTTTTCCTTGTCCGAAGCATAACTTGAAAAATACAAGTTTGATTTCAAAACAATTTCATACAATGGTCAACCACAATATGAGGAAGTGCAGTGCACAAGAACCATAACTCTATCTAGAGTAATTACAGAGTTATTGCCCTTTGTATTTTTTCCTTGTCCAGAGTATAACTTGTAACCTTGTCCGGAGTATAACTTGTAAAGTACTGATTGGATTTCAAAACAATTTCATACAATGGTCAAGCACAATGAGAGGAAGTGCAGTGCACAAGAACCATAACTCTATCTATAGGAATTACAGAGTTATTGCCCTTAGTTACTTTTCCTTGTCCAGAGTATAACTTGTAAACTACTGGTTGGATTTCAAAACAATTTCATATAATGGTCAACCACAATATGAGGAAGTGCAGTGCACAAGAACCATAACTCTATCTAGAGTAATTACAGAGTTATTTCCCTTTGTTACTTTTCCTTGTTTTTCTTGTCCTGAACATAACTCGAATATTATACATGGTATATACTTGAAACTTAAAATGTAAACAGATGGTGACTAGGAGAAGTGCTGTGTCCAAGAACTGTAACCTTATATTTTTAAACTACTGTGACAAACAACCATTATTGACTCTCTATCAACTTTAAATAAAAACTTTACTTACTTATTACTATCACAACCAATATACTATGTATACAGGTTCTTATCTATGCTCTGCCTGAAATCTGGCTTCTCCTGCATTAAAGTATTTTGCGGGGGTATTAATCACCTTCAGTGATAGCTCTAGTTTAATTTAAGGTAAATTATAACATTTATTTGGATTAAGAAAATTTGATTAGTCTTAATAGCAGGCTACTTAAGCCTGTTTTAGAAATCAGAAAAGATTTTTCATGTTATACTGGCATACTCTTTATAAAGGAACTACCCTGTACCTATTTTGTTAACCCTGTTGCAGTTGAAGGTTTTAGTTTGTTTGCACTTGAAAGGAACCACTGTCATTCAAATTGATCTGTTGACAAGTTGGGGACCCACTGGAGCAATAAACAAGTGGTTCCTGCATACTTAGCGTAGTAGTTATCACCATTATGTTGTTTTGAATCAACGAATCATGCCCCATTATTGTCTCATTATCGGGAGCACGGCTGCGGTTTCTACGTTCTGAAACTACGTTGTTATTTCTGCCAGATATCGAGGTTTTCACAGAGTTTGAGGACAGATAGGACACATTTGATTCATTTAGCTGACATTTGTAGCAAGTATTTGCACAGAACAAGTGTTGATTAGTTTTTGTCTCTCACTCAGACTCACTAGAGAACAATTTGGCATGCCTACTAAATGACTGAACTCTGATAATTCCATGCAGTTTCAGTTGCTCAAAAGGCTGTTTAGTGCTATGTGAGCTTAGCATATTCATATCCCTGCTCTGCAAGTGAAATAGGGGATATATATATACATATATATAGGAGTCATATATGTTGTCCTGTCCCACTCCATTTTAAAAAAACAACAACAAATAAATAAGCAAATAAACAAATGAAATAAGATTGAAATAAAAAAAAAAAAAAGAACAAAAGGTAAGTTATATTTAATAGAAGATTGTATAATGTTTTATTCCGAAAATATGCATTTTGACATCATGGCAAACAAAGCGGACCCAGATGAGAAAAGCTGTTTGATCAGGATCTCCTCTGGATGCTCATATAATATTGTAGCTCAGATTCTAGACTGCACAGCAAATATATACCTGTATTCATTGTCTTACTTAATTTACCATTTGATGTTCAGTAAATTAATATTCATCAAGTCATATATTTGTACATGAATATTCATGAGGTAGAGGGTCATGCAAAGTATTTATTCATTGAATGGTGTTGTCAGAGTGACTTGACTTGACTATTTGAGTTTACCGTCGCTTTGACAGTATTTCAGTCATATAGTGACATCCAGCTAATTACAGGTGGAGGAATAACCCCGAATGCACGGAGGCATCCAGGTAGAACTATTATCCTACCGCAAGCCAGCTGGAAGGCTTCCTCACATGAAAATCCGAATGACCCTGCCGGGATTCGAACCCACGCGGTGAGGGGCTGAATGAGTGTTAAAGTCAGCAACTTTACCCTCTCGGCCACGGAGGCCCCATTGTCAGAGTGAATACATTTTGTTGTATTTCCCTGCCATTTTGTGACCCCTCATTTATGGTTCAATTATTTTAGTCTTCAAAATAGATTTCCTAATGGACATACTTGGAGTAAGAATTTACAAAACCTTAATCAGTTTATTTGAATGTCCTGTCTGTTGTTCGGACAAGGTAGTGGCAACGGTAGACACAAACAACCTATAATTCTGCCAGCAGACATTTTATGTTATTTGAAACCTATTAATTATCACTCTTATGTATGGAACAACGTAGACTTATTCATTGACATTTTCATACAATTTCTGTCCCTTAATTGGACCTTTATCATGAGAAATAATTCTGGTATATTGTGTTTAGATGTAGAGTCCGGTGGACAAAGCCTTTGTTAGGTCCATTGGTTACTGACCTTCATGTTTGTTTTTTATTGTATTTCATATAAGTTATGATTATTTAGAGGAGGAGGGGTGGAACTACTAATATTACATTTTCTAATTGAATTTTTAAATCATATTTTATTTGTCATTTCATGTGTAGGCAGTTTTACATATATTCCATTAAGTAATACAATGTGAAATGTAGACATGTGAATTTGTAGTGTAAATAATAAAAGTTATCAGTATTTGGTTTTCTGTATCAGTAGTAGGATATAAGGAGTTTCAAAATATTTTCTTTACTTATACCTCTGTTTCACAAAAGGAAGTGGGAGGGGAGCTATACATGAGTTACCTGTCCAGTCCTGTTGTACATAAAGTTCAGTATCTTCACATTGTTGAGTCCAGTGTATTGGGAGCATTCATCACCATTAGTGATAGCTCTAGGGTAAGATTAACATTATTTTATAATAGGAGATATGGAATTACTAGCAAAAATGTTAACTATGCATTCAAACCTCAGCTCTTAAGAGGCCAGTTGAGGGGTCTAGACAAAGTAGTCACTAAGTGCAGGTGGCTACTAAATAGAAATAATTATAATAAACTTATTTCTGGAATCTTGAATTTGGTGTCTTAACAACAGGTTGGCTGCATAATGTGGTATAATGTCGTCTCTAACATAGGTTAACATTACTTTCATAGTATCTACACACATGTACATTGATTTACATTTCTTTACTTGTTATGACATTAAATTTCCTCCATATTCTACGATTTAGAATTCAGCTGTCTAGTTAGTAGATCAAAAGGTATCTTAACATGAGTCTCTTGCATCCCCTTTCTCAAGATGTGACAGCCAATTGATTAAGAAGAATCTTCAAAGTACCCCATACTTGATCTCTTTCATAGCTCATTAAATATATTGAAACATTCAAGTACACCTTAATTTATATCCCTTTTCAACATAATGTTTTCTAAATGATCAAGTACCTTTTTTCATTATGAATTATAGATGGGTGCATTCAGTATCTCAATAGGCAACTGTTTTATCAATAAAACTAATTCTGCTAAGTGGTAAAGTTTTCCCCGGTACCTCAATGGCTCGCCACTGTTTGCCGATTTGTTTACGGCTCACACTTTTCCATCTGATTATAGGAAAACAGTTTAATATAATCCACACTCATGCTGGGCTTGCCGAGATAAAGAAAAAGTTTAAAACCGAATTGTTTACTTACTGGGACACGAATGAAAACTACTGTGTTGGTTCAATTCAGCAGTGAAGTGTTGCTTTTGCTTCGCACACGTGAAATAATTTTAAGGATATTCAGATAAATAGTACACTAGTTTAGAAGTGATATTTAAAGTGTGGATATACAGAGTGCTGGGAGTGTTTACTGGGATTGTTGATTTTTATTTTTATTTTGTATACTAGATTTGGATATTTAAATACCTACTTAACAAACTACATTTAAAGGTAAGTCAATGATGTTTTTAATGTACTCTGTATGTATACTTTAACATGATCTACAAATTATTTTACAAATGTATTATAAAAAGAGTTAGTAACAATCTCAAGACACTGGGTTGATGACAAAATGTATTGACCAATGTTTATTACAGAGACAAATACAGTGAAACCTCTGAAATAAAACTCACTAGTGGTCTTTATAGAAAGTTTAACTATAGAGATCTGAATAGTGAAGTGGTCTTTATAGTGAGGTGGTCTATATATGAGAGTTTACTGCAGGGATATAAATAGGGAGCTGGTCTTTATACTGAGGTGGTCTATATGTGAGGGTTAACTGTAGTGATCTGAACAGTGAGTGGTCTTTATAGTGAGGTGGTCTATATATAAGAGTTTACTGCTGTGATATAAATAGGGACTTGCTCTTTGTACTGAGGTGGTCTATATGTGAGGGTTAACTGTAGTGGTCTGAACAGTGAGTGGTCTTTATAGTGAGGTGGTCTATATATGAGAGTTTACTGTAGTGCATGGTCTGTATTGTACTGAGGTGGTCTTACATGAGTTTTATTGCAGTGATCTAAATAGTAAGTGGTATTTATACTGAGGTGGTCTTACATGAGATTTATTGCAGTGATCTAAATAGTAAGTGGTATTTATACTGAGGTGGTCTTACATGAGATTTATTGCAGTGATCTAAATAGTAAGTGGTATTTATACTGAGGTGGTCTTACATGAGATTTATTGCAGTGATCTAAATAGTAAGTGGTATTTATACTGAGGTGGTCTTATATGAGATTTATTGCAGTGATCTAAATAGTAAGTGGTCTTTATACTGAGGTGGTCTTACATGAGATTTATTGCAGTGATCTAAATAGTAAGTGGTATTTATACTGAGGTAGTCTTACATGAGATTTATTGCAGTGATCTAAATAGTAAGTGGTATTTATACTGAGGTGGTCTTATATGAGATTTATTGCAGTGATCTAAATAGTAAGTGGTATTTATACTGAGGTAGTCTTACATGAGATTTATTGCAGTGATCTAAATAGTAAGTGGTATTTATACTAGTTGTTTATGTTTTAGAGTTATAATAGTAGTTATCCTAACTTTTATGTAGATGAGCAGTTACTGGGTAAGGCTGCACAGACAGGTATATCATTCAGTGCAAGCTGATCTGGCTTTATGCTTGTCATAAGCATCAGTTACCTGGTGGTTACATGAGATGATGGTCTTTGTGAATCAAATTAACACAATGGACACCTGCTCTCATTGGAATTTATTTTAAAAGAACTGCGATGTATATGACAGCAGTGGTTTGATATTGAATAGAGGGGAATATTTTGTCTCTCTTTTGAACACTATATTACAGTGGAACAAAAGGGTCACAGCAAGCTCGCTGTGAACGTGCATATTTGTGGGTATAGTTTTGTAGAATTAGTGGTGCAGTACACTGACTTTACAGAACGGATTGTTTGTTGTGTTTGGATATAAATGACATAGCATGCTGTGCCAGTATTGATATATAATATAAACAACTGATATCCAAAGTGGATATCAACAGGTATAAACTGGATGTATTGTGTGTATTTAGCAATGCAAACAGTGTCATAAGTTTTTATTTCTGCTCAATTTTGCACTCTCCAGCAAATTAGGCATGAACTATTTGTTATATCATTGTACTGTTATGCTATTGAAGGAATTTTTCTAGGTGTCACTCTAAATTGGCACAAGGAATAGATTACCAATAAATTCTGACACAAATTGATGTGGAAAATTGCATTGTATCCAAGTTTATTGAGTCTGTTAAGCATTTAACTTGTCACGCTAATTTGTCTGCCAAAGATATTTTTTTTTGTTCTATAATAAATAAATTTGCCGATTTATCATTGAACTATGTAAAATAAATGATAATTAATTAGGTATCCAAATTGGTTTGGGAAGCTTGATCAAAGAGAATAAGATATGAATAATGATACATTCTTTTGTGACTTACTTAATGGTAATGTTCAGTGTTCAGGTAATGGTAACATTTTATATATAAATCATAGTATACAATAGTGAAACAAATGAATATATACTGAAATATTAAATATGTAAGTATGATACCAAAGTTCTTTATGATGAAAATGTTATTTTCCAATATATAATGTCCAGTACTTCACTGACATTTTTCTTTCTCTTTTGGAGTTCACTAGCTGTCACAGTATTTCATCTATATAGCGATGTCCTGATCTAGCCATGGGTTGATGAAGACAAGCTGAAAGGCTTCCTCACATGAAAAATCTTAGGTGACCTGACCGGGGCTCAAACTCTTAGAGCTGAGAGCCAACATGATCTCAGAAAATGCTGCATTTAAAACACCAATATAGAGATCTAATAGACTTTTTATACCCCCACAAATGAAATTTGGGGGGTATATAGGAGTCACCCTGTCGGTCGGTCGGTCGGTCGGTCGGTCCGGCGGTTGGTCTACAAATATTTGTCTGGAGCATTTCTCCAAAACTAGTACTAGTTGATGAAACTTCATAGTAGATGACTTATGAGAGGAAGTGCATGCAAAGAACATAACTCTGCATGTATTTTGAAAGGAGTTATTGCCCTTTGTCATTTTTAATCTTTTGATTTTGTCCGGACCATAACTCCAATACTAAAGTAGCTAGGTTGATGAAACTTCATATGTAGATTGATCTTGATGAGAGGAAGTGCAGTGCACAAGAACCATAACTCTGCATGTATTTTGAAAGGAGTTATTGCCCTTTGTCATTTTTAATCTTTTGATTTTGTCCGGAGCATAACTCCAATACTAAAGTAGCTAGGTTGATGAAACTTCATATGTAGATTGATCTTGATGAGAGGAAGTGCAGTGCATAAGAACCATAACTCTACATGTTTTTTAAAGGAGTTATTCCCCTTTGTTAATTTTTGTCTTTTGATTTTGTCCGGAGCATTTCTCCAAAACTACTGTACTTATGTTGATCAAACTTCATATGTAGATAGACCTTTATGAGAGGAAGTGCAGTGCCTAAGAACCATAACTCTGCATGTATTTTGAAAGGAGTTATTGCCTTTGTCATTTTTAATCTTTTGATTTTGTCCGGACATAACTCCAATACTAAAGTAGCTAGGTTGATGAAATGATAGAGGAAGTGCAGTGCAAAAACCAATTTAATCTTTTGATTTTGTCCGGAGCAAAAATACTAAAGTAGCTAGGTTGATGAAACTTCATATGTAGATTGATCTTGATAGAGAAGTGCAGTGCATAAGAAAACCACAATGTAAATTCTTAAAGACAGGTTTTTGCAAACAATAAATATGGATGTGAACCATAATTAGACTGCATTTTTATTCTCCTCAGCTACAGATCTTGGGGGCAAATTGTTTCTTTCTGTGTGTCTGTATGTGTGTCTCTCTGTCTATCTGTCTGTCTGTCAAAACTTTTTAGCATTGTCCAAAACTTTTGAACCATTGCTCACACTAACTTTAAACCTTACATACATGTAGTCTTTCACTCACGCAAACTTTTGAAACTGTATTCCTACACATGACAGACTTCCGGTGTGGGTATTGATCACCTTTAGTGATAATATTTTTTTTTGGTATGCTTATAAGCCCAAATCCTATGTGTGAACATTCGTTTTATGTGTCATGTGAATACATCCTGTGTCAAAGATGGGGGTGGGGGTATGAATCACCTTCAGTGATAGTTCTAGTTATTTCTGATACAGTACAAACTATAACCACATGATGTAATGATTTTTCCCTACACAATCAATTAAAGGTGGATTCCTGCTTGGGTTTTTTTAAGTCTGACAGATAAACATTTTGTAAGCATGAGCTTGTATATATAATTACAACCTATCATTTTCTTAAATCGTAGATCTATATTCCAAACACCACCAAATATTTCGCATTTCAGAATTTTTTACAATTAAATCCAAAAGATCACAAAATGAACTTAATGATAACATGAAACTGACCTATTAAGAAAAATTCTGACAGATTTAAATGAAACTGTTTATCTACCTTTAGATCAGAGAGTTGTGGTCACATCTCCTGGATACTGCGGCATCTCTCACCATCTGTTGCAGCTTCCTGCCAACACCTGGTCATTCATCACTATGGCAACAAAGTATGGGCAGGAGTTGTTGCTCAGCCTACATTTTTTCATAGTAGCATTTTAATTTGGAGAAGACATGCACATGACTTAGCCCATAATTATATTAAAATATATATAGTCTTAAAAGCTTACACTCCCTTCTGATAAAAAATGCTTATTTTCTTTAACCCTTTCACTCATATAGACTCATTTTGACGCCCTCAATAGGTATCACATAAAGCCTGATCTGCAGAAAATCACAGTTAAACCTTACCAAATTTAATTACAAAATCCTCATTTCCAGACCACTGAGGAGCAGCGAACAGCATAAAACCTGATCTGGTTTTATGCTGTTCGCATAGGTCTTTTCATGGTGTCCTCTATGAGGGAAAGGGTTAAACAAGGTCGTGACAAAGTAGATTGCTACAACGGTGACTATTTTCTGCCTGAAGAGGGTGGCAAATAATTAATACAAGTTACAACATATTAATGATGAAATAACAATCATTAGCAAAGATCTGTTATCTATCATGGAACAAAATACACAGTTAATATATTTGATAATGAGGAGCGTAGTTATGAAACGTTGTTGATAAATGAATTGCGCATACTAAATGCGTGATACACAAATTTCCCTAATCTCAATAAATCTAACCTATTAGAAGATTGCATCAATTGACAAAATTTTACAAAGCTTGGTCTGTTACAATAGTATTTATTAATATATTGATTACTTAGGTCTCTACATAAAGGACATTTAAATATAAAATGGAATTAATACATAGTGTCTTTCCATTCTTGTATCTTTATTATTTTCCTGTCTATATCCAAAGCTTTATGATTCTCAGTTGAATAATTTTATTGATTTTGTAAGAAGAAAATCACACTTGCCTCGAATTTTATTTGGATCATTGTTTATTTATTTGAGTTTCAAATTCTGATTGATTAGTTAACTTAAGATTAATGATGATTTTCGATGGGAACAGTGGGTTTATTTGAATGTTTATTTCAAGGAAGAAAGCAGTACTAGAGACAGAGTGTCTACATGTAAAATATAGCACTCTCCCCCTCTCTCTCTCTCTCCACACATTCATTCTCTTCAATGATAGAATTTGAATATAAACACCAATGTCAAAAACAGGAGCTCCTTAAGCTTCATTACTCTTACCAGTGAGGAATGCAATAGCTTCATCATTAGTTGCATTAAGATCTGTTTCATGTTGGTCAAGTGCAGTGACTTTCATCTCTATCATCTATCATTTCATCAAATGACTTTTAAACCAGTTTGATAAACTTGCCAGTCATCCTGGTTTTATGTGGATTCTCAGGCCTGTATTGAATCTACTCAGGCCACAACTTTCTTGTAGTTTGACACCATTTTAAAACAAAGTTGTCAGAACATACTTGGAATTCCTTGATTTGTTTGTGAATGAAATACCTATAACACTAATATTTGGGATCACTGGATCTTTATATCAGCTGTTACCTAACTGCTTTTTCATCTGTGTCTTTGGTTTTACAGGGTGTTAAAGGAGATTTTGTTTCAATAGAGAGAAATATACCTCTTAGGTATACTAAGATAAGATACAAAATTATGATAAGTATCTAGGATTAAATGGAAAATAAATTTGATGATATGAAAGTTACAGATATTCCGTCAAGCAGGAGGGATTTGTCTCAAGTGTTAGAACTTGTTCTCAAGTATGTAGGTCTGGTTGTATGGATGTTTGCCTTTGGAGCGGGAGGTTTGTGGGTTGATCTTCGGCTGTGAGGTATATAAAACTTCTTGGTAATGTTGCTTACAGAAAACTTCTTAAAATTGGTTATACATCCAGATGGGCTATTTAGAAATCACCCATGCTGTTCTGCCCCATCCTGTTTATAAATGCCAGGTCCTGCTTTACTGTTAAATATTTTCCAGTATAATAAGTTAAGGTCATGTAGCTAGAATAATTTTTTAGATGAAGGCCATCAAGGTACAGAGGGGTATACTTCTAAAATGAATAAACAAGAACAAAGCTTGTGATTGACACATGTTTGTCATCAGTTGCAAGTTTGCTGAAATGAACTACATAAATTAAAAAAAAAACTGCCAGTTTTTTTAACTTAAAAAATATGCGAAGTAACTTCAAATCATGATAATTATGAAAGCGATAAAATTGAATTAATAAAAACCACATCCAAAATTCCATGAGGAAGTTAACTTTCAAATAGCAATGATGGATAACCATTGATACCATACTTTCCTCATGAGCAGTGTTGGAAATGGCATTTCATGCAATTATTTACTTGTGCTTTCTGTAGGTTTGACATAAATCTATGTCTTATTACAAAATAACCTGTAATACAATGTGACGGTCTAAGTACAACATTCTAGAAAGTTCTATACCTGAATATGTGACTTGATATGGTATCATGCCACTTAACAGTGGTCAGATACTTACTGGTTTTTTTTTCCCCTCAATTTTCCTTTCTCAAACAACAGTTTATTTCTGGCAATGCACCTCAAAACATACAACAAATTACACATATGACACTCAGGTTAATACCCTTATTCAGTTTTGGATGAATTGGCAGATTCCTCTATAATGCAAATTGTGAATATTAATACTTGCTGACATAAAGGCCTGTACAAATTATCCCTGGGAAAGTTGCTATATACCTTACGCAAATGAACTTTTCTCACTAGGAGCATTAAAGCCCATTGCATTCTAGCACGTAATAAGTACAGTGATTACGATCGTGTAAGACACCTACTTGAATCCTAAATCATCCTTAAAATGAATCTCAGTAATTACTCAGCATGTGGATCCTAGGATGTACTTTCGCTGCCCATGTTGATGTGAATTACTCACAGTAGTTAACATAAATGCACCATGAACAATAAAATACCTTGAAAAGATTTGTAATCTTGTGAATATATGAGAATTTAAGTGAACCATGCTTGATTTAGATTAATTTGATAACAAATTTACATCATAAATACATTTTTAAGTTTTACATTTTGGAAAGTTTAAAACTATAGTAGATAAGTTTATTTAGTAATTAAATGGCTTACACTCTTTTTCCTACAGTTTTACCAACTACGTAAATGAATCTTCTGCAAGCATTTCACAGACTTTTCACTTGACCAAAGATAATTGATTTCTATAAATCACAGATGATTTTGCTGAGCTCAAACAACAAACAACACCGTCCCCGGTGGCCGAATGGTTAGAGCGTCCACCTCGGGAGCAGGAAGTTGTGGGTTTGATCCCCGGCCCGATATACCAAAGTCATAAAAAATGGTACAGTTATAGCTCCCTTGCTTGGCACTCAGCATATTAGGGTAGTTGCAGGACTGGTTGGCTTGGTGTCAGGATAGTGTGACTGGGTGTGGTATCATGCCACATGTCTACGGTGTGATACTGCAGTGTGGCAGCACTATATCTGTCTCAAGTAGACATTGTCTCCAAATGACTGAAATACTATCGGTGGGACGTTAAACCCAACAAACAAACAGCAAACCAGTAGTTTTTTTAACACATTCCAACACTAAAACTAACCTTGGTCAATGACTGGACATTATATTGAAAGATTAAATTGGGTCAGATTTTTATACCTGTATTTTACAATGAAGAAGATGGACATATAGAAATCCTTGTATTGTTGCTTCCTGGCGGTCACATTATATACAAAAGGTTCAATATCTTTTCGTGATGTTGAGCTCAGTTTAAACTCTTTAAACATCAATTTGTTAACATGTTCTTCCCACTTATATTCATCACTCTAAATAGTTCCTGGGTTTAACCAGTACTTTAAACGTGGGTATATCATAATATATTCTTGCCCCCAAAGGGATTTGAACCCAGAACCTTGATATCCGCAGTCATGTTCATTACCTCTGGACCACAGTCATACCTTTCATGGACCAAGGCATCCATATTGTTCAGTCAAGGCTGTAAAGCAGGGGTATTCATCACTTTCAGTGAAAGCTCTAGTTTCATTTCCTTAGTTGGGCTGCAAGAGGGATACGTGCATGTTGTAAGAAATTGGAAAAAAAAGAAATATGCAAGGAAAAGCAAAATCAAGGTTAATCATCATAAAGTCGATGTCTGTATCTTAATTGGCCAATCATTTTAATGTAAGCATCTGGCTGTAGTCCTGGTGCCTGTCATTCATCTTTGAAGCCAGAATCTGGTCTTTAATATATCTCTTTGATGAAGAATACTAAATGAATAATACTACTGTAAGTCTGCTTAACATACATCCTGCTAACTTTTGAAAGTTCAGTGTCATTAAAGGTCACTCACACCCTGTTTGACCAGTGGTTCATGTTGAATAGTGGTATTTCATTGTCTGGATATTGTTTTTCTACAGTTATTTCATTTGCTGTGTCATCATTACTAAGGTTACAAAAAGTGTCCAGATTGTGATCCTGTTGGATACTTGCTTCCAACACGCAGTTTATTTCTGTTATCCTAATTCAATTTCATATTTTTACAACTATTTTATCCTTATTGATATGTAAAATAGGAAAGATAAAGGTAAAATAAAGCTTTTCTATACAGGCCTGATTTATTTACGCAAGAAACACAACTTTTTTCTTTGGCCTTTTTTTCTCTATCCTTTTTAGACAACCCTTCCCTTACCCATTGATGCCTGGGTCTGTTTTTATTGAATTTCATACAAAACAGTCTCTGTATGAGCAAATTCCACAAATGTACAGAAGTATTAACCTTCTGATTTTTCTTCCCAAAAAGTGGTTAGTTTGTGCAATGCAGGGTAATAAATCACCTTTCTTTCTATTTTATTATATAAATAAGTAATCAGTAAATACTATAATGTAGGGTAACATTTATAACTAAGATCGAATTTGTTTGTACAAAGTTTAGTGAACCCCTTGCTCCCTTAATCTTTTGATAACTGTCTGTCTCTACCCCTTCTCTCATTTTTCATCTCTACTTTCCATTCTTATTTTTCAATGCTCATTACTTACTGTAAAATGACCGAATACTACCTTTCATGACATATTCATAAAACGGCTTTCAAATACAAATCAGGTGTTTTTTATGTGACAGATGGCTTAAAGGAGCAAGTTAATAAATAAAAGGTGCAAAAGGTCTTGCGTAACGCTTTTATGTCACCTGGCTTAGGTTGGGGATTTAAGTAAATTGGCGTACATATCACTGGTTCCCAGTCTAATCATACTTAGCTTATCTGAAATCTTGTAAGCTTCCAAAGTCAATATTTTGAACAAACATTCATCCAATAAATGTATTATTAGTGGACGGGGTATCGTATTTACCTTGCAGAGAAGCCTGGACAAAGTGAATAATTTCTGTGGATTAACACTTTTATGTTTTCTACCATGTATCAATACATTTCATGTATGTTCAACATTACCCAAGCCATTGGAGTGTTGATCATTTGACACATTGTGAGAAGATCAAGAGTCAATCAGGCTTGGATTAAGATTGCGATACTGTCAAAAAGTGTGATGTAATAGAAAGTGTGGGGTACAATTGGGTTGTGGGCATGGTTATAAAGTGTGATATATAGCAGGATTTGGGGGTGGAATGGGTTGTTGGCATTGTTTATATGTGTGATATATAAAAGAACTGGTGTGGGCTACTGGGATGTATTGAAAGTGGTTATTTTAGAAGGTGGGTATTTTTTTTAAGGTAAAATATTTGATTTGTTTATGTTATTTTTACTCTCCCTCTTTTCATGCCCCTTTCTGCTGTAGAAGAGTATGAAGGAATAAAATCCTTATTATAATACCGTCATCATTGTATTCATCATCATCACTATCGCTATCGCAATCATCATCATCATCATCATCATCATCATCATCCTTTAAAGCCTCATCAATAGCAACTTTGATATTTAAAAATCAAATATCATTCACAATTACACATAGTTTGAACAGAACATTTTTTTATTTATTCATCATCATCATCATCATCATCATCATCATCATCATCATATGTTAGTGATGAAGATAAAGAAAGACCTAAACTTAAGTTACAGGTATATATACTAAAAAAACAGAAATCAGCAAGAAACAATACATGCTTAAAGGGTCAACACTATTCAAGCCGACATGGGTGGTTAACCTTGCACTTAACTTCCCTTACTCTGCCAAGACAATTTCCCGCAGTCATCCAAGAACAATAAACCTGTTCTGAACCATGTTAAATATCTACCCTCACAGTTGTTTAACACTGGGCAACTGACCCCTTACATTCCTGCCACCGTATCAGATGAAGCTTATTGTTTTCATTGTTGGCAAGGTCTTAACCATATCATTAGTAATAAGCCTTTCTGTCAAGGGCATGAGTCTCCTTGAGATGTTTGGTGGCTGGTGTTTTTTCCGCTTTCATTGAAATTTTACATGATTCTGCTACTGACATATTATACAGCTAGTGACCTAATATACAGCTAGTGACATACAGCTACTGACATATATAGCTAGTGACATCTTATACAGCTAGTGATATATTATATAGCTAGTGACTTAATATACAGCTAGTGACATATTATGCAGCTTAGAAGTGACTTAATATATAGCTAGTGACATATTATGCAGCTTAGAAGTGACTTAATATATAGCTAGTGAATTAATATACAGCTAGTGACTTATTATACAGCTAGTGACTTAATATACATCTAGTGACATACAGCTAATGACATATTACACAGCTAGTGACATATAATACAGCTAGTGACAAATGCAAGTGTGGATGAGTTTACAAAACTGACCAGTATCTACTTTGCAGTAGGTTTGACCTGCATAGTGGCTAAGACACTGGCTTTCCATCACTGCAACCCTGGTTTGATCCTTGGTCAGTCAGTCAGGGTTTCAGACTCTGGATATCCTCCGGCTATTCTGGTTAAGGACTTTTTTAATGGTCAGATACTGATTTCACATTTTGATGATCTAAGTGGGATTCACTATAATTATATATTGATTATACAATATGAATTAATGTACAGTTTTAAAGACATTACTTTAGGTTCAAGTCTTGGACTGGTCAGATTTTCCCTCTAGATGGCTTGCTTTTTATTCATACCACCACCTGTTGTTATCAGGACATTGCCATGACTGAAACAATGAGTCTCGGTTATACTTTTATTTCTTTGTAGAACTCTGGTTGCCAGAAAAGAAAAAGAAAATATGAAAACTTTAAAAAGCATCTCCTTCAAAACTACTGGCCAGATTTCAAAATCTTTTGGTACAGATGTTCCTTGGGTAACCCTCTACCAAGATTGCTAAAATTATTCCGATCTGTGAGAAAACATGGCTGCCAGGGGCAGGGCTAATTTGCCTTATATGTTTATAGTGAAATCTTTAAACAACATCTCCTCTCAAAACGTTGGATAGACTTTGATAAAACTTGGCAGGGATGATCCTTGGGTGAACCTTTACAAAAGTTGCTAAAATAACTTGATCCATGTAGAAATGCTGGTTTCATTGGCAATGGAAAGAAATGTATTATGAAAACTTTAAAAATCATCTCCTTTAAAACTACTGGCCAGATTTCATAATATTTTAGTACAGATTTTCCTTGGGTAACCATATTCTCAGGTGAGCAATTCAGGGCCTCTTTGGCCCTCATGTTATTTAAATACCATAGATACATGTACAA
This sequence comes from Solen grandis, assembly GCA_021229015.1. NCBI lineage: Eukaryota > Metazoa > Mollusca > Bivalvia > Adapedonta > Solenidae > Solen > Solen grandis. Next base: position 57,929,191 of record CM037782.1, read on the forward strand.
TTTTTAAATTAATTGGTGTTCATGTGCATGCAGCAATAAAAAATGCATCTTTTTCCATATAGAAATAACAAGTGACAAAACTTTTTTTCAGTATGATTTTATTCTGTTGCAGCAATGATTATTTTGAAAATAATAGCAACCTAAAATATTAGGTTATGTTGTAAATAATCTGATAATTGACACTTTTCATACTTATATAAGCTAGGATCTAGAAATATGAATTACTGTAATAATTTGTGATGAAAATTTTAAGTAGACTTCAAAGACTTAAAAGAGACATGAAAGATACATTTATCTTCTTGTTATTGTAAAATGAACAAAGCAGGTTGGAAATTGTGAGGCTGTGCCCATCATCATAACAGAACATATAAAAATACAAAAAAAAATACAATTACATAACATTCTTTTCATTTTTGCTTACAAAACCAGTTTGGTTAGGTCAGAAAAGAAGGAGGTGAAGAGGAAAATAATGGTTTAAAAAAACATAACAGGCCATAAAACATAGACAAAGTAGCCATATTAAGATATTGGTCCTGTGTTAGGGGTAATGGACGGTGATCTTTATTCAGTGTGAAAGAATTGTGAGTATCATTAATATTGGATGAGTGATTTCATTATTCAGCCGTTCACTTTCAAGTACACCTTGCCTGGTGCTGGCTTGATTAAGACCAGAAGTTCAAAACTGCTCCAGGCAGTTGGTGGGCGAGCAAAAACAAAACACAGTTGATTGTTTAAATCTTTTAACATGTTTAAGATAATGCACCCTTCCCTTCAAAAAAAAAAAAAAAAAGATTGCTTGATGTGGTTTTGGGTTTTGATAGGAAGATGGATTGTCCAGTGTTATCTATACATCTCTGTGGCTACAGGGAAGAGCACCATGGATACTGGATCCTGTGTTAACTTTCTTATCACTCAGTCATTCATGTTGCTGAAAGTAAATATGTAGTATCCTTGAGTATTGTTTCCAAACAATGGCCTATGAATATTCCATGAGAATCACTTACTGATGATGGATGCTAGAATGCATGTGATAATTGATTTTGCCGCCTAAATAGTGCCAAATTATCGCACTGCATTGTGCCCAATATATTGTTGGGAGAAATTCTTTCATAGTACAAATCCGCAGCAGCCGAGTGTTATTGGATACATTGAAAGATGGCTGCCCATTGAGGCCTGGAGTCCTTGAGAGAATAGATCCATTGATTGATGTCCATAGATATTTTGGCTGTAGCTAATGACCGGAAGGTTGACCAGCTGTGAGTTATCACCTTACACAATGGGTAGCTCCACTGGCCTGGGAATACAAAACACTAATAATGCATGGGGGTTTACTGGCCCAGTGGTATACAGTAATATACAGGCTGTCGTACAGTGCACGGCAATCCCCTGTCCTGTTACAGCAGATCGGCCAAGTTGCTGCTGCTGCTAGTATTCTATTACCACCCTTTGCTGTTTCCACTAGTCTTAGTTTGATAATGGATGCTCTGGTATTACAGTAAGTTTGTTGCTTTTAATTAAATACTTTGTATATTTCTATTCAACTGTTATTGTCAACCACTGTGTTTAACTTATACTACTGTATCATATAAGTTAATCTCTGCTCTTGTAATATAGTAAATTGTTCATTGTGTGTTTGTTGCAATAAGATCTTTAATCTTACAATTATGATAAATAATCTTATTAATTTTTATTCAACTGTGGGTTGCTGATTGCTATCTATGCATTGTTATTATCAGTTTTGCAAATTGAATGCTTTGATTTTACTATAACTGTACGTTGTTCCAGTGTGAATTAATGCTATAAAATCGTAGGTGCTTACCATTATTCATTAAATATCTAGTCAGCTGTTGTTATTTTCCACATGATGTTGCTCATGGTTCAGTTAAAGTCTAAATAAATTTTATTATTCAAATTTTTTTTTTATTCAACAACAATGGTAATAATTAAGTTAATATATTTATTTACATGTATTCATTTAAGAAATGAAATAATTTTGCTATAATCTTGGCACATTACGTTTTATTTATTGTGACAAGTAGAAGCTTTTAAGCCTCATATTTATGTCAGAATTAAATGCTCATCTGCTAAAATTAGATTTATGTGATCTCAGCTGATTGTGTTTATGGCCCTGCCTATAATACCAATGAAGGACTCTTAAAAAAAGTGGGATTTATGCTAAATTATTCATAAACGTTAGGTATTTTAATTTGTTTATGCTTAAATGGATACTTTTTCTCCCTGATTGTGTAGGCAGTTTAACATGACGGTTGTTATTTGATTGTCATTTTAGATAGACACTGTTCAGTAAACAGTTTGTGATAAGAAGATCAAAGAATTATAAATAAGTTGAGCCAGGAAGGTTTAAATGTTTCATTGTAAAGACCTTATTTCTTCCATTTCATCTTTTTTTTTTTTGATTGATGATAACATCTTTTATTCATGTTTTTTATATGTATTTTTTTTTAATTTAAATGTTATGAAGGATATCAACTTAGTATCAATATATTTTGATTTATCGCTTTTATATAACAACTAAATGCATTATAGGAATAGTATCCAAATCATACCTTAACACTTACAATGCTGTGGTGCCACTTGTTACTGCCTTTGTGTCCAGTACAAACCAAGATCAGCCTGCACATCTGTGTAGTCTGATTATGGTTTGCACTGTTTGTTATTCAGTCAATAAACTTTTAGTGACACTACAATAAACAACTAATAATACAGTGTTAAATGGTGAAAGCACAAGTCCAGTTATGAAATTTTACATGGTAAGGGTTAATTAGGGGCCATTTATATTTGAACGATGGTAACGGTCCCTGTTCTACTACCACTTGCCCCTCACAGCTGTTGGTTTGAGCCATAGTCTATCACTTGGATTCTTCATAATAATGTGGAAGTCTTCTAGTTTGCTTGTAGTAGGTGTGGTTTTACCCGGTTGCCCCTTGTGCGTTCTCGGTATTCATTCAGTTGAGATTAGGTGGACGTGGTTATAAAACTGAAATGCTGTTAAAGTGATGGTAAAGTGTAGCAGAGCAACAATGGCTATGACCGTACTGACATAATGATGAAAAAACTGGCATATTTTGTTGCCACAGTAGAACTGTAAGTAATCTATAATTGCCTTCATGAAGCTTTTATTATTATTTTCTTGTCAAAATTATAAATTAATTTGCACGTTTTCATTTTTCAGATTTGTCATGTCTTCCAGGCAATGTACAAAGCTGTGTTTTCATTTTCACATAATTATATTGTTGATTGAGCGGCATTTTGAAAGGAAAACAGACTCCAAAACCACTCACATACTTTTGATGACTTCAATATAAGAAAATAAAATAATTTATTTATTTGGAGATGAAGCCATCAAACTGATTCTTATATTTTATTATTTGAGGAATAATTCATGGTTATATACATTAAAAATGATGCAATTAATGAGTGATCTGTTAAATCTATTTAAAAGATCAAACATGATTTTGACATTATTAATTGTAGAAATATGTTATGAATGTATGAAATGTATAAAATGAATAAAAATATCACTAGTGTAGTGAACAATTAAGGCCTCTGGTACAATCATGTTTTTAAGATATATTGTTCAATCACTGTGTCCTCCAAATAGTCTCAATGGTAATTTCCTTGATGGCCCTTGCTTTGTGCGTTTGGGAAATCTTGCCATTTGTCTGATTACATAATATGTTTTGAACTGATTATACCCTACAGTAATCTCAAACTGGCCAGTCTTATTTGCTCTAACTGAATTCTGGAGTGCCAAGGTTATTGTAGACATGGAAATCTATCAAATATTTGTCTACATTATGGGTAATATGGTCACTTCTGTACATGTAACCTACACCAGTAGTCTGAGAGCAGGAACCACTTGCTGTGCGCAATTCCTCCTCTTCTGTTTTTCATGTATCTCAGTCTGTACATCACCATTAGCGACAGCATGTCAAAACCAAGCCATGTCAGATTGCAGGAAATGAGATAAGACTTACTGACCAGGCTGTTTTTGGCCTCTCTCCAACACCTGTCCCTTCCAATTGTCAGTCTCCCAGTAGATGCTCCAGCCTGGCTAGTTACATTCGTACATTTGTCCAGGATGGCTTGACAGTAGGACAGCTGGTTAAGGCACCATGATACCAGCCTGGGGGTTCCAGGTTTAAGACCATTCTTTAAAATCTTTCACATGTGTTAGATTAATGTGAGAATGCTTTCAACTTCTTGCAGTGCTGGTCCATTATAATGTTTTTCATTTGAATGTGAAAGTCAGTAACAACAAGGTTCAACATTGAATCCTATAACCTTTATTTTGTGACTTGTTAATATGGTATCTAGAATAGGGACCCAAATATAACATAATTAAAACACAAAAGTTCAAAGTAAGGACCCAGTCTTCAGTTTCTCCAGTTGTTGCCAGGGGCATAGCTATCAGTTCATCAGCAACATTGTGCATAACTTATTTTTTTATTTATTGATATAGCCTGATAAAAATGACAAGAAAATATAACATTTTCATCAATCAACAATCAATTAAAATGTTCGTGTGTAACACCTCTAATTGCTGTAGAGTTACAGTATGGTCCATTACATAACTGGTATAATGTTGTTTCTATGGTCTTGTGGTAACATACCCAATTGTGGATCTGAAGATTGTGGGTTCAAACCCCTTTTGTGGGGGAATTAATTTTTCATAACCTTCCCAGATGCAACACACTGGTCCAACCCAGGAACTGTGGAGTGGGATTAGTATAAGTACTGTAAGAACTTGTTTCGCAATCGATGTAAAATAAATAAGTTTAAACTAAGCTATTTAGGATTACATGACCATCATAGGGAGAATTTTTTGACTCTGAACAAGTATGTTACTCCTTGGGTTAACACTTGCTGAATTGATACAAATTGTCCATTAAACACAGTGTTCACTGTTGCAAGTTTTAAATCATCTGGCCTTAGCATGCTGATTTGGTTCTACACTGGAAACCTAGGTCAATATCAAGATAGCTTTCATATAGTAAGAGGTCAAGAAACGAAGACGTTTCTATCAATAAAAAAACACTACAAGTTTATTGGCTACTTCTGTTCTCAGTAGTCTATTATAAGCATTGTTGCCTGAACTGTGGTAGATAAATAAAAGTGGAAATTCATAAGAAATAATAAAAAGCTTTTGAACAACAGAAAATAACCACAGGTTACAGGGTCAGGCTCTATTTTACCTTCTTTGATGTTATTATAGACAGGAGTATAAACTTGATGCATGATGAAAAATGTGAAAGGAATGATTGACAACACCTGTAGATCACCTCAGTGACCCACCTTGGTAGGTGGCAATAATGTTATCATCATCAGGCGCAGGGTGTGAGGCGGATCAACACCGTCTATCTTTCACAACTGGTTGCACTTTGTTAAGGAGGCATATCACCGCCCCCTCCTTTCTCAGGATGGTTGTCTGGGTTGATCTAGTCCCTACACAAAAAGTTGTGTTTCTGGTCCCCCCAAACCAACCATGGTATTTTGCCATTAAACCTTTTTTCTCCTTTCCTTAATTCTATAATGACTGATTTTTTTTATTGGTCACATTTTTTAAACTACCTCATCTTTTTTGATAAGTAAATAAAAGAAAAGAAAGGCCCACCTATTGACCCTAATATTTTTTTTTTAAAAAAGACCAGAAACATTACTTTTTTTTGCACTAATGAATCTTCTGAGAAGGTGCTGTTGTTATTTTTTGTTACCGGTATATCTCTACAAATCTGAAATATGATAGGAAAATAATTATGTTCATCACAGCAGACTTTCAGAAGAATTTCGATAATTTGTGGGAAGGCAATATTTTTTAACCCTTTCCCTCATATAGACTAATTTTGACGCATCATAGTACCACATAAAGCTGATTCAGAAACCACAGTTAAACTTACAATTATTACAAATCCTCATTCCAGACCACTGATTAGCAGCGAACAGCAAAACTGATCACCTGCGATTACTCACGTAATAATTTGTTCTATGACTGCCAGAAACTCTATGAGGGAAAGGGTTAAAGGTAGTCAATGTGTCTGTGGGTTGAGTAAACTAATTAAAGTGATTACCATGTAACTGTTTGTGAAACTTTCTTTCTATAACTTACATTTTCATAACTTTTTTAATTGTAAAATAATTTGTTCTATGACTGCCAGAAAATGTTTAAATGCAAATCTTAAGACAATCTTAACAAACAAGCATGCTTTTCCAATATGATGCCTTAATTGTAAATTTGTAGAGATTTATTTATAGATCAGGGTTGATTATTGAGAAAAATAAATTTTATATCTTTACTATGCCAGCTCTCTAAGATTCTGGAAATTAGGCACATGATTTAAACTCCAATAAATAGGCACCTGCCCATAACAGCCACTTTCTCTAGTTTAATCAGATAGGATAGATTGTACCTAGAATAGGTGTTATTAGTAGTTGTGGTATTTCTCATGATGTCACATCTACTCTCTACCAGTGCTTATGTGTACACTATTTTATAACCATCCAAAAGATTATTTTTTATTAAATGGATATTTCATTAATATTTATGAGGAAAAGACGCTTAGGGTTTATTGAGTCACTGACATCATTACCATCTGCTGGAACTAATTCTGTTGATAAAACTGATAAGTGTGTGTTAATGAGTTTTTAATCTACTTAAAAAGATATAGAACGCCATTAGTGTGTAAAGATGAATTAACTTTAATGGAAAACAATTTTTCTATTATTATTTTATTATGATTTTTATGAATTTCAGTTCAAAAATGTTTGATCAGTTTCTTACTACTGTTCAGTTTAACCACTGATTTGTAGGGAAAAAATATTATGTTTACCAGTGATATACTTGCCAAAAATAGTTAAGTTTTTGTGTCACATGCTGTAATCAGAGGTGACACATAAGGACCACTTGTCTGTCACACCTTGTCTGCCATGCTCCAGCAGGTGACACATGCACCTTAACCCTTTCCCTCATATAGACTCATTTTGACGCACTCAATAGGTACCACATAAAGCCTGATCTGCAGAAAACCACAGTTAAACCTTACCAAATTTAATTACAAAATCCTCATTTTCAGACCACTGAGGAGCAGCGAACAGCATAAAACCTGATCAGCCTGCGAGTTACTTGCAGGCTGATCTGGTTTTATGTTGTTCGCATAGGTCTTTTCATGGTTTCCTCTATGAGGGAAAGGGTTAAGGTGCATTATTCGCTTAGGTGACATAGCAGAATTTAGTCAGTTGTAGGTTAACCGTCAAGGTGTTCGTTTGATTTTTTTTTGTATTACAAAGAGCACTCTTGTTAAATCCTATCCCCTGTTATATGATGAATGCTATGATAACACATTTCAAACAAATAAATTATTTTTGTAATTTATTACAAAATTACAATATTATGCATAAAATAGGTTTCAGGACACTCAAAACAGTTGTATAATGAATTGGCAGTCTTCTTTAATATCATTGTGTTCAGATAGGATGTCTGGGTTAAGGATGTCATATTCCACTGTCTGATGGCATTTACAGTATTCACCACTTAACAAACACCTTGCTACATTATGTATTGTAAAACAAAATAAAACTGAAAGAAATTTTCATTCTTTAAAGGTTTTAAAATGTTAATGAATCCCCTAAATTTTGAACAGTGATTATACAAGTGATGTCATATACAAGCAATGCCATGCACAACACATGGTAAACACATACATACATACACAAAATGATCTTGGGGGTCTCCATGCTGATGGTCTCCACCTTTTTGGGTACGGCTGGTGTGCGTTCAGTATGCCAAACCATATGCAACCGGTTGCTTACATTCAGCTATGGATTTTTCTTAGGACCATATACCATGCTGTTCACATGCACCTTATACTGTATATAGACACACATGAATATCGTGGTTAATGACACTGAAACAGTTTCATAGCTGACTGTAAGCACACGGTTGCATACGGTTTGGCATACTGAACGCACGCCTGATCTAAGGCTCTCCAGTACAGAGGATTTCACAGAGGAGTTATTGAAGAAGGGATAGATCTATGACCTCATGAATAGATTTATGTTTTGTAGAAATGTGTTCAAAGCTAACTTGTTGCCTCCAAATGGACTACTGTTTTGATTGGAGGAAGCTTATTCCATATAACAAATACTCTGCTAAACCAATTAAACATCAGTAGCCACTATTTTTGCTTTTGATGAGTATCCTACCAGATGTTCCAAAATCTTGCCGATCTTTCAGAATGTTGTCCCTCCCTCTGCCTTTCCTTTAACTGTATATCCTGTTATCTGGCTCACACTCCACTTTCCCTGAACAATAAATCTAGATTAATAACTTCTTTCAGTAATTAGATTCCCCGCCAATTGATCAATGAGAGATAACCATTGTGCTTACCCAGTCTTGTATACAACAATGGCCAGACCGCTCATAAGGCAATTGTCTTGGTTGCTCCCTGGTTTACACCAATTTGGATCAGCACAATACAGACAGGTTATTTCATCGGTACACCTGCCTAAGTCAAGGTCTCAACTGTAGAAATTTTTAGAATTTTTAATTCTCAACAAATTATACAAAAATAATGATAGCATTTTTTTTTATACTCAGCCCAGACAGGCCATTGTGCAGGTATATGTCACAAGGTTTGAAATAAAAGGTCATCCTTCAAGGTAAATGTTCTAATTAGAGCACAATGACGTCTGTTCATTGTAGAAATACATGCAATAAATCGATCAGCGGTTATTTTAGAACACATTTTAAGAGGGTTTGTTTGTCTATTTTCCAGGTTCTTGCAATCTGACCAGATGACAACATAGCGATGGAGCCAAGAGGGATGAAAGCAGTGACGGTCCTGAAACTGGGGACTGTCCTGGCGTGCTTGTGTTTTGTGAAAGATCTTGTGGCTCAGAAGGACCAGTCATGGACCTTCAACATTCCAGGAGTGTCTTTTATTTCATTTTCACCCCATTATTCAAACACGCAAAACCAGCGAATATCGCTAAGTTTTCGAACACGGAATCCCAATGGATTAATATTCTGCCATTATTTAAAGGATCTAGATTTGGAAGAATTGGAGAGGCTGAATTACAAGTTGTGTGTGGAACTACAGTATGGATTATTAGTGCTCAACTACAGACTTCTGCAATTCCAAGAGGATGGATTAACTGTTGGTCAAGGTAAGCTGGAAATGTACATGGTGGGTGTGGTTGCTGATCTGCGATTGATATCGGTAATGATAACACAGATGGTGCAGGTGGTTGTGGTGATAATGATGATGATTTTGATACAGATAATGCTGAGGATGGAAGTGATAATGTTTGTGGTGGTGATGATGATGATTTTGATACAGATAATGCTGAGGATGGAAGTGATAATGTTTGTGGTGATGATGATGATGATTTTGATACGGATAATGCTGAGGATGGAATTGATGATGTTTGTGGTGGTGATGATGATGCTCAGAGACATTCCATCAATATCTTTTTAACTTTAAGAAAACGAGAAAGAAAATATCAATTTAAAATGAATATATCAAAATAATGTTAAGGCATTAATTTTGTATAGCCTTATTTTCTTCTGTTCATACTTTTGGATAGGGGCCAAGGGATTAAAGTCTCATACATAATGACTGTTCTTCTATTCTTCTTTTTCATCACAAATTCCTGACATGTTAAATGAAAGAGATACATTCCAAAAAGGTGAAGCAGGTTAATAGACAATTGGATGTTAATTGAAGCAATATGTTAAATTATTGAAGATCAAGTACAACTCAGACTTACTGATAACAAAATAAAACTTAAAAACTTAGGGGTGTATTTCAAACAGTAATTTGTATTTTTTCCTAACTAAACATTTCATTTCTCAGTGAACATGGCTATAGTAGGTAAGACAAGGATTTATGCCATCTTATTCAGTTTAACCCTTTCCCTCATTTAGACTCATTTTGATGCACTCAATAGGTACCACATAAAGCCTGAACTGCAGAAAGCCAAACTCAAACCTTACCAAATTTAATTGTAAAATCCTCATTACCAGACCACTGAGGAACAGTGAACAGCATAAAACCTGATCAGCCTGCGAGTTACTCGCAGGCTGATCTGGTTTTATGCTGTTTGCATAGGTCTTTTCATGGTTTCTTCTATGAGGGAAAGGGTTAATGTTTTGTAAAACACAAATGGTAGATATTTATGATTAGTGTTACCATTGTTGATAGAAATGGAGCCTTTTCAGATGTACTGAAAAAAAAATTGTGTGAGAATCACTAGTAACACAGGAAATCCCATATTATCAAAATCCATTGACAAAAGCTGATGGCCCTGATCCAAGGCCAAGAAAAAGTTCACTAAGTAGCCTGTTATTTATTGGATGAGCTTGTTTGTCAGGCTTCTATAAGCTCAATTGGTTCTGATAATTGGTGGCCACTAACCTAATCTCCAAGTGAAATGAACACATCTGCAGAGTGACCTTGTTGCCCGTGATGGATAGGTTTCTAGCAATGATCAATGGTCAGTAGTTTTGGCATCCAATTCCTGTATACAGATACATTGTCAAGCCACAGAATCCATGCCAATGTAATAAGGAGAAACTCTTTTGTATCAATCTAAATTGATATTGAATATACAAAACTGGGAAACAGACATAACTATCATGTAATCAATTTTACTCAAAGCTTTCTTTTCTGGTTTACCAGAGAGTTGGGTCCAGTAACGTACATAACTGAAGAAGACCTTGAGGTTTTGAATTTGAACCCTAGGGTAAAAATCTTTCATGACTTTCCCAGGCACAAAGTACTGGTCTAACCTAGAAATTGCTGAGAAAGACCAGTTTAAGTTGTAAGATTTTTTTCTCAATTGAAACAAAAAAAAAGCCTTAAGTTACAAATTCAAATTCCTTTTTGTGTCACCTGCTATAAGCAGAGGTGATACATCAGGATCACTTTTTCTGTCATCTGTCAAACTTTTTCCAACATGCTTCAGCAGGTGACACATGTGTTTCAAAGAACACTCTTGTTAATATCATGTATAGCTACTAAATTTTTTTACATTATTGATCTAATATGTACCTGATTAAGTTTAATCTGGGTAATGACCCAATGAATGAAGGAGGTAATCGCAGGCAGCAACTATAAGGAGTATTAGCATGCTTCTCAGTTGGCAAATACTGAAAACTGTGAGGAAGGAAAGTCAGTGATTGAAGACCTTATGCTACATTTAATATGAAAACGAAAAGAAATTTAAATTAATTTTGGTGAAAAAATAACAAAGAAACATTACAAGTGTGTTCCACTGATCTCATTTGTTAATACAGCTTTATCAATATATTTTTGGATCATGCTCAACCTGAAATTTGAAATATATCAGTGCTTGATCCTGATGATATTTTTCTTGTAAAATCAATTTCCGTCTCTAGGGTATAATACCATTATAAAGTGATCAATATGTTAAAAAAATCAGGAGACTTCATCTCTCATAGAGTTCAAGCTTGTAAAAGGTGGTGCTGACTTGAATGCTTAAACTAAGCATAGGGTCCCTCTTATAAGTAAAAGGGGATTGGTCTGCAAGGTTACCGGTATATGTCATATCTCAGGGGTTGTAGCCTGTAAGCTAATTAAAGAAACTATTTTAATGATTATTGCAGAGCCTGAGCTGCCAAAATTAAAGGTTAATAAAGGATTAGAATTGTTAAAAAATTTGTTTCTAATTGATATGAAAGATGTTTATGTACCACAAATGAGAGCGGAATGTGAGTTTCATGTGATTTCCAGCCATTCTGGACAACCACATCATGGTGCTGGACCATATCAAACCACAGAGGGTGCTTTCTGTCATGCTCAGTTGATTGGTTCTGTGTTGTAATTACGAGGGTGATGATGTCTGCTGCTTTGAACCAGTCTCGATGGACTGGGATAACACTTAACCGCTGTCAGCGGTCATTTTTTTCTTTTGTGTCTGCTGCCAATGTGGATTTCAGGAGCTGTATCAGATCTGTCTTGAATTTAGAAAAACTTACAAGTACAATATTTTTTTAAAATAAACAATTTCCAAACCAAATCATAGAATGGACTTTCTGATGTTTTACTGAATTATTCAAATTAATACATTGAATTAGCCAATAGCTATATTGGGTTATCATGTAAACAAAGGTTGACATGGCTTTCACAATAATAGACAATGTGTGGATTTATTTATAAATGATACTATTTGTAAGCAGTTGACCTAGAAATGAAAAGAAAATAGCCCTTTAACTGTATGTAATGTAGGGGTTAAGATTTTGACTGTAGTGTTATATGATTAAGGAAATAAATATCTTAAACCATTGACAATTGAAATAATATTAAGGAAAGGAAAAATGGGATTGCAGTCTATAACAAGAGCTGTCAGAGGACAGCAACGCTCGACTATTCAAAATGCTTGTTGGTAAATCAAATGAAATCTATTTCAATTCTTGCCCTTCACATACCCTGTACATAATAATAGTAAAAAATGATATACCTTGATAGTCTGATACTCCTTAATATTTTTATGATGTCTAAAATCAATCCCATGCCTAGTTACAGAGACATAAGCATAATAATTCTGTGCATGCAAAACTTCAACCAAAAATCCAAGTTAGAAAAGGGCCATAATTTGCATCAGTCCAAAAGGGATCCTCCTTAGTTTTCTGATGCCCTTGAAGACACTCCTTAACTTTCTAGTCAATTCCACAAGCAATTTCTGAGATATAAGCTGGATAGTAGCTTGAATGCAAAAATTTAACCAAAATTTTAAGTTAAAAGGGGGTCATAATTTTAAATATATGCCATCAAGTGTTATCTTCCTTTATAGTATGATACCCCTAAACAGATTAAAGATGTTTCAAATCAATCCCATGCCTGGACTCTGAGACATAAGCATGAAAGTACCTTGCTTGGAAAACTTTAACCAAAATTTCTAAGGTAAAAAAGGGGCCATAACTTGTAATATATTCCATCAAAAGTTATCTACCATGAAAGTATGATACCCCTAAACATATTAAAGATGTTTCAAATCAATCCCATGCCTGGATACTGAGATATTAGCATGAAAGTACCTTGCATGTAAAACTTTAACCAAAATTTCTAAGTTAAAAAGGGCCATAATTTATAATATATTCCATCAAGAGTTATCTACCTTGGTTGTCTGATGCCCCTAAACATATTCATAAACTTTCAAGTCAATACCATGAATGGTTATTGAGATACAAACTAGATAGTAGCTTGCACGCAACACTTTAACCAAATTTTCTATTGCATGCAAAATTTTAACCAAAATTTCTAAGTTAAAAAGGGGCCATAATTCATATTGAATTCAGTCAAGAGTTATCTATCTTGGTTGTCTGATACCCCTGAACATATTTATAAACTTTCAACAATACCATAAATGGTTATTGAGATATAAGGTTGATAGTAACTTGCATGCAAAACTTTAACCAAAAGCTGCAATGCCGACGCCGAAGCCAGGGCGACTACAATAGCTCTCATATTCTTTGAATAGTCAAGCTAAAAATACTGATATTTCACTTAAGTTATTTTATAAATGATATAATTTGATATTGGGACAAGTACAATTGTAATGGAAGGTCACATGGGACTATACAATTGGTAGACATGGCAGTAAAATAATGAGTTAAGTGGGTGATTTTCATCCACGTGTCATTTTATTTAATTTTCATGCTTCAGGCCAACTTGTTAAGTACATCATACTAAACCAGGGTCTAGGTAGGGTGCATAATTATAGCTTTTGGGTTAGTTGACTGAAGGTCATGGTCATTTTTTGCTAAAATGAAGTATTTATGTGCAGCGTGTTATCAGATGTTGAAAACCTGGATTGTGTTCATAGACTACAAACAATAATGTTGCTCACATTAGCTAACATTTGCATACTATATGATATAACGGGTACAAATGCTCACATCAACGAGTGTCTAGCTACTTTGTCATTGTTTTTTTTAAATCTTTATCCTATTTAGTTAAAAAATATTGTGAGCCTTTTTATCTAGACTATAACTGTTATGTTCTTTATTATAATGCAAATGTCAGTATAACATGGTTGATATCATGGACCCCAAGTCATTAAATTGTCATTATATAATAATAAGTTTTAAAATGATTCCTAGGTTTGGACCCTTTCCCTCATATAGATTCATTTTGACGCACTCAATAGGTACCACATAAAGCCTGATCTGCAAAGAACCACAGTTAAACCTTACCAAATTTAATTACAGAATCTTCATTTCCAGACCAGTGAGGAGCAGCAAACAGCATAAAACCAGATAAGCCTGCGAGTAACTCGCAGGCTGATCTGGTTTTATGCTGTTCGCATCTATAGGTCTTTTCATGGTGTCCTCTATGAGGGAAAAGGGTTAAACAGCCTTGTAATGGACCCATACTTAAAATGGATTAGATACAATCATTATCGACATTTCATTTTTCTTGTCAACAGTCACGCTTTTCGGAGCAGTTGATAAATGTGCAAGATTCAAAGTTTGTAATAGTTACATGTCTAAATTGGGTATATTCTCCTCAGAATTTGGAAATTATTTATGATACTTATTTTAGACAAGGAAGTCAGAGAATTTCAGTCTCTGTTTAAAGTTTAAACTTTATTTATTTTACTTTGATTATTTAACAAGTTCTCACAACTTAAATTAATCACTCTCGATGGCTCTGGTGGCGGCATATGTTGTCATTATTGTGGGAGGAAACCGGAGAGCTAAGAGAAAACCCATGTGTCTGGACCATTGTACCCTGTCACGTATGTGACCAGGAATTGAACCTAGGACGCATTGGTAAGAATTGAGGTGCGTAACCACTACGCTATCCAGGCACCCAGTTCTGTTATGTCTACTTATTTTCAATCATACTCCTCCAACCACAATTGTATTAAGTGAACATTGAAAATCATTGATAGAAGAGCATTGTGTCTACACTAGTAATCTTTTTATTGTTGTAAGATTGATAATGTTTGTGCAATTGAAATTGATCACTATCCAAACAGACGCTTTTATGCAACAAAAGGATCGGTGTGTGTGTTGGATGGGGGTATGATTCAGATTGTTGAGGACATTAATTAACAGATCAGCTCAAGATAACAAATATCAGGCTATCATTAAAAAAGTTGGTTTGCAGTTGTAGAACCCACAATTTGATCATTTTGTGAGTAGAGTGAGTGGGGGCCTTTTTGCTAAATGGGTTGTGCAACTGTAAATCAGCAATTATTTATGATGACCTCAAGACTGATCTATCATTAAATAAGTGATCATGGTTCATCAGGTGATCTTGTGAATTTTAAAGTACATGTAAATCAAGCTTTTATAGACTTTGAGCAAAAGAGCCAATGTTCCATATCAGTGTATGCTTGCATCTGCTCTGAAATCTTTTTTTAAGCATTTGAAGGTCCATGATTATGATTTAATGATGGAATGATTACTTGAAGTTTCAAAAACAATACATGTATTGTTTGATTAGGATTGCTATAACATCTGCTTTATAGTTCTCCAATATAAGCTTGTCTCCAGGTTTGGACCCCACATACAGTGGTAAAACACCCTGTGATATTTTATTTAAGAAATGTGGTGAAGATGATAAGTTTAAGAATAGGACTTAAAAAATTATAGATATTGTCTGGCAAAATTAACCTGAGACATCTATTGTTGGTTTCCAATGTAAAACAATATAGAACAACATGTAAATGTATTACTTAAATGCAGTTGTGTATCACATGCCCCGCTAGCCTCAATGATAAAGTGCTATAATTCGAAGCAGAATGTCATGAATTTGAATCTATCTCAGACCATAAATATGTTTCTTATTTTTTTAATGAATTTGACCACTATGTTTAGTTATGTACTGCATGCAAATCACACATGTATATCACAATTTTAGAAGAAGAAAATAAATAAATGAAAAGAGACACCAAAAATTCAAAAAAGTATTCATCCATCTACTCACATTACAAATAAAAATAAAAGAAAAAATGATAAGTGAAAAGGATTATGATTTTTCTTTTTTTTTATTGCTCATGGATTCGAACCTGCAACTTCATGATTACAAGACCGATGAAATTTCCACTTGGCCATCTGGACTTAATCATAGTATGAAGCATTGCAAACCATACTACCACTGAAACACATGTTTGGATCTTTATAATTCACAGAAAATAACAAAGAACATTCTGAAAATTAATCAGTCTCAGGTCAATATTGCCAGACAGTAGTTAAACATTGTTTTGTTTGGTACCTTTATTAACCCTTTCCCTCATAGAGGATACCATGAAAAGATCTATGCGAACAGCATAAAACCAGATAACTCGCAGGCTGGTCAGGTTTTATGCTGTTCGCTGCTCCTCACTGGTCTGGAAATGAGGATTTTGTAATTAAATTTGGTAAGGTTTAACTGTGGTTTTCTGCAGATCAGGGTTTATGTGATACCTATTGAGGGCGTCGAAATGAGTGTATATGAGGGAAAGGGTAAAGGGCTGATCTGAAACTCTCTACTTCTGTTTCTGTATGTACTCAGTCAGCTCTCAATTATATCCAAAGGTCTAAGAAACCCACCCTGTGTTCTCTAATTCACTGACATTTTCTGTCAAATATTGTGTCATAACTTTAAAACAGCAGGCGTTGGGCGGGAAAGGGTGGAGATAATAACACTGGAATGTCTCAAGGTCAACAAAAAACAGGATGATGTCCAATAGCTGTACCCTGCCAATCAGAATGTGACAGCAGTCAAAGGGCAGAGTTGTGTAACTCAGCGGATACATTATTTGACTCCAGCTGTTTGGTTCAATAAAGAAAATAATTAACTCCCCCAACTGGCAAGAATCACCAATAAAATGACCACAGTATGTTAAATACAGCGTGAAACTTTGTCAAACATCAGCATCTTGACCTCTGGATAGGGCAAGATGGGAGGCTTCATTTCTTCATTTTAAACTCATTAAAAATGTATTGTTGATAATGTCATCTTTATAAAAGATGTTTGCTACTATCTGACCCCATCATCTTTCAGTGGTATATTGAAGAATGTGTGATAGGTGGTGAAAAGCAGTCTAATAACAAAAGAGAACATCACCATATATATAGTATGGTCCCATCAAAATCCATAAGTGATTATATACAGTTTCTGTTCTTTTTTATGTTTGATTGAAACTATATATATGTTCTGTGATTGTTACGTAAAATGTTTCAGCAGCAGATATTTCATGTCCTTGTGAAACCTTGTGAGTGTTTATTATGGGCTATATTCAAAAAGCAAATTATTTCAAAAATCAGTTTATTTCTGATAAAGAGTATTTCTGCTTTTATCATTTTTCAAATTTTGAAAAAAATGCTTATAATGGTAAATAAGTGTTTCCTTCATCCAGTAAATCAATTGTTTAAAATGTTTGAGAGTTCAAAATTTCAGAAAACAGTATACACAAGTCACAAGTAGTTTTCAGGTTATCTATTTCAGCTTGTAAAGTTCTTTTTTAACCCTTTCCTTCATAGAGGAAACCACGAAAAGACCTATGCAAACAGCATAAAACCAGATCAGCCTGCGAGTAACTCACAGGCTGATCAGGTTTTATGCTGTTCGCTGCTCCTCAGTGGTCTGGAAATGAGGACTTTATAATTAAATTTGGTAAGGTTTAACTGTGGTTTTCTGCAGATCAGGCTTTATGTGGTACCTATTGAGTGCGTCAAAATGGGTCTATATGAGGGAAAGATTTAAAATAAAAGAGTGGATTTTGTAAAGACAATATTTATATATATAAGTAGCCTGACTTAGTACCTCTTAGCCCCTAACTTCTGTGGGTTCAAGTCCCAGCCAGGTCACTCCACTGTGAGAATGGATAATACATTCAGCTGTGGAAGGTAGATGGTTCTCCCCTTGGTGCTGCTTGTGTTCTCAAGGTCTTCTTTCAAAGAATGTCACTACTGGCTACTGTCACAGTGACTGTTGACTTCCAAAACAACAACAAAACATCGCTATATATGTAGTTATACGGTTATACCTGAAAGGAATGAGAGAAAATCATCACTGAAAATTAAGAATAAATGTTAATTTGTTGTTACAGGTAGTTAAATACATAAAGTTTGACACTTACATTTTCTGTTAACATAATCTCTTATGCTTTCCACTTAGAGCTGCCAAGAACGTCAAAATTGATTGCTCAATTAGTCATTATTGTTATTTGAAAGCATTTATTTCATAGGTCAAATATGCTGAATAGTTCTCCTTTGCACTAAACAACCTTGGGGCTTACCATATATATAGAATAGTTTCACAGTTAGTCCTAAAGTGATGCACTCTTAAATTTAGAGGTTTAATTCTCCTGATACCGGTATATATTTAATAAGGTACAGGTTCAAATCCATGGCACAGTGGGTATAGTTGACTTACTATCACACTTGGCCCTCCACCACTCTGGGTTCAAGTCCTTTGAAAAAATAAAAAATTTATACTCAAAATATGGCCATCAGATTCAATGGAGATTTTTTGACATGGTATTTGAATTTAAACCTGAGATTGTTCTTGAGTATTTTGCTAGAACTGACGTCTGACCAGTGGCGTGTTGCACCCAAGTATTATTGCATTGTATAGAATGTAAGCATGGTACCAAATTGCAATTGTTAGCTATTGTTGGCTAAAGGTGGCCTTAACTGTATGCACTACTTGTCACTTAAATTTTGTACTTGTACTATCAAAATTGTAACTCTAGGCTACTTGGAGTCTTCTTTCACCTTTAAATGGCTAAACATCACTGTTCAGCTTAAATACAGTCACAGTGATAGTAAACAAAAAAAGGAACAAAACAAAAACTAATTATCACATCATTCATTTAAACTCCCTTAGATAAATAATACCACTGTGATTGAAAAAGCAGTATCTGACTTATTTCTTGACCTGCGGTGAGAAAATCTGAAAGTCCAACTTTCAGTGTAAGAATATATGTTTATTTTTTGAAGGTTACATGTATTAACAGCTGTGAACACAGACCATGTATATATTACGTGATTCAGACATAAACGGCTTTGATTTTGTAATAAAAGAATTACCATCTCATTTTTTATGAATGCAAGTTTTTTTATGATGATTGATACACACCTTTTCATGTTGGAAAAAAAATCTTCTACTCTGACAGCTGACTAATTCTCTCTAAAGTTTGCATCACAGTGCAGTAATATATCTCATGCTTTAATGCCAATAAAATAACCCTTTTCTTCATAATCTATAACCACTGAATGACCTCTTCATCCATTATACTTTATCAATAAAATGTAAATTTTGACACTTCAATCCTTTAACATATGTAGTAATTAAAATGAAACTTGGTATGCATCACCTTTGAAATATGGATAATAAAATCATGAATGGAAGGCTCAGTTCTTTATGGAAATGATTAATTTCAGCTCTTCACAATGATCAATGGCATGTGCTGGATGTGTTCCTGAATACATCGTCAGGGGAGCTAACTGTTGCAGTGGACCACAGCAGAAGAGTTGCCACCCTTAATGCCTACACCAAGCAGGACTTCTCCACGTTGCTGGACTGGTCTTCACACTCTTCAGCAGTATACTTTGGAGGTATGTATATAAATAAGTGTAAGTCTGGTTTCAGAATAATTACAAAGTAATTGTAAGTGTAACAATACATGTATAAAGAAACTCTTATTAATATCATTTTTAGCAAACAGGAAAAAAAAAAAAACTTCCACATACTGTAGGGGGCTTATTGGTTGAGTGGTTAAAGCCATTAACTTACTACATGTATTTACATTAAGCTTGTCACAGTTGTGGGTTTGAGTTTTATTTTTTGCCCTTGAAATAATAAACTTTATATCTGGGTGCAGAGCATTATACCATTGTCTCCCAGAGTGTTTGCAAAGTTAGAATCATATTAAAAATAATGGATGCTATGGTCCAGTGATAGCATACATATCTGTGAACCATTGTTTGTTGGTTTGAACCCCAGGAGCAAGAATCTTTCAGAAATCAACAAGAGGGTTTAGTGTAAGAAATTGTTAACAATTAGTGTAAAATATAGGATAAGGACAGAACCTTTCCATTCATATTCAGTCTGATGCAAGACTTAATTAGGAAAAAAATCATTTGGAAGAAAATATGTAAAAAGTTTGAATTATTTAGTCTGTTAGCCAAGCCACACATAATATGTTTTCAGCAAACTTGATAAATAGCATGTTCCTGATCAGTGTATAAATATGTTTATATTTTCTTCCAGGGACTGATCCGGACACCCTGTTCTCCGACATCTACCCACACTTTATTGGCTGCATGAGCCGGCTGCGGTATGAGACCCAGGCAGGGCAGTTCATGTCGATCCCTGTGGAATTGATGGAGGGCGTGGTACAGGGGTGTCAAGACAAGTGTGACAATGACCCCTGTCACCATGGCGGCAGATGTATCAACATGTACACCGACACTAAGTGCGACTGCTTCGGCACCGACTACCAAGGACCCTACTGCTCCGATCTGGGTATGTAAAAGTCATGTGACTTTCTTGGGGATCGCTTATAATTGCTGATTCTCTGTCATTGTGGGTTTGAGTCAAGGTCATCTCTCTTGATTGCTGGTACTCAGCACATAGGTAGTTCCAGGACTGATTGATCCAGTTTCAGAATGATAGGACAAGGGTGCTCCAAAAATTGATCTCAACTTTTCATGAATTTATGAATTGTTTACTGAAGTACTAGTGTACTGTCATGTAGTAAAACATGGTTTAACATTTATATGCAGTATATGTATAAGGGCTCAGGCAGCCACAATATCATGTAGCTGTATTGTAGTCTGTAAAGAAATTCTTCCTCATCATTTGATACATAAAAACAAACTGACACACTGTTTGCTCAAATGACTAGAAAAAATACTTGGATTTGATGCAATAATTGTCCAGTTAGTCTGGTCCTGGAGGTACAAAAATGCTAAGTGGTTTCCTGATATTTGTGTTCTGGCCAGGAAAACAGCCTGGAGGGCTGGTGATGTTTACCTTTTCAGCCAGCCCGCCAAATGTAAATATTTTAACATGTGTTTCTGGCTCTACCATATAGATAAAGAATATAAATTTGGGCCTTGGTCAATGTGTGCTTTACTGAGCCTTTAATAAATTGAAATATTCATACATGTTTAATACTACTGTAATAATTTGTAATCTGTAAGAACATACAGCTCTTCAAGGAAGAGGGGGCATATTGCAAATATCAGTTGGTTAATCTGTCTGTTCATTAGTCTGTCCATCGGTAGACCACTTTGTTACTGTTAGATACATTAAGAACAATTTAACATATATTCCTCAAATTTGGTAGAGTGTTATGTCATGACTAGTCAATGACCCCTATTAATTTTGCATCACTAGGTCAAAGGTCTAGGTCGCAATGACTTTCAATGTAAAATAGTTTCTGATTGATAACTTAAGAATGTTTGAGCCCAAATTTTTAAACTTAATAAGGTTTGGGGTCATGCATACTAGATGAACCCTATTGATTTTGGGTTCACCAGGTCAAAGGTTAAGGTCACAGTGACCTTGAATGTGAAGCCGAAAGTCCTAAAACAGTAGTTAACCTTATGATTCTTCCTCCCAATATTTTCATTTATGTTTGCCTCTGACGACTTTTCCAGGGAGCAGATGTCATTCCAACAGCTCTTGATATAAAGTTTACTTGCACTCTAGGAATCAATTCTTTAATTCATCACACATGTCATTTCATGCATTGTCAAAAACCCATGTTTGCTCAATACGCTTTGCTTCTTTATCGAACGGGAGTGACAATGGAATATATATTGTGGGTTTTTGGCATTGGTTTCATGGTGTCTCAAAATATTGTGTCTTGTCATGCAGGGCTTAAACCAGTAACCAAGTACCCACTGGTTGGGTAGAAAATTGCCAGTACCCGGGTTTAAAATGATTTCCCGTGAAAGGCATTACCCAATGTCGGCCTTTTCTGTTATGATACCTAATGTACTTCCTTTCCTGACATACATGTGTATATACAGGTCATTAATAATGAGATTCTTTAACATTATAATGATCTTCATGTGTGTTCATGATCAATTTATTTTAGGTTTACAGAGTGTTTTTCATTAAATGAGTTTAATTCAATGATGACATAGTAAGTTATCATAAGTGTTCAGTTGGCATTGCATATCAGTCAGTCATTTGTTATGCAATTACTACATCTGCATGGGTCAGATGCATTGTTTTACCCACAAGTAAAAGTATGACGGGTACACAGGTAAAAAAATGGACTTGTTTCAGCATTAATGTCATGCACTGACATTTGTGTCTTAACCCTTTCCCTCATATAGACTCATTTTGACGCACTCAGTAGGTACCACATAAAGCCTGATCTGCAGAAAACCACAGTTAAACCTTACCAAATTTAATTATAAAATCCTCATTTCCAGACCACTGAGGAGCAGCGAACAGCATAAAACCTGATCAGCCTGCGAGTTACTCGCAGGCTGATCTGGTTTTATGTTGTTCGCATAGGTCATTTCATGGTGTCCTCTATGAGGGAAAGGGTTAACTGTAATTTCTGTAAAGTGGTAGAAAGGTACTGATCCTTCACAAACAGTTATTTTGAGTGATGGTTGTACTTCAGATGGTAGAAATCCAGGTGAAGGTCACTGTTCCCAAAAATACTTATTATGGGAAATCTATGGTGTGAACTTGGATAAAGTGCTGTTGAGAAGGGATGATAATCCCATTCAGTGATAGCTCTAATTTTCTTGGCTGACATAATGTGTTTCTATTCAGTGTTACTGTCAATTTGAAGACATGAAGTACCAGTTCAACCTAGGAACATTCAAGATGAGTTAGTTTAAGTTATTAGAAATTGTTTCCAAATTGCCTAAAAGGATAATAAGAACCCCCCCCCAAAAGTTTACTTGAATTATTGAGCAAGGCAACCATTTCAATTTGTTAAAACGTGATGAATGTTTTCCTGATTTTCTGACCAGGTGTTGCTCATGAATTGCTTAATTTTGTTTTAGTTAAATAAGTAACTGTGGTTCAAGAAAGTCTTGAGTAAAAGGTGATATCAATAATTACTATATAATTATTACTAATTACACAGTTGGTAGTGATAAGAACACATTTAATCATGTTGTTTAGACTACTCGGTAGAAAGGACAAATATTTTGTTCATGTCTATGTGTAACATTACATGGACACCCAGGCAATATCACTGTATCTAGATACAAGAGGGATTACTATTAATCTTCCCTTCAAATGTGAAGGAAGTTACAATTTTATAATGGAAGAATCAGCAGTTAAATGGATTGCAGGATAAAGCTGTTATCAGGAAGATTTGTCAAAAAAGATTATTCGCCATGTTGCATGGTAAGCAACGGAGGAATCTTGATCTCGATAATGTTTTTCTGCTTCATAAAACTCATGTTCACAGTTAGTCGAATTCTTGTCTAGTAATCCACATACCTGGATTCTAAGGCCGAAGTTATAAATTATCACACGCGTTTCCAGGCATATGTAGGAATGTGTGTGAAATTTGTCAAGAACATGTTAGGGTCCTAAAAAATAGATTAATGCTGACATTTATCTTAGAAATGTATTATTTGCCTCAAAATTTTCTTGGGGAAGCCCAGACTCCTCACCTTAATGTTAGCTTATGGTCACTGCTCATATTAAGTGTAAAATTAAACATAGTCAAGGTATGCCCCTAACTTAATTAATTATACTTTTAGAATTGTCTTATCTTTATAATATCTTCATTTTTAGCTCGACTATTCGAAGAATATGAGAGCTATTGTAGTCGCCCTGGCGTTGGCGTTGCAGCTTTTGGTTAAAGTTTTGCGTGCAAGTTACAATCAACCTTATATCTCAATAACCATTTATGGTATTGACTTGAAAATTTATAAATATGTTCAGGGGCATCAGACAACCAAGGTAGATAACTCTTGACTGAATTTAATATGAATTATGGCCCCTTTTTAACTTAGAAATTTTGGTTAAAGTTTTGCATGCAATAGAAAATTTGGTTAAAGTTTTGCGTGCAAGCTACTATCTAGTTTGTATCTCAATAACCATTCCTGGTATTGACTTGAACGTTTATGAATATGTTTAGGAGCATCAGACAACCAAGGTAGATAACTCTTGATGGAATATATTAAAAATTATGACCCCCTTTTAACTTAGAAATTTTGGTTAAAGTTTTGTATGCAAGGTACTTCAGACCTGTGAACTCTCCCGATTTTGAGCGGGAGCTACCGATAATTGCTTGCATCTCCCGGTCTACCGACCAACACCAGAAATCTACCGCCTTTGATCTCAAGGCCCCCAATATACCGCTTATCAACTTTGTTTGGCGCATACGAAGAAGAAATCAGTAAATTAGTACCGCGGTTGTTTAAGTTCCGTAATGCACAAAAATACAGGTCGCTCTACACTGTATACTACTTAAAGTAACCAGCACCTGCTGTGGGATTATCCAATCAACACGCATTTTAAGGCTTCCTAATTATGCAAAGATGTGGAATACTCGGATGGTATTGGCAGCTTATAACTTGTTTACATTTGTCACACCCTCTACTGACTTTTGTTTATACCTGCATTTGGAACTGTTATGAAATTGCGCAATCATCACAATGGCGGCCATTTGCGAAAAACATCAGCAATGTTTACTACCGTTTCTTTTAAAACATTTAAATTGATTAATTGGTTAACCTAGCTAGATTCCAACTGGTAAATAGCATAGATGTACCGATGTATATAAATGACTCGATGCTAATCGCTAATGGAGCGAGTCAAAACGTATCCAAACCAAAACGTACCCAATATTTAACGTACCCAAGTATCTTTTTTTTTTTTTTTTTTTTCATTAATTAATTATAATTATTTTTTATTTATAAAACTAAATGTGAATTAAATTCATTTAATTAAATTTTATGACAGTTTTTGTAATGTTTTTATTTCAACATATTTTTAAATTTTAAAATTTTTATTTTTAAATATTATGCACCAATTGAATATGTCTTTGACAGTCCAAGTATAACAAATGCATATATCATACCAGAATATAAAGACAATAAAGTATTCTGAAAACATATTGGAGCCACTTGCTTTAAATTTGGCTCCAACTTCTTAAATTTGGCTCTAATTTTTCTCATTTGGCGAATGTGTTGGCGCAAACATTTTTACATGTTGTAAGTAATTAGTTAATAAGTAATAAAAAATGAAATAAAAGTAAATGAATAATAAAAAAAATGTGTTTTGTTATTACTGTAATGCGAAAAAAACGCGCTGCGAAAAATCTCCCTCTCACACAACCCAATCTCCCACTTTGGGAGCACAGATCTCCCACTTTCAGACCGAATAAAGTTCACAGGTCTGGTACTTTCATGCTTATATCTCAGAGTCCAGGCATGGGATTGATTTGAAACATCTTTAATATGTTTAGGGGTATCATACTATAAAGGAAGATAACACTTGATGAAATATATTAAAAATTATGACCCACTTTTAACTTAGAATTTTAGTTAAATTTTTGCATCCAAGCTTCTATCCAGCTTATATCTCAGAAATTGCTTGTGGAGTTTACTAGAAAGTTAAGGAGTGTCTTCAGGGGCATCAGAAAACTAAAGAGGATAACTTTTGGACTGAATTTTATGCAAATTATGGCCCTTTTCTAACTTGGATTTTTGGTTAAAGTTTTGCATGCACAGTGTTATTGTGCTTATGTCTCAGTGAGTAACTAGGAATGGGATTGATTTTAGACATCATAAAAATATTAAGGAGTATCAGACTATCAAGGTATATCATTTTTGACTATTATTATGTACAGGGTATTTGAAGGGCAAGAATTGAAACAGAATTCATTTGATTTACCAACAAGCATTTTGAATAGTCCAGCGTGCTGTCCTCTGACAGCTCTTGTTAAAATGTTTTTTTCATTGTTCAGCTGCAATATTTTAAGTTTAAATAATCACAATCACCTATGATGTAATTATGGTAGGACTTATTGTCAGAATTGTCAAGAATTCATGATGGATACTTTTTCTGTCAGCAATATGAATTGCTGCATCTGTTTGCCTCAATGTATTATGTTTCAAATACAAATTCTAATTGCTTAAAAGCTTGATTAATCATACCGACAATACTACCTGTAGCTATTCAATGATGGATGTTCATTGAAATTAACGCAGGTCTTCAGATTTACGTTATGCAGCGTTCACAAGTAATCCCTGTTTGTTCAGTATCTTACCTTTTATTTTTAAATATCAAAATTACATCCATAGTTGACATGGGATATAACTAAAATAGAATAAAGCTAATGAGTTTGAGTATTTAACCCTTAACCTGCTGAATTTCTCAAATGGACTTAGCCTGCATCTTTTTGGGAACTGCAAGGATGTGCAGGCTGGCCTGGCTCTTTACTGGTGGCAAAGGTTAGCACTTACGGTTCCAGCAGGGTAAGGGTTAAGATATGTTCCTCTGTTTTTGAATATTAAAATTTTGTGAACTTCTGTATTGTGTCATTCTGTAAGAATTGTTGTATGTTAGTCATAAACATACTTAATGAGATGCAATCAAACAATCACTGGACAGTGGGACCTATTCAAGGAGATGTCCCTGTACCCCCTTAATTATGCCATTTTCCCCCAACTCTTTACCTGTTTCTTCAGGCCCCACGATGATAACGCTGCGCGGTTACGAGTGGCTTACGTACTCCATGTACAAAGATGAGGAGAACATCCTCACTGACCGGATGCGATTCAGTCTTCAGTTTAAGGTATGTTACCCTGTCACATGCCCTTTTCCATTACTGCATGGCTTTGTTTGTCCTGGTTTTTACAGAAAAAACACTTCTGAAGAAATAAAGAGCATCACACATGAGGTTTTCAAAATATTTGGAAAATTTGTCTATCAAATAATACAAACCATCATCTGGGAAAGATTACCAAATTTTTTTTCTTTTTAATTAACTTCTATTTATTATCATCAACATAAAGTATCAAAGCCATGCATTTAATTATTTTTTATCATCTTACTAGGTCCTAAATTATTGAATTTCATCCTTTTACTGTACATACAACTTCCTCAGTTGTCCATCTTCAACATTTTTAACCCTTTCCCTCATATAGACTCATTTTGACGCACTCAATAGCTACCACATAAAGCCTGATCTGCAGAAAACCACAGTTAAACCTTACCAAATTTAATTACAAAATCCTCATTTCCAGACCACTTAGGAGCAACGAACAGCATAAAACCTGATCAGCCTTCGAGTTACTCGCAGGCTGATCTGGTTTTATGTTGTTTGCATAGGTCTTTTCATGGTTTCCTCTATGAGAGAAAGGGTTAATTACTGTTGAAATTCCAAGAGTGGGTCAAATTTTTTTTTGTTTTTTAAGTCTTGTTTGTTATTTCATGTAGTATTATTTTTTGTATAAACATGTTGTAAATATGCATCATTTATGTGCACAAAATATGCTATCCACTTGAGATAAAGACATCACTAACTTATTTACTTATTATCACTAAGCCTCACTCTGATGTGGGTTTGAGCCCTGTCCCCGTGTTCTCAAAAATTCTTAAGTACGATCTCAGACTCATTGAACTACTGTCATCGGCATAGTTTGAGTCTGAGCCTCTGTGCATACTGTCAGTCCTCCTCCATCTGTTATAAGTTGGACATTACTCTTAAGTAAAATACTGTCGTAGCAACAGTACTCTCTTACACAGCATCAAATTCTTAACTGATCAGGTTTTTACTGTTTCTTCAAAACAATACCTTAATGTTTGAAGAAGGTTGAAAACAGCAAAAGCTGTGAAGATGAAAATTTCTTCTAGTCTGATCCGTGTTTCCAATTGTCTATCAGGGTGTAAATTGGTATTTCCATGTGGAAAAGCATTAATAGATTGGATAGAGAATGAATGGAGGAAGTATTAGTGTAGCAGTATTGTATAGGTCATGGCTATTGCTGACACTTTCATTTTGCAGCTGTCACCTCAATACTTTGATTACTTCTCCAAGCCATGTTTCTGTATTCATTCAGAGGCTTTCATGGGATTAAGGTTGGGGTTAACGGACGGTTTTGTTTTCAGAATGTGCAACTAAATACTAACTTGAGTATGGTAGAGCTTACGAACAATCAGGTCATATGAAAGCCTTTAGGAGTTTTTATAAATGAATGTAAGATGTTGTAATCTCGCAGTGGAAACTGAATTATACTTTCACTGTGCATAAATTTAGTCACCACCCCTCTCACTCAAATTTGTTTTCATTCCTAGTAGATAAACATTAGAATTTTATTAAATTCTTGTGAGCAACAAAAAATAATATCATAAATTTGTATAGTAAAATTTCCTTGGGGTTAAAGATTTACCACAAAAAATGACTGCGTGTGTTTCTGTTTATTTAGTTTATGAAGGGCTG
>CM037782.1:57957706-58007706 GCA_021229015.1 Solen grandis
ACTTATTTAAAACCAGACCTGAACATTTACTATACTGGTCTGAGTTGTATGTAAAAACCTAACCACAAATAATATTTTCTAAATTTGGGGCCCATGATTTGAACAATATTATATTTGCATTATAATGGAGAATATTGTGATAGATCTGGACTGAATACGCCAGGTATCATGTTCATTAGATCTGAGTGCAACAGACAGAAAGCTATTTCAAAGTCGATATGTTCTGATTTTTTAAAGCTTTTACCAGGAAAATATAGGAAAGCTTTCAAATCTGTCTGATATGCAAATGTGCTCCAGGCCTATTTAAAGAGGAACAAACACAAATAGTCATATTACATTTTCCCCTAGAGAAACTACAATTCAGAAACTGGAACTGCTGCATCAGGATATGTTTAGAAAAACACATCAAACAATGATCAATACAGTTCTTTAATGTCATGGCAAATTTCTGTTTTCAGACTTCATCAAAATACAACTATGGTTGATCTACTGGCAACTATTGACACATCATCAGTCAGAATGGCCACATTCATTCATCAAAGGCCCCCCTACACACTATTTCAAAACCTTTAATTCATACGTTCAAGGTTTCGCATCAGAAGACTATCTGAAATAACTCTATCATTGTCACTCACAATTTATAGAAGTACTTTGAACATACAATTACTTGATAAACAGTCAAGTCCACAGATGAAAATTGATTTTTATTCTCTTAATTGCTCTCAATTGCTCCCTGGTGAATACTGATGTTTTGTCCTAAAACTGCAATCACAGGGGATACATGAGAGCCTGGTATGCAGGTCATGAAGCATCTCGAATTGAGATTTTCCTCGACATACCTTATTTATTAACCTGGAGAATAGGTCTTTCAGAATTTTCTTTCAAACAAAAGTCTTCATTTTTTTTTTTTGAAATGCTATAATTGCTGTCAGGAAAATCGCAGTTACAGATGTTATGTGAAACACAGGCCTGGTCCAACAGAATAAGATTTGGGGTGATCTACAAGGATGAAATTAATTGTTCTCAAGTTATTTATAGATAGCGCCTTGCAGTCCAGCCTGCCACTATGACCTTGTAATAGGGTCATTTCAAGCATTCAAAAGGTCAGATTTAATTTCAGCTGGAGATCCTATTATTGTTTGAACTTTATTTATTCTACATTTATTGCAATGAACATATAATCACACACACACACATAAATACATATAATCACAACAAAAATATTTGCAAAATCTAAGAAATAAATAAAAATTAGATGTGTAAATAGATAGCATATCAATAAATAAGAAATATCTTTAAAAAAATATTTGGTGTAAGAAAAACAAGAGGGCCATGATGGCCCTGGATCGCTCACCTGGTATCATTAGGCTATGTAAAATCAAGTGACCCCTGGGGCAGAGCCAATTTTGACCCCAGGGTCATGATTTGAACAAACTTGGGAGAGGTCTATTAGCCTATGTTACATACCAAATATCTAAACTCCAGACCTTGTTGTTTTTGAGAAGAAGATTTTTTTCCCAAAATAAGTCTATGTAAAATCAAGTGATCCCTGGGGCGGGGCCAATTTTCACCAAATATCTAAACCCCAGGCCATGTGTTTTCTAGTTTTCTAAAAAGAAGAATTTTCAAGTTATTTCTATATTAGCCTATGTTAAATCAAGTGACCCCTGGGGCGGGGCCAATTTTGACCCCAGGGTCATAATTTGAACAATCTTGGTAGAGAGTCATAAGATCATGCTACATACCAAAAATCAGAAGGCTAGGCCTTGTGGTTTCGAGAAGAAGATTTTTCAAGTTTTTTTAAAATCAGCCCCTTGGCAGGGCCAAATTTGACCCCAGGGCCATGATTTGAACAAACTTGGTTGTGATCTACTAGACAATGCTTCACACTAAATATCTAAATTCCAGGCCTTGTGGTTTCTGAGAAGAAGATTTTTCAAATTTTCCTATATTAGCCTATGTTAAATCAAGTGACCCCTGGGGTGGGGCCAACTTTGACCCCAGGGTCATGATTTGAACAATCTTGGTAGAGAGTCATAAGATCGTGCTACATACCAAATATCTTAACTCCTGGTCTTGTGGTTTCTGAGAAGAAGATTTTTCAATTTTTTCTATATAAGCCTATGTAAAATCAGGGACCCCTTGGGGGCCAAATTTGACCCCAGGGCTACTAGACAATGCTGCACACCAAATATCTAAACCCCAGGCCTTGTGGTTTCTGAGAAGAAGATTTTTCAAGTTTTTCCTATATTAGCCTATGTAAAATCAGAGACCCCTTGGCGGGGCCAAATTTGACCCCATGGCCATGATTATATATATAGGAGTCACTATGCCGGTCGGTCCGTCCGTCCGTCTGTAGTTTTTTTGTCCACGCTATTTCTCAATAACTACTGGATGGATTTCAAACAAACATCATAGGAAGCTTCAATATCAAGCACAGATGTGCATATTATGAAGTGGTTACGGTTGACTGATTTTCTTTTGAGTTATGGCCCTTTGCTGATTTTCTGGAGTTTTCTTTGTCCATGCTATTTCTCATTAACTACTGGATGGATTTCAATCAATCTTCATAGGAAGCTTAACTGGTGAGCATAGATGTGCATATTATGAAATTGTTACAGTTGACTGACTTTTTTTTTAGTTATGGCCCTTTGCTGATTTTCTGGAGTTTTCTTTGTCCATGCTATTTCTCAATAACTACTGGATGGATTTCAATCGGTCATAGGAAGCTTCAATATCAAGCACAGATGTGCATATTATGAAATGGTTATGGTTGACTAATTTTCTTTTGAGTTATGGCACTTTGTTGATTTCTTGGAGTTTTCTTTGTCCACACTATTTTTCAATAACTACTGGATGGATTTCAATCAAATTTCATAGGAAGCTTCACTAGCAAGCATAGATGTGCATATTGCGAAATGGTTACAGTTGACTGATTTTCTTTTGTTTTAATCGCCCTTTGCTGATTTTCATTGCATTATTTCCCAATAACTAATTTACTTTCTTTAGCTACAGTTTTCCTCATCTCATTTATCTGTTGATGAACTTAGAACTTTATTACATATACAATTTTAAATAAGCTGGTCATTTAAATCTATTTTTTATTATTATTATTTATTTATTTATTTATTTATTTATTTTTATTTTATTTTATTTTATTTTTGCATGTGCATGCTGTTCAGACTAATTTGTTTACGTTGCCCTTACTGAATTGATGAATGTTGGAATTTTTTGTTAAAGACAGCCACTGAACATAAAAAGATATTCTTTTTTTATTAGTCTTGCATAATTTGTCACTTGAATTCATCAATTCAGTAAATGTGACTTACCTCCTATAGGTGGGCACTGGAAACATAACCACCATGTCTTAGTAGGCCTTAGTGCAAATAGAGCTTTTTGTGTCGCTTGTGTGTTTATATTTGTCCCCAAAATGATTGTCACCTGTATTTCATGTGCGCATAATATATTTTTGCATTCAGGCTTTCTTCATATTACCATTGCCATGTGATCATTTGCTTTCAAAATAAAAAGATTATTATAGTGAAATAGTTTTGTGTAATATGTCAATTGAAAACATCAATTCATTGTGACTTACCTCCTATAGCTGGGCACTTGATTGTAACAAAGGCTGTGTGGGGGGTATTCATCACCTTTAGTGATAGCTCTAGTTTGAACAAACTTGGTTGTGATCTACTAGACAATGCTGCACACCAAATATCTAAACCCCAGGCCTTGTGGTTTCTGAGAAGAAGATTTTTCAAGTTTTTCCTTTATTAGCCTATGTTAAATCAAGTGACCCCTGGGGCGGGGCCAATTTTGACCCCAGGGTCATAATTTGAACAATCTTTGTAGAGAGTCATAAGATCATGGTACATACCAAATATCAAAAGGCTAGACCTTGTGGTTTCGGAGGAGAAGATTTTTAAAATTTTCATTTTTAAAATCTATTTTTAGCTCCTGTGACCTAGATTTTTGACCAATCAAAATAATTTTAACAACTTTGGTAAAGGGCCCCATAATGAACATTCCTGTGAAGTTTTATCAAAATCCAGTGAGTAGTTTAGAAGAAGATGTTGTTTAAAGAAATTGTTGACGACGGACACACGCACGGACGATGGACAAAAGGCGATCACAAAAGCTCACCATGAGCAAGTTTTGCTCAGGTGAGCTAAAAAAACAAAAATTTAAATGTTAAAGAAAGTAAAAGTGTTACAATATATTTAATATAATAATGCTGGCAAGTTTTAAAAGGTCTGTGATTTTAAAATAATGCTAAAAAATGTATTTGTTGCTAAATTTAAGAAATGCAATATACTACCCAGTAAAAAAAACAGAAAGGGGAAAAAAAATGTAATACAAGTGAAACTTATGAAAAAAAAAAAAGCTGTGGGAATCGATTTCTGGGTCCTTAGTTTAGCAGACAAGCACTTAACCAAGTGCGCCACTGAGGCTGTTGATAAATACATTGTATGTTAGCTAAATTAGACACTGAAAGTTTTTCTGACTTAGAGGGACAAGTCCACTAACAAGGTTTCCTACGTTGTCTAAAGACTCACAAGTGTTTACTTTTTTAACTGCTAGGTGGTTCTTATGTTTGAATTTTCCAACTGGATGTTTTTTATGTTAAATAGGTAGGTTAAATTGTTAAAGCTGACAATTATGCAGAAAGATATGCACCCTGAAACTCTCATTTTATGATGGAATATCCTAAATAATTTAGACAAACCAATGAAATGAGTGATTTTCCAAACTCTTCGGTTGTTAACCAAGATTACAGATTGGTTAAAGAAATGGGTCATTTTATACAGCTTACGCTGAAAAACAATATACTATATCAGAGATAAGTTCTCAATAAAATAAAAAATTGGAAAGTGTATTTGACAGTATGTTAATTATTAGTATGATTGTCATACTGACATTCTGGATATACTGGATATGCATTTTTGGTGCAAGCTAGGAAGTTTAACCATCTAGCTGTCTTCACCTACTGCATTTTGCTGGCTTGGTGCAAAAGTATTGTAACTGCTTATTTATTTATATGTACTTGCAATAATTTTTCGCCAAGCCCTAGATTTTAAATGAGACATTTGCCAATGAGAGTTCAACTGAGAAAAATAAGGGTTTTATCTAAATACTGTACCATGCTTCTTTTACTTCCTTTGAACCTTGAATGAACAATGAAAGATCTAAAATGATATGATCTGACATCTGCCTTTTAAGACTGCATGGTTTCTTGGATTTAACAGTTAAAAGTATTAAATTAAAGAAAAAAGTATTAACCCTTTCCTTCATAGAGACTCATTTTGACGCACTCAGTAGGTACCACATAAAGCCTGATCTGCAGAAAACCACAGTTAAACTACAAAAATTCGCATAGGTCTTTTCATGGTTTCCTCTATGAGGGAAAGGGTTAATGTGTAATAATTTCACTGAACATGCAGACCACTGAGGAGCAGCGAACAGCATAAAACCTGATCAGCCTGCGAGTTACTCACAGGCTGATCTGGTTTTATGCTGTTCGCATAGGTCTTTTCATGGTTTCCTCTATGAGGGAAAGGGTTAATATGTAACAATTTCACTGAACATGATTACAAGGTGATATGCTTGAGACCTCAGCTTCTTACTGAATATTGAACAACCCAAGGATCTCTAAATGTTAATACATGCAGAAACCCTCATCAGAGAGAAACCTGACTAAATGTAGTCTTAGAAAGTCCACGCTGTTGTCTGGACATTGATTATGGAGTTACATGAGCAGCCCTTTAATCTTTCCTGATAGTGCAATGTCTGCACCTCTTTCATGCGATTAGAGAATAGTGTCTCTCCGCACGGAGATGAGAAAAATATCTTAGGGAGATAAAGTGCGAAGCTGTCAGTTTCAGTAAACTACAGAGATTTAATATGGAATTAAGCTATACTTTGATGTTTTTCTTCCAAAACTGAAACAAAGCTTTTAAAGCTTCATTTTTTTTTCTATTACAGATGTCCATGCTGGTGCCATAGAAATTTTTGTTTTGTTCACATATTTTTAACACTTTATGACACAAACATCATTTCAAATTTATAATATGACATTCTCAAGTTTTATGATTTTTGTCAGTTACAGTAATATTAAGAGACTAAATTCAATATTCACACCTGTAAACTTAAAATTTTCCTTTCCACAACAGATATTGAAAAAGAATACAATAAATCCTTGCTCTAAGACCACCTCAGAATTAAGAACACCTCATTATTAAGACCACACATTTTTTGAACCAAATAGTTCTAAGTCCTGTTCTCATTATATTGGTAAAATTCACTACTAAGACCACCTGTGATGCTATTAAGATCACTTTTCGCTGGAACTGATGCTAGTCTTAATAGCAAGGATTTACTGTACTACTGTATCTGTATAGATAATGACACAAAATAATTATGAAATAACTATTAACCCTTTCCCTCATATAGACTCATTTTGACGCACTCAGTAGGTACCACATAAAGCCTGATCTGCAGAAAACCACAGTTAAACCTTACCAAATTTAATTACAAAATCCTCATTTCCAGACCACTGAGGAGCAGCGAACAGCATAAAACCTGATCAGCCTGCGAGTTACTCGCAGGCTGATCTGGTTTTATGCTGTTCGCATAGGTCTTTTCATGGTGTCCTCTATGAGGGAAAGGATTAAACTTCAATAATTAATTCCAACCATGAATTATGTGTCCATCTGAAAGACAATTACTACTGAGCAACAAGATACATTTTGAATGGAAATATTTCTCAATTTCTCCCAACATTGTACCAAATATCACAAAGAGTATAACTACTAAAATTTTGGAATCATCTGTTCATCATTCAGTCACAGTAGACTTCATTTAAATAAAAAATACTGGTTTACCATTTCAAACCCATCCATGCAATTTTACCTAATGGCAAAAATTGATGTCAAAAACTTTCCAACATTTTACTGTGACTAAATGATAGAGGTTCAGCAGTCACAGAGACTGAGTTAGCGGTGAAAAATGAGCTGCAATGTGAGTTTTCTGGTGCAGTTTCTATGTCCCTGGGTGCATGCCACACTCTAACATTAGAGTTGATAACCGTGAATTTGTCGGCAGAATGTGATAAAAAAGGAAGGCCTTCTTCAATTATGATCTTACCAGGGCTCTGAAAAATGAAGCCCTTGACAAGGATAAGTCAAAACGTTTGTGGCCTCCCCTGTATATCCATTTCAGAGCTGCTCAGAGAAACATGTCTAGGGAAAAAAATCTCCTTTTCCTAAAAACTATATTTCAGGTTACGTATTCTTGAAAATATATAAGTTATGATTTTCAAAAGGTTCATTAGTGAAGTGTTTTTCAAGAATTTTGAGCAAGGACTCCAAATTTTAAGTCATTGAGAACACTGACTTTAACAAATTTTTTTCACGATAGAAAGCCTAATAACAAGTTCTAATCGTTCACGATTATTTTATTTTTTTTTCTAAAATATTAGCATGTGATTCAATAGTTTCTTGTTCAGATATATTAAAGAGTCAATTTATGGCTATGTCATATACAGTCCAGTCACAATGGAACAAAATGATGGTGAAATATGAAGTAATTCTCATGTCCCGGCAGAATTTGTTCTTATTCAATGGATGGAATGAAGTTTGGAAGGAACAGAGTGGCACAAGTCATTTTCGTGTGTCGGCCATTATGACATAAAATTAGCCAATTAATTAGTCTGGCACTCTTGACATGGTTCATACTAGCAAGTTTGTTTGTTTCTGGCTGGAAGGCTAACTTGAGTGATTACAGTCATGTCAATATGTAATCAACAGTATAAATGTTGGTGATCATCCCTTTTTTAGCTTGACTATTCAAAGAATCTATCCTACTCACACTGGCATCGGCATCCGCATAACACTCAAGGTTAAGGAATTGGGTGTTTTTTTGCGTTTTTTCTATCTTCTTATATCTCCACGACTACTTAAGGTATTCACTTTACAAATGTATTTGGGATCATAACTGTAGCTCACTGACCAAGACCCATATCTCTAGCATGGATATTTACTGAATTATCCCCTTTGTGAAGTAGAAATTCCTGGTTAAGATTATGCATACAAATTCAATCTCCACAACCACCAAAGGTTTTCACTTGAAACTTCACACGTCTTCAAGGTCATAATCATACACCACTCACCAAACCATAACTCTAGCATGGATTTTTTCTGAATTATTCCCCTTTCTGAACTTAAAAATTCCTGGTTAAGATTATGCGTCCAAATTCAGTCTCCACAACCACTAAAGTTATTTACTTGAAACTTCACAAATGTCTTTGGGTTCATAATTGTAGGCCATTGTCCAAGACCCATAACTCTAGCATGGATTTTTACTGAATTATTCCCCTTTGTGAACTTAGAAAGTCCTGGTTAAGATTATGCATACAAATTCAATCTCCACAAACACCAAAAGTATTCACTTGAAACTTAACAAATATATTTAGGGTCATAATTGCAGCTCACTGACAAAGACCAATAACTCAAGCATGGATTTTAACGGAATTATTCCCCTTTTTGTGACCATATAAAAATACACCCATAAATATTTCAAAGTCATGTCATTGTTTTGATACTTTGTATACTTGTTCAGCAACATAAATGCAATGAGTAGAAAAGAACAAACACAATCATGTATTTTGACAGATATATGGCCCTTGAAAGATTCAGCAAGGCTTTTTTATTATACTATAAAGTACTGAGAATAGTCGAGCGCGCTGTCTCCCTGACAGCTCTTGTTAACTTTACATTTCAGAAATACAGTGTCTTGTATTCTGGTAGCAACATCTAAGTTATTCATTGTACATGTTTGCTTTTTAATATACGCATGACTGTACACTTTATTTAAACAAGAGGGCCATGATGGCCCTAAATCGCTCACCTGAATTCAACTGCTAGAGAGAAAATGCTTAAGTATACGTTTCCTGAAAATTGTTTCGTATATTAATAAATAAATGTGATAATAGGGTGTAATATTAGAAAAAAAATATCTTACTAATTTTCCCCCTTTTTTTTCAACTGACAATGAGTGCTAAAAAATGAAAATATTAAAATTCAAACAGAGTGAAACCTTGCAATTTTCAACATTTAAAGGGGCATAACTCCTGACATAATAAATTGATTAAAGCCATCATCAAATTTGGCCAAGATATTGGAAAAATTAAGGTTTGAAGGCAATTGCTTAAGAAATAAAGATGCTAGAGTGCAAAGAGCAATCTGGATTCTTTCAAATTTAAAAGGGGCATAACTCCTGACCTTATGTGTTGATTCCAGTCATAATCGAACTTGGCTGAGATTTTTTGGTTATAAACAATGTCATTAAGTTTGAATGCAATTGCTCATGAAATGAAGATGCTAGAGTGCAAACAATGTGAAATCTGGCTTTTTTGAATTTTAAAAGGGGCATAACTCCTGACCTAATGTTCCGATATCAGCCATAATCGAACTTGGCCGAGATTTTATAGTTATAAACATTGTTTTAAAGTTTGAAGATAATTGCTCATAAAATAAAAATGCTAGAGTGCAAACGAACAAATTGTGGACGACGGACGGACGGACGACGGACATTCATCGATCCTAAAAGCTCATCCTGAGCACACGTGCTCAGGTGAGCTAAAAAATAAAAAAAACAAATTAATTAATCCTCTTAGGTTATTCTCTATACGCATAAAAACACATTAAGACAATATCATATCACAGCATTGCCGGTTAATTACATGTATGACACTCTTGATCTTATATGGCACATGGACTAAAAATGGAAGCAAAATATGATCATCATTCTTAAATAAAAGATAGATGGAATGAAGATGTGATGGAACAAAGTAATTGCATAGTCCTGCTTAACTTCATTCCATTGCCAATGGGCTGTATTTCTTTAAAAAAAAGTACATGTACCTACATCTGTTAACCCTTTCCCTCATAGAGGAAACCATGAAAAGACCTATGCGAACAGCATAAAACCAGATCAGCCTGCGAGTAACTCGCAGGCTGACCTGCGAGTAACTCACAGGCTGATCAGGTTTTATGCTGTTCGCTGCTCCTCAGTGGTCTGGAAATGAAGATTTTATAATTAAATTTGGTAAGGTTTAACTGTGGTTTTCTGCAGATCAGGCTTTATGTGATACCTATTGAGGGCGTCAAAATGAGTCTATATGAGGGAAAGGGTTAAGGAAAGAGATTTATCATAATGATATTGACTTCCTGTGCCAAGACAGTGTGTAACATTAAACCATTTAAATCTTTCAAACCACAAAATGTCAAAACATTTGAACCTACCTAAAAGAGCTTAAACATCTTAAAACATATTTTCCCCAAAATTTAATATGACATTCGGGCTCTTTTCAGAATTTCTGTTGGCAGAAGAGGCCAAATAAAGCAAGATACAGTAAAGATCCATTATACATGTAACATGTTCAATTATAATTCAGAATTCAATTTAACACTATTTGATATTTAATATATACTTTATAATTTTGTTAAATGGACTTGAGGTGCATTATAATGCTGTCCAATATGCCACAGTTCCTACACTTGGATCCCAGGATATGGTGTTATAATGGTACAGAAAAATGAAAAAAAAGACTTAAATCAATATTTGAAAATATACATATTTATATGTAATATCAATGGAACATCAATATTTTTAAATCATTGACAGCATTGGCATATGCAGTGCTTTTGACAGAAGACCATTCCCAAAAGAATTTGATGGACAGAATGATACCAGGTCCTGGGAAATAGACTTTGGCAAGAATATAATATGGGGATTCGGATAAAATTGTAAATGCCCTAGGATGTGGATTTAGACTCCAAAAAATTGGGGGAAAATGTCAAAATGTTTAAAAGTTCTTGCATTGCAGCTCCATTAAAATGTGTGTGTGTTTTTTTGTTTGTTTTGTTTTTCCGTTGACACCTTGGCAACACAGCAGATCAAAGTCAGACAGTTCTGATCAGAGTATACTCTGTCTGCTCATGCATTTTCATAGCTCATATTTTACACAGGATGCATGGTAAAGATAAATTCATTGCTTCATATGCCATTTGAAGTTCATTAAATTAATATTCATCAAGTCATAAATTTGTACATGAATATTGATGAGGTAAAGGGTAAAACGACCAATGTGTATTGAGCAGTCAACCTGTTTTAAGGTGACAGGGACAAAACTCCAGAAAACTTTAGCTTTCAGGGCTTTTTGCCTTCTTAATCAGAGGCCTTTTTAAAATTTATGCAATTTTCTCCAAACTGCAATATACCCCAATGTTTTTTTATCCCCAAACTTGTAAAAATGGTGCTTTTCCTCCTCAGACTATGGTGTTAAGGCCCCTTCCCAATCATCAATTAAAAAGGCCCAGTTGTACATTGACCTTCATACAACAACCACCAGACTTGAGTAGTCAGTTTCCAGTTCCTTGACTGGCCTCTCAAGACAGGTTTCACTGTATATCACAACAAACTGTTGTTTGATTAGCCAACACAAACAAACTAGGATTCTCACTTTCACATTCAATGTATATATCCTCATTCATGATGCAAATTTTCAAAAAAAAAGGTATTAAACTTTTGAATGAAACTATCTATAATTGAGAGAATCCATCATATCAAGGTAGCATGACTGCGACATACCAAAGTCATTAAAAATAGCACTGGTATATTTCCAGAGAACTTGGCACTAAACATATAGGCACAGTTTGATGACTGATTAGCCCGCTGTCAGGAATGATACCATGCTAAATATATATACAGTGTAATACATAAAGTGAAACATCAGTATATGTGCTTCAAGTAGACAAAACTCCCCAAAATTACTAAAATCCTGTTGATGGGATGTTGAACACATGAAAACAAACAAGCAAATTTGCAAGTGAAGATACTCACGATACAGAGCTATAAATAGAGCATACTAATTAAAGTTTGTCTACCTTTTATTTACCGGGTACTTCAGTTTTAGAATTTCAATACTTGTTTACATAGATAAATGAAAAATATCCACATCTGAGCCAAACTGTAATGACAGCACAACATACCTCTTTAATGTCATCTCCTCATTTGCATATTTAACAGTTTCCTCACAAGAAATGTCAGCAGTCACTCAAATTCCAGCATGAGTTCAGCATGCGACTTGTTACACACTAAGAATTTCCACAGAGGCAAGCCACCCATCACTGGCCCCTTTCTCTAGCAGCGCTTTTGATCAATAATTACCCGCGTGTGACCAACATCTTCTGGGAATACTGCCATAGAAGGGCACTCTGCAGCAGAGACTGAAAATTAACTCTCACTTTATAAATATTTTTCTATTTAATTGATTTTTCACCAAGTTCTAGGGAAGAGGAAACAAATGAGAATCGCAGGGACCCCAATGAGTTTTTTCTGGTTCACTTGTACTGTGTCTCAGCGTTGAATGATTATGATGTTATGAAATTGATTATTCAAAAGTGATGTCTGGAAAACTGAATGTCGAGATCCAGACCTGTGTGATGTAAATAAGTATATATGAATTATGCATGTCAAATAGATAAGTTTCATGTATAAATATGTATGTTATTTGAAATGTTCACATGTATATTTCTTTCAGAATAAGAAACTTGTTTTTCAAATGAATGATAAAATGTTTGAGTTGTTAGAATTATCTCTAAACTTATCTATTTTATATCTGTTGTAATGTTCTTACAATTTGTAAAAATCCCTTCCTACCGTCCCCGGTTGCCGAGTGGTTAGAGTGTCCACCTCGGGAGCGGGAGGTTGTAGGTTCGATCCCCGGATGTGACATACCAAAGTCATTAAAAATGGTACTGTTATAGCTCCCTTGCTTGGCACTCAGCATATAAGGGTAGTTACAGGACTGGTTGGCTCGGTGTCAGGATAATGTGACCGGGTGTGGTATAATGCCACATGTCTACGGCGTGATACTGCAGTGTGGCAGCACTATAT
Source organism: Solen grandis (assembly GCA_021229015.1). Classification (NCBI taxonomy): domain Eukaryota; kingdom Metazoa; phylum Mollusca; class Bivalvia; order Adapedonta; family Solenidae; genus Solen; species Solen grandis. The sequence continues at coordinate 57,970,664 of CM037782.1, forward strand.
CTGTCTCAAGTAGACATCGTCTCCAAATTATTGAAATACTGTCAGTAGGACGTTAAATCCAGCAAACAAACAAAAATCCCTTCCAGCCATTCCTGTGTTGAACCAGGGTCAAATTCCACCAACAATTCTTAGCACTAAGTAAAAGTTAAATATTTAAGGGCAAATTCATTAGTCTTGTTTCTCTAATAGAAACATACAGGGTTTGAAACGACAACCTTTGGAACAGACCCTTGACTTCCTGGTTACAGAGATGACCCTTAAACCAAATGACCTTCAGGATCGTTTAAATGAGAATGTAACACTGTAAAACTTGTCATCAATATGAATTCTTTCAGTCTGATCAAGCTTTTATCATTGGTCTTCTTTGTTTTAAGCTCTCAGTCATTTGGAGACTGATGTCTATTTGAAGCAGATACAATGCTGCCAAATTGCAGTTTCACACTGTAGACATGTGGCATGATACCACACCCATTCACATTATCCTGACACTGGGCCAACCAGTCCTAGAACTACCCTTATATGCAGAGCACTTAGCAAGGGAGGTATACCAGTACTATTTTTAAAACTTTGTTATTACTTGGTCGAGGATCAAATCCACAACTTTCAAATTCCAAGGCAGATGCTCTAACAAAACAGCCACCAGCACTGGTCATAATGGTCTTAAACAGTTGAAAATGGAGCATACAAGTTGTAAAAGGGAATAGCTGTAAAATTCTAGAATATTTAACAAATATATTCATAATTCTTCACTCTTGCAAAAATACTACATAATCATACTATATAAATTAATATGTTCTCAGGCTGAATATCTGAATATTTAATCAGATGAAGGAATTAATAAATTGAGGGGTGACAATGAGACTATTTCAAGTGCACATAGAAAAAGAAAAAGATGGAACAGTTCCATAGACCTTAAATTATCTACTATAATAGACCTACTAACCAAGATGTTGGAAAAGCAGAAACACTCTCTTACAAATATCACTGATTTTCCACTTAAGTGAGAAAAAAATTAACCTTAAGGTGCACTGTGAATATTGCCCTAGAACTGTGACAGACAGAATGGTTCCCTAACACCAGTTGTAACATCCATCATTTGAAATCAATATGAGCCATATGGCTGGACTGGTCCTATCCCATATTACCTGATCCTTTATACACTCCCTGCACGGCAACACCAAACATCCAGCCACTGCAACCATTGATTTGTCCCCGTCCCCCTGACAGCCAGGGCAACTGATCGTGACAAATTACACTGCAACCTAATTCCATGCAGAAGAGAACAGAATATTACTCAGATCTGTAAATGAGTGTCCTGATACCATAGTGTTAAATGCATTGGCTTTTAACCAGTACAATCCAGGTTTGATCCTAGATTTGTGCAAGGTTATATGTAAGAGTATTTAGTTGCCCATTAAGACAATTTTTTTCCTGAGTGATCAAATTTCCTCCAACGTCAAGAACCATGCAAGTGCCAACATTAAAGTCAGTGATAAGATCTTCATAAATAAACTCACTTTCTGTCCAATTATTGCAAAATGGATATACAGCCAAACCTGTCTTAAGTGGTCAGTCAAGAGGACATGAGAAAGTGATCGCTTAACAAAGGTGGTCTCTAAATGAAGGTTAGATATAAAACAAATGCTAGTTTGGTAATATCAAAACTGACCATCAAATGCAGGTGTGCCCTAATACAGGTTCAACTGTTATTAACTTAAATCTTAATTTGCAAACTAAAAACAAAGAAGTGAATTGATATCACATGATCATGCCAGTGATAGAGAGACGGTCAAGTGATTTTGTTGTTAACATACCATCATTTAGTCCTTAACTGCAGTGGGTTCGAGTCCAGTTCTGTTTATTAGTAGGGTCAGCTAGGAGTAATCCAGTTGATTTATCTTTAGATGCCTTTGAGCAGTCAGGCTTCTTCACCTGTAATTAGCTGAACAGCATATTGTCACGGCAACAGTCAACTCTAAACCAACAAAAACAGCATTAGTAAACCCCAGAATGATCTGAATCAACACGGTTCTCACAAGGATTCTACCATAAAGTTGGAAGTCCTCCACAGATCTATCACAGATCAGGAAAAATGGAGAATGGAGTCCTTTACTGATCAAGAAATCATGTATTTCTGCTTAAGTCCAGGTATGAAGTTTATAAATATACTCAATATATTCATTTTTTCCTTTAAATTTTGACAATATGTTACAGTCTTTTTTTGATATTTTCCAACATTTTTCAACCATTTTATATGTGTTTTCAAAATTTTAGCATCCTCGCAAAGGGCAACATTTATATCAAAGGTAAGATCCAGTGTTTCTAAATAGTCACAATCAAGCAAATGGGCGAATGTAGGCATTATTGTTTGAATTCTTAGTTACATGAATGCATGTACATTGTACATGTATTTGTCACTGGCAGACTTACAAGGGGCCTTGGGCTCTTGACTCCACCTCCCCTACCCTCCAAAGTTTATTTGGCACAAATTTAGATTTTGGTCCATTATAACATCATACATTGTCATGCGGATTGAGCTTCTTTATATAGAAACAATTGAGTATGACAAAGCAAAGGACAGAAGGATTAGGAGAGGACCTTTGACCTTAGGCTTTCCAAGTAGCCTTAATGCCCTCTCCCTCAACCTCGCACACTATTCTTGTCACATAAGCATACTGTTGAAACAGACTCAATTCATCAGTCTATGCATGGTCACTGTGGTGATAATTCTAAGTACTTCTAAATATACATTATCATTTATACAATAAGATGTAGGTTATGACATTTCTTTTTTTATACACTGAAAATCATCTTTAATAACCTAACTTAAGGATAAATTTAAGTTTTCAGAATGTCAAAATGTATGTACCATACACTTCCAATAAACACACCCCTGGGCCATGATCAAGTGTTAAGTCTAAATTAGGAATGTGCACACTGGACACAGATGCCCCCACCATTTTCACTAAGTCAGGAGCCATAACTCTGCTATTACTAGATTCATTCCAAAACAAAACTTTCAATGCTGGTAACTGCAAAGTTTTACAACTCTGGCTCATAGATTATTTTGAAACTGTGCAACACAAGATTTTCAATTTTGTGACAGAGAGAAGGGCAGACAGATGGGCAAAATAGTAATTTGTCCTTTTAAAAGGGTTGGGAGTTAGAGAGAGAGGTTTGTTTATGAGAGGAAATATGGTACTTTATGAGAAGATGTTCTGAAATTTTCCAGCTAGACCACCTGCAAGTATAATTATGACATAAGATGAGGTGTTCATTACAGAGAACCTCCTGCAATGGGATTTAATTAAAGTTTCTTCATAAATGACTTGACTATTTGAGTTTACCGTCGCTTTGATAGTATTTTAGTCATATAGCGACGTCCAGCTAATTACAGGTGGAGGAAGACCCGAATGCCCGAAGGCATCCGGGTAGAATCTACATAAATGAAGGCGCCAGCTCTGAAGAAATAATGTCATATTAGAACCCTATCCAACATGTGACTTTTTTTTTGAATGATGAATTAATCAATTATTGAAGAGTAAAATGGCTGAACACAATTTGAAAAAATCTTTTTTAGAAAATTCTCATTTCATTTACTTTTATGGTCATATGGATGAAGAAAGACATTAAATATTTATCATGTCAGATGTCAGTATTTTCTCTCTGAGTGAAAATCTAGTTTTTTACACATCCGATATTAAAACATATTTTTTCAACTGACGGGACTGGTGAACTATTTACCACTGCATGAATATTCATATCATGTTAGACTGGTGAACCATCATGTTAGACAGAAATATGGACTTATTCGAACCAGTCCTGATTTTGCCGTGTTACTGATGCATCATAAGCAGCTTAACCCTTTCCCTCACAGAGGAAACCATGAAAAGACCTATGCGAACAGCATAAAACCAGATCAGCCTGCGAGTAACTCGCAGGCTGATCAGGTTTTATGCTGTTCGCTGCTCCTCAGTGGTCTAGAAATGAAGGACGCGGTAAACCCCACCTTTCACAGGTAGACTAGAAACATTATTAAGGGAAGTGTGATGCAATTATTAAAAAAAAAACATAATTTCAAGGTCAATTAAATTTGACAAACCTCACCACCCCTAATCTGAAAATAAAATGAAAAGGATGCCACACTAATATTGCAAGTAAGGGGTAATGTCAGTAACACAGTCTGCATGTCTCTGGTAACGCTCCTTTGAAAGTATTCTAATTTAACTAATAAATTGTTAAAAAGGGAAAATTGTAAGAAGTTCCTCTATAATTGGAATATAATAAATCAATTTGTGGTTTACATAAAAATTATCAGGATAATGCATACCCGGTATATTAAAGTGCCCTGTCTCGATCTGTACTCATGTTTTCCTAAACTATGCAGGCAAAGTAGGTCAGGGAGAAAATGTCCATTTACAGCTTGACAATAGTAAAATGTTTTATGTCATTTTTGTCTTCCCCACCAGACTGAAGTGAAACCTCTGTCAGCTCTCTGCTGGTCTAAAACGCTTTATGGCTTGTTTTGAATAGCTTCTGAACTAGCATTAAAAAGGATGTTTATTGGAAAATCATTAACAAATGAAAAAACATTTCCTGGTTTTTCTTTTTACAGTGTCCAATAATTGTTCCTAATTTTTCCCTGGAGAAAAATCTATAAGACTAGATCATCATGAGTTGAGAAAATAGTCCTGAAATAAGACTTGGATGTCAGGCCTGGTTTTTGTCAGTTGTACTATTGTCCAAACCTTTGTCACAATTTTTGGTTTTATTATATTGTTCTTTTGATGACACGAAGTTGATGCAAGTTTGTAAGGCACACACACTGCTGCTAATCTCAAACACTGACTTCATGAAGTTGCATAATGGGCTAATAATTGAGAATTGTTCTGCAACGTTTGCTCTTTTAACCCTTAACCTACTGAATTTCTCATATGGACTGAGCTGGCATCTTTTTTTTGGAACTGTCCATTATCAATTTTAGGGATAACAAGATGAAAACTTGTAGTTGGTCAGCCAACAGTAAAGAGCCAGGTCAGACTGCACGAATGTGCAGGCTGGCCTGGCTCTTTACTGGTGGCAAAGGTTAGCACTTACGGTTCCAGCAGGGTAAGGGTTAAATATAAAAATTCTTTACAGGTTTTGTCTAGAGAGGGCAGGATGATTGTGACAGACAAGCTTTGACTGTTTTCCACATGAGGTTAACCATTTATAGATGTACCTGCCTGAAAAGAAAGAATGAGCCATTTAATAATTGCTATCTGAACATTTAAAAGGACAAAACCTGTAAAATTATATGAAATAAACAACAACATAAATTTACAGTTTTTAACAAATTTTTGTAAAAGTTTCCGCGCAATTAAATTACAGCATGATTATCAGTGCTGGTATGTTTCACATCGTCATAAAGTTAAGGATTAAGAACACGCTTTCCAAACCAAAAGATATCAAATTTTTCATAGTTTTGTGGTTAACATGATTTCCCACTCAGTTGGGATCATTTAGTGTCCAATCTTATTATCCTTAATCCAGTCATTAGGCAGAGAAACAAGAGGGAAATTATGGTAGTGAAGATAATTGGTTTTATTTGGATACACTGTCACAGATTTGTGCTCATTATTAAAATTGATTGAGAGTGAGTCACACATAGGAGCTCTCTTGTCCAAGCTTCCTCGTCCAGCTGTCAGCTGACCCTGTCTCGGTGACATATATGTCGGCTTACGGGCCTTAACCTTCAGAATAATGCGAGGGTTTCCCTAATCCTGTGAATATTCAATAGCTTGATTGTGAAAATTGTAAGGTTTCAGTGTAAGCTAGCCCCTGGGAATGAATGATTCTAAATAGGAGGGCAAATTAATTTCCTCGAGAAGATGCAGGTAGTTTAGTCTAAGAGAAAGGCTTTTTATGTGGGTTGTACTTTAAGAGTTACACTAATGATTTTGTTTCAGGGGAAAATTTTCTTAATTGGGTTAAAATTGTTCCTCATTTTTAATCAAGCATTTTTTAAATTTTTTTTAATCATATTAACGGTTTCACCTCCAGGCTAATGCATAGATCTGTTAAGGCAGGGAAGGTCAAATTAAAAAGATAATCAAATGGACATGTTTTATACATTCTAGTGTTTATGTACATATCAGTATGGACAGACACATCACATGTGATATTATTTCTTAAGTAAAACTCTCTTCCCCTGATCTTAAGTAAAACTTGTAAATTAAATCATATTCTAAGTGGCAAGGTGATTCCATTATATGTGTGTTACATCAAAAGTAATGCAGCTGTCATATTTTATTGTCATCCAATCCTTTCATCAAAGCAAATGATGTGCTGCGACACTGTTGGCAGTATTTACATGATGAAAAGTAATAATTCTAATTCTAATTCCTGCAGGTAGCTTAAAATGGCATTGAATTGATGCGCTACTGAGCCCAGAGTGTTACAGTGCAGTGAAAACAACTGCAGTAATTTTGCAAATCAACAATGTATGCTTTTGTTTATTGGTACGTAAGACTGGGTACTGCCAGTCTAAAAATAGTACTGGTATATCTCACTTGTGCTTGGTGGTCAGCATATAAAGGTAGTTCCAAGACTGGTTTGGTGTGATTTGGTGTGGTATCATGCCACTTATCTATAGTGTGTCTGGGCTGTCTTTGGTGCAATGTGGTATGGTATCATGTCACTGGTGTAGGACATGACCTTATTTCTGATATAATGCTACTTGTCCATGGTGTGACCTGGGTGTGATATCATGCTACTTGTCCATGGTGTGACCTGGGTGTGGTATCATGCTACTTGTCCATGGTGTGACCTGGGTGTGGTATCGTGCCACTTGTCCATGGTGTGGTTTGATGTGCAAGTATCATGCCACTTGTTGATGGTGTGACTGGGTGTGGTATCATGCCACCTGTTGATAGTGTAACTGTGTGTGGTAGCATGTCACTTGTTGATAGTGTAACTGTGTGTGGTAGCATGTCACTTGTTGATAGTGTAACTGTGTGTGGTAGCATGTCACTTGTTGATAGTGTAACTGTGTGTGGTAGCATGTCACTTGTTGATAGTGTAACTGTGTGTGGTAGCATGTCACTTGTTGATAGTGTAACTGTGTGTGGTAGCATGTCACTTGTTGATAGTGTAACTGTGTGTGGTAGCATGTCACTTGTTGATAGTGTAACTGTGTGTGGTAGCATGTCACTTGTTGATAGTGTAACTGTGTGTGGTAGCATGTCACTTGTTGATAGTGTAACTGTGTGTGGTATCATGTCACTTGTTGATAGTGTGACTGTGTGTGGTAGCATGTCACTTGTTGATAGTGTAACTGTATGTGGTATCATGTCACTTGTTGAAAGTGTAACTGTGTGTGGTATCATGTCACTTGTTGATAGTGTAACTGTATGTGGTATCATGTCACTTGTTGATAGTGATACTGTATGTGGTAGCATGTCACTTGTTGATAGTGTAACTGTGTGTGGTAGCATGTCACTTGTTGGTAGTGTAACTGTATGTGGTATCATGTCACTTGTTGATAGTGTAACTGTGTGTGGTAGCATGTCACTTGTTGATAGTGTAACTGTGTGTGGTATCATGTCACTTGTTGATAGTGTAACTGTGTGTGGTAGCATGTCACTTGTTGATAGTGTAACTGTGTGTGGTATCATGTCACTTGTTGATAGTGTAACTGTGTGTGGTAGCATGTCACTTGTTGATAGTGTAACTGTGTGTGGTATCATGTCACTTGTTGATAGTGTGACTGTGTGTGGTATCATGTCACTTGTTGATAGTGTGACTGTGTGTGGTATCATGTCACTTGTTGATTGTGTGTGGTATCATGTCACTTGTTGATACTGTGCTGTCTCATTAATAAAAGGAAGGTACGAGACATATTGCAGTGTGGTAGCACATTCTCTGTCTCATGTAGATGAAATCCCCAAATGGCTGAAATGCTGTTTGTGGGATTTTAAACCTCAAACAAACAAACAATTTCTTTTTAGGCTTATTTTATATTTAACTGTATTTTAATGCTAAATAAAATTGACCTGCGTGGAGCTTTAAGATGCATTGACAAAAAACTTTTCTAGATACCAATGATTTTCTTGAAATATTCCATGAAATAAAAAAAATAAAACACAAGTTAATAATTATAAATTATAGTCTCCAGATTAAAAATCTTTCTGACTGAATGATCTCAGTGCATTCGTGCTGTCAAGTGAGGTTTTGTATTGTTATTGGTTATTGTCTGGTGTTTAATTACCCAGGAAACATTAAACTAAAATGATTCTGAAAATGGAATTTCTATATGACAAAACCAGTGTAATTATGAACACATGTTAAAGATACATGCTGCGTTTCATTAATCATGCAAGAATTTTTGGTGTTGTTCTCGTTATTTTGAAGTTTTCCCCTTTACCTTATGAATATTCATGAACAAATTTATGACCTCATGAATATTAATCGACTGATCTTTAAATAGTTTACGAAATGGTTAATTTTCTTTGCCACAATTGGCTGTGTTGGGAATAAGTTACAATATTGTTTGAGCAAACAGGGGAAATCCTGATCGGACAGCTGTCTGCTACTGTTTGCCTTCTTGTCATGAGTCTATATTAAGTAAAGAGTTACATTCTCTGTGATACATACAGTGACATCCAACTAATTTTTGAGCAAGATTTTTTTCCCATTCAGACTCCACTCCAATATCTTACATATTTTAATTTAAGCCTGAGATCATACTTAAGTATTCTTTGTGAACACGCGTAATTAGCACAAGTGGAGTTTGAGCATGATTGCTTTATAATCTAGAATTTAAAGAAATGAAATCTGGTATTATTTTTGTATTATTTTGAGTTAGGAATAGATCTAGCTAATTTTGTTATTACTTACCTTGGATTCCTCTGGTGACAAACTGCTGCCTTAACTGCTCTTTTTGTAACCCGAATTGCTGGATCATCCATAATTGGGTGTACCATGTGGATGTTGCATATGCACAAACTCCAGCGCAGTGGATTGGATGTCTTACTGAGTTACCACATGGCCATTGTGTGTACCATTAATGTCACTCAATTGGTTATCTGTGATTTAGTTGAAGCTCCACCATTTTTTATCTCACAGCTAGTGGCAAAAATAGACCTGCATTGGGATTCGCCCTTGCCCTGCTCTTCAAGTCAATTTTCTTAACACAAAAAACATATAACAGTTATATATATATATATATATATATATATATAGTTCTCCAACTTCCGTCTGCATCAGATTTCCTTTACAGCAATAATAATTTCTTTTTATCTATTAGAGCTATCCAGAATGAAATAAATCCTTAACGAATGAAAACATGAAAACAACAGTATGAAAAGAGGTAAAGTTTTATGCATATCATACAAAAAATTTAATTTATGATTTTTGAACCAACAACCTCTGGTTCAGTGACCTGTCATTTTACAACTGCATGACGCTTGTTTTATGCTAGAAAAAGACAACAAACTGTAGGAAATAGCACCAATTGCGTCGCACTATCTACGGTTTGCTAAGTAACATAAGTAAATTCCTCGTTAAATTATTTATGTTGAAATATCTTGATCAAATCGACGTTAAACAGTAATTCAAATTTGCTGCCATCCTTTGTCACCTGTTGATGTATATTGTTATCACGCAATTCCAATAACATTAATGAACAAAAATATACCCTTTTCTTTTCAAAATGGTGGTTTTTGTTTACAAAATGAATGGTACGATGCAGTTTTGATTCCTAGCCCTGATTTCAAGAGGACATTTATTAATGTTGTTCCATGAAAAATATTGCTGGCAATTTGAGCATCAGTGTATCCAAGTTGTAAGTATTTGCTTCCCAATCTGTGCAAAACAAAAAAAGAAAAAAAATCGACCATGGAGAGCTTTTAAATTCATTGAAATAAATGAAACATTTTATAAACTTAAAAAAAAATGAATACATGTGTACCTTGTATTAATAACATTGAGGAAAGTTTTTTGGAAAAGTAAGTATAATCGAGTGTAAGAATTACTGTGAAAATAAAATTAAATTTGATAATTAAGACAGCAGCAAGAAAATGACCTTGACTGACCTACAACAGGGACCCACTGGGACTATTAATTGCTGGAGTTGATGCCTCCTCAAGTAACTCTGTACAGATACGGTGATCAATAATGTACTACCAAGGGAGTTCTGCAATTAACCATCAAAGAGGGTGTTCATGACTGGAACATGCGTTATCTGTAGTATTTCACATTCTTTTCTGACTTCAAGCTTCAAAGTGACTATCCGATATGATCTTAATATCAGAAACCTTATCTGTGATATGGGACTGAACAGTGCAAGTGTGAGGAAGACCTGATAGGAGATGTTGTATACATTTGGAATAAGCTAAACAATGCTGTAACTTAGAGAATTGACATGACATTTATTGATTTTCTGATTACTTAACCATAAAAGTCTCAAATATGATTTAAATTATTAAACACAAAAAAGTTGGTGAATTCAAAAGTCATTATGAAAAAAAGGTATATATCATACGCGGATTCAACAGTTGATCGCAGAGAGTGTATCTCTTCCCTAGAAATGAGAGGATTGAAAGGAAACCCCCCTTTTATGTGAATAGAACCCACTCTGCCTTGGATTAAAAAGGAAGAACCTTTATAACTAGGTGACATGGGTGCCTCTTCAGTATCAATATAGATTATAAAATTGATATTACTGTTTTACCATTCAGAAAATTAAGCAACTTTTTGAAACTTGCTGAATGCCTTGACTGTTGCTGTAGGATATTGCCTGATAAACTTCACATATATAATGTATAGAATTGGCCCTGTGGTAGTCATGTCTTTACAGTTCCTCTTTAAATTACTCAATATCTAGACATGCACTAGTTTTGCAGGCTAATACCTTACTAGTTTTATCTTCAAACTAGATTCTAAATAGAGAAAAAGTGCTACAAATATTATTCCTTTGTTCACATATAAGTATGCATTATCAGAAAAAATGTCTAGATCCTGGGATAGTGAGTTGTTGTACGGACCAACCTTTTTTTAGCTCTAAATTTTGCCAAGGTCCCTATAGTAAGGGAGGCAAACCTTTGTTTATCAAAGAAAAAAAAAACAACACAAGTTCTTTCCCTTTAAACTATTCGTCAACGCCGAAAGCAAAGCGAAACATTACGATAGTTTTTACAGTGCATTTAATATATTCGATGAAAACTGGTTGCTTGTATTTTTAATGTATCCCGGAGTTACCCAAATTCGACGCAATAAGGCTTCGGCATTATCGTGACAAAATGCGGGTGGGGATTTTCGTTAGGTTATTGCATATATTTTAGCAACAAGGTCTTTTTGTTTAATTTAAGTATTTAACCAATCTTTCCCATGCTTTATTACCGATGAAATGTAAACAAACATGGCGACAGTGACATCTTACCTCGTTCGGAGTTACCGTCCCAAATTCGACGCTTTTGATTGGCTACTGGTTATCGGCTGCACTGGCGCATTGGTATGGTGTACTATATGTGTCATAGCACGAAATTAATGTTCAGACAGTTTTTAACACGAAAATGATCAGAACTAGAACAATTTAACTGTAAAACATATTTACAATGGCAGCTTCTATTTTTGAAGTCTAATTTTTTGCACAGGCTGGGCACAAGAAAGTGTCACCACGCCTGATAACTCTAATTGGGGAGCAAAATGCTAGGTGAACCCAATTTTGGCAAGACTCACACTGTCCCCACTGAACAATTTTGATGTGATCAAACTTATCTTTGTCTGGGTAGAATTTTCCACAAACAACACATGTTTCATCATTGTTAATTTCACTTTCAGAATCTGTTAAGTCTTCATGTGAAGTTTCAGTTTTTTAAAACTTTTCTTTTGTTTGGATTCTGGTTGTTTTCCTTTAGAAGGGTTTGCAACAGATAGACCTTTTATAGGTGGTACAAATTTTCTTTTCCTTGAAGATGCCTGTCCTTCTATATGGCTGCGGATTTTGTTTAGAACCGTATCTTCTGTGATAGGTTTTCCCCCAACAACTTTACTTAGGGTGTTTCTTACTTTGGCAGCTTTCATATTTTTAAGAATTTCACCACCTTTGCAATTAAGAAACTTTTCAGGAGAGGTAGGTTTTGGTTCTTGTGCTGCTGGTGTACAGGGTTGTTGCTGTGCAGGTTGACAAAGATCACCATCTGAAATACTGGGAAAGCTCAAAGAGGGGGCAATGTCAGAATCTTTAACAACATCAGGATTAAAGGGATAGATTCCACTTTTTTTGAATGCTGTTTGTACATTTGATGGTGTTAATGTTTTTGAGTAAACTTTGCAAGCTAATTTGCACACATCATAGCGGCTTATAACACGTCCGCCATTTTCTCTCATGTAGGTGTGGCATGATGAGTTCCATGAAATTTCAAATGGCCCGAAACAACTTACATCTAGAGGCTGGAGTAAATGACTGCAATGAGGAGGCAGTACAAATAAAACAATATTGTTCTCTTTAGCCCAGTCAATAAGTGTTAAAGATATGTGGCTTTTATGGCCATCATACAGTACAAGAACTGGTGATGTGACATCATGGGGAGGTAAATATTTCACTAAATGCTCTTGCATATATTTGCTGAAAATGTCTGTGTTTGACCAGCCTGACTCAGAAACAACACCTGTAGCACCAGCAGCAGCACCCTCAAGTAGCTCGGGCAACATCCTTTTCCCAGGAAAAACAAAAAAGGTGGTATTTGGCTACCCATTGCACTGACACCTCCAATCAGAGTTACAGTCTTTGACTTCCCAGATGTTACCGCTTGTGACTTATACACTGCCCCAGACACAATCTTTGGTGGCATGTGATCAGTTGAAAGGCCCTTTTCATCAACATTAAAAATAGCTTCAGGACGATTCATTAAGTTGTTGGCAGTAAGGATAGCTTTCAGTTCATTAAAATAATTTGTGATTGCACCTTTGGTTGCATATTTTGCCCGGGCACTTTCAAGGCTCCTTGGTTTTTTAATAGTTAGGTCAGGGTGTCTTTCAAGGAATTTATACAGCCAGTGAAGTGTTAAAGGGTGTTCCCTATTTCTGAGACCAAGGTGTGAAGCATAATCAGAAGCCAAATTCACTGTCTCTGTTCTAGAATACCCATAGCCTATTTCTGCCATGGTATTCAGATGACTGGCCAGAAGTGCTTCCTGTTCACTGGAGAACATTGTAGATCTACCAGGTTTGGCATTCTCCAAAGGAACATTACCATACACTCTGTCTTTTAGTGTTGTAATTGGTACACCATATTGTCTGGCTGCTCTTTGGATTGGTAAATGGAGAGATGTCACGGCACTGTAAGCATTAGCTATACTGGTCTGGTCATAACCAGTTCGGTAAGGACCCCTTTTGGCACCATCAGGAATGACTTTCTGAAAATATAAAAAGCAACAAGTTATAAAACTCGATATTTTTATGGCCTAAATAGGCTTCCGTAGTTTTTTTTCTGAGCGGGAAATGACGTCACCATGTCGCGTGAATTTTTTACTACGAATAGTACTTGCAGCAGAAGACTTGTATACATAAAAATAAATGGAGATTTCAATGGTCTATTGGAGTAAAGATCATAAAGGTGAAGTATCATTTTTTTGCAACGTATGAGTGATAAATCTAGGATTATTTACCTGTCGTATCTCCATTTTGGCACCAAAATTCCGTCATCGGGACAAAAGTGGACCGTGGGAATGTTTTTGTTGTGATAGTGCGCGTGCTCTCGGGAGATCTCGCGAAAAAAGGGAAAAACAACACACCGTCGAATTTGGGTAACCGTCGAATTTAGGGTATGGGAGGATATATTTATATGTGTGTGTGTGTGTGTGTGTGTAATGTTATTGTTTTCTATCTAATAGTCATCAGGCTTCTATGAATTTAACAAGTACGTTTATTAGTAGCCTATAATCATTATGCAATACACGCTGGCACCTTCACTACGCTTTTTTTAGACGGCGCGGCCGTCTTTAGTAGCTGCAAACTGAAAACAGGCCTCGCTGACCTTGCTGATTTGCATATTTGACAAGACAAGTTTAACAGTACTTCTCCGCGCTTAGTGGGGTGTCACGTTATGAAAAGTTCCGGATTGGTGATCTGTGCATGCGCAGCAATTTGGGTAAATTTCAAAATGTTGCAACTGCAAAGATACCCCGTGATAAAAGTTCCGGATAGTTGATGTGCGCATGCGCAGAAACTTTAACTAGGAAACTTGACAGTGTTGAAAGTATCTAATATCTTACTTACTACATAATTATATTTAGGAAAAAGAAGGTGTTAATCGAACGTATTGAATATTATATAGTCGTAAATTAATGAAGCCGTCTGAAGTGTATTTTGTTTTCATACTGTATTTAAAAATACCTACTATTGATGATAAAGGATGAGTATTAAATGAAATTACAACCGATTGTGCATCAATATTAAAGTGAAAATACAGAGGCATGGTCGTGTGCGACCGCGCGTTTTCTCTATTACTATAACATAGTTACAGGGGCAGGTAATCCAGGCTAACGGAAGCTCAATCGTATCAACTTGGCAATCCCCGGCCTAACCCGTTGGATATTATTTCGAAGAAATGAGCGAGGTGTTCCGAATGAGTGGGTGGGCGGTGTCCAAAATCGAACATGGTCTGTATTTTGATATCATATACTCATACACCAAATATGAATCAATCTGTTTAGTCCTTCAAAAGTTATTGAGCGGAAACTAGAAATTTACAGGAAAATATATCTAGAAAGGGACATAACTCCGGTCATATTGGGCCAGTGGTAACCAAATTCGAACTTGATCTGTATTTGGTATCATATACTCATACACCAAATATGAATCAGTCTGTTGAGTCCTTCAAAAGTTATTGAGCAGAAACCAGAAGTTTCAAGGAAGGGACATAACTCATGTCATATTGGGTTGCAATCGGAACATCTCGGCCATTTCTTCAAAATCTGTGTTTATAAATACCATATTTATTATATTTTCTGAATATCAAACAGAGAAGGAGCCATCAATTTTGTTTCAAATGTTGTACATACTGATTATGCATACAAAACTAGAGTTATCACTTTAAGTCATGATAAACATACATAATGTTGTATGTCAAGCATGCTTGACTTTACTGAAAAATAAATGAATAAATAAATAAAACAGGGTCATATTCTATACTCCAGCACAATAGTTTTGTTGTATATCCTGTATTTTTTTCAATATTTATACACTGTATTGTACATTTACATAACTTATAACAATATCAGACTATTCTTTGTGTTAAACTGTCAGAGCCATAATGGAGAGATTGTGAGTGCAGACCCACTGTGCTATACTTAACATATTGCCCTGCAAAGAGCATCATTACCAATGTTAATAATATTTACATTGGTACTGATTTTCTTTGCTGGGCGCTCAACATATATTGGTAGACCTACAGACAATGTTACGGTATTATCCCACCGGTACATGCAAGATGGTCCATACACAACTTTAAGTAATCACCAACAGAGTTCGAAACTTACTTTCCATGGTCAGGATAGAGCATCAATGCATGCTGAAGACCTAACTGTGTCAGGGAAGAATGACCTAACTGTGTCAGGGAAGAATCTGTAACGTGTCAAGCCAAAAGCACAGCAAATCCATTCAGAGAAAAGGATCCTCAATCCTAAATGGGTAGGCTGTGTCTTATATGTGCTACATCGAACCATCATACATCAAACAGGGTTTCGACATTTGCACATTTCTTAAACGTACTCACGTTTCGCCGGAAGTATCTACCAGAAACCATCACAAATTTTTCATGTCCTCCTTAGCAACAAAGTACTGGTTCAACCGAAAAACCGTATTGAGGCCCTGAAGGATTATTATTAGAAATAATTTTAGTTGGAAAACTTGTTTCCAAATTGACATAAAAAGAAATAAGTTTAAACAAAGGAATGGTTATTACTGCTCCACAATATAACCAAGAGTCTAATACATTTAGTTGCAATTTTACAGAAAAGATTATTATGAACTTGTTTGCTTTAACCATTCAAACATTACACCTAATCACAGACATGATGACATAATAGTTCATACTTTTAAATGAACAGTGTCTACAAGTTATTATAAGAACTTCCAACTCATTTTCTTCCCACTGCAATATACAACTGACTGTAAACCATGGTTAACAGGACAATGTTCATTTTCAGAATCCAATTTGTCATCAGAAACCTTTCGAAATGTTCTGGAAAAATAATAGATGTCGTCAGGGCTGATGGGTTGAAAAATGAAGTGTTTTTCAAGATCTTTAGAGTAACCATGGAAGTCAGTCATACCGAAATATATTTAAAACACTGAGAAAAGCATAATTAATGTATTTCAATCATCATAAGACTGTTTCATCAAATCATTTCTGATAAAAATATTCAATTTTTGGCCTCATGTAGCATGGATCAGCTTCTGTAGTGTTCAATTGTTTATTGATACTAGATTCACTAACGGAGCAATACAAATGTATTCTTTTATGACCTGGTATATATAAAGTACTGGTACAATGATGGAACCATCTCAAATAAAATATCTATTTAAACTTAAGTTATCAAGAATATGAAAATGTGCTGCAGGTGTGTACAATTCTTAAAATTTATCACTCACCCTGCTTATCCTTTGTATTTGTCCCTGATATATACTCAGCTTTCGTATTTAAATATATTTTGGTTATTTAATTAGTTTATTTAGCTGTTTTAATGTCTAGGGTATACTTTATTCAGTACCCGACTATTTTTTTATGAAAAAAAAAATGCCAATGAACACATTATATTAAGTCTCTCTATCATATTTTTACATATTTCAGTTTGACATAATTTACTTATTTAAGATTAAATTAATAAAGATTTGTACTTGAAAAACTTTTATTTTAATAATTGGGATGTCCTTTATAATCTTATGGAAAATATAATATTATAATATTATATATCGTCGGTTTTGTCGGGTATTTGTTGAAAGCAGGGATATTCGATATAATAGCGCGGGACACTTAATTAATCTTATATGTTAGGTCTTTGGTCTGACCTATGAATCTGTTCGTCCCTCTGTCTGCTTGTCTGTCTGTCTGTAAGTAGTCCATTTATAGATATTATTCCATACATAAATACTGATATATACGTATCCAAAATCACATACTTGAATGTATCTTATATATAAAGCAGGCACAAACATGCAGTTTACGTCCTTATATGTTTATATGTTGTTGTTTTTTTCGTTCTTTTCCTTTTTTTTTGGGGGGGGGGGGGGTACATGTACCACCGACAGTATTTAAGTAATTTGGGACCTTTGTCTACATGAGACGGATATAGTGCTGTTTCACGACGTAGACAAGTTACATGATACCACACTCAGCAATGGACCTTTTAGTCCTGCAATTACCCTTAATAGTTGCTGAGAGCCAAACATGTATACCAGTGCTAAGTTAGCGAGTCCGGCGATCGAACCCATGAACTACGGCCTCGGGGAGACGCTCTAACCACTCGAGATCAGGATGTATGTTTACATTTAACAACAACAACAACAATGGTGTGTCCTATCGCATGTGCTTTCGAAATATACTTATGGTAATTTATTAATGTGACATTGATGTATAACGAATTTTCAGGTACATGTATACTTACATTGCGTGGGGGAAAAAACAAGAAAAAAACACAATGATATGTAGCCGTTTTGGTGATTCGACCCCCCCCCCTTTTTTTTTTTTTAATTACCACATTATTTACAAAATTGATTCATCCGCGATTCATTGGTCAAACATATGCGCTCCCTTGTTCGTTGTATCATATCGCCTGCGCATGCTCAAACGCGATGAATAAGTGCGCTCACGATAACTAATGAATAACAGGAAGTATTGTATGCGCTAGTTTTTTGTATACATGTCAAGTCAAAGTCAAGTCAAGTCAAAGATTTTATTATGATAAGGCCTCCAGCCCATACACAAAATATTTACACAAATATTTTAAACATGCAAACATATATTGTGTCATGACAAGTATTAAAATGGACACATGCATATAATTAGAACAATATCTGTAAATATATACCTATAAGCATATACATATAATAAATTGTTTTTCACAAATTGGGAATACAATGTCACAGATAATTATTTCTTGATTTAACTGCGTAATAAATATACATTGTTAATCTTTTAATGACATTTACATTTCTACATGACATAAGACTATGGAATTTTTCAACAGATGGATTCTCATAATAGATGTTTGGGATATATATATAGAACGAATATTTTTATACAATGGACAGATGCATATAAAATGATACTCATCCTTCAAATAACACCACAATAAGGACAGTCTCTGTAATCTCTAGGTATATTGTAATAGCGCCCTGTTTCTATCATAAGACAGTGTGCAGAACTTCTAAAATTTGCTAAACATGTCCTAAACTTGTCAATATTTATTGAATTCACATAACATTCAACATAATCTCTTTTGTATTTCACATAGTACGATAATTTGACATTTTTACAACATTGTGCATACCAATTTTGCAAGTACTGGTCCTTTATCCCTTTCCCTCATAGAGGAAACCATGAAAAGACCTATGCGAACAACATAAAACCAGATCAGCCTGCGAGTAACTTGCAGGCTGATCAGGTTTTATGCTGTTCGCTGCTCCTCAGTGGTCTGGAAATGAGGACTTTATAATTAAATTTGGTATGGTTTAACTGTGGTTTTCTGCAGATCAGGCTTTATGTGGTACCTATTGAATGCGTCAAAATGAGTCTATATGAGGGAAAGGGTTAATCTAGTAATATAAATGGCAAGGAATAATTTTTGATTTGGTACATATTGACTTTCCCACACATAACCAAAGCCATTTAAATATAAATGTTGCCGGACAATGCTCGCCCAATTACTATATCCTAAACTATCAAAATGTACTTGCATATCATAACATATCCTCACGTATCTATAATTAGGCATATTAAGTATTCTTAGCCAATAACTAATACAACGTTTGGTTGAATTAATATATATAGGAAACCGTCCCAGGTCCCCTAGAACTGCATCATTACAAGCTGATGGTTTTACATTTAAGAAACGTTTACACGCAAATAAATGAACATTTTCTAAACATACATAATTATTTAATCCCCATATTTACGCCCCATAAAACATAACTGGCTGTATTTTTATATCAAATATTTTAAAAAACGTTGAATAGGGTAAACATTCACAAAAATCAAGTGATTTAAGGATAGACATAAGAACCCTTTTCACTTTTTAACACATACTCTCTGCCATTTTAAATAGTGACAGTCTATTAGTGAAATGGATACCTACATAGTTAAAACCATTAACAATACTGAGTTCTGAATCAGCATAAGTCCAGTGTTCTGCTCTTGATAACATACCTCCTTTTTTAAAGGCTACAATTTTGTTTTTTTCTACATTTACTTGATGTTTATATTCTATACAAAAAACTATGCAATAAATTAAGCTGTTTTGCTGACCAGACACTGTGTCATATATACATGTAATATCATCTGCAAACAAAAGTAAAAATATTTCTGTCAGATCTGGAAACAGCTGTACACCACGAACATTGTTATCACATAAAATACCATAAAACTCATCAATGAAAAGAGCAAATAAGATCGGACTGAGACAGCACCCCTGTCTTGTTCAAGATTTATATAAAGGTTTAACATGGGTATAGAAATGAATATTATAGTTAATAAAGCTGTAATCTATGCTTTTTCATTGAAGCTGGCTTAAGTGGATTTGGGCTATGGTAGCTTTGATAGGGCTGACGTTAGCCCAGGAGAGCGTGTTGGCTTGATAGGGCTAACATTAGCTCAGGAGAGCATGTTGGCTCTGTCAGGACTAACGTTAGCCCATTGCTCTGTCAGGGCTACGTTAGCCCATGTTAGCTTTGTTAGCCCATGTTAGCTTTGTTAGCCCACGTTAGCCAAGTGAGCTGTTCTCTGTCAGGGCTAACGTTGCCCATGTTAGTTCCCTTCTTTTTAGCCCTTGTTAGCTTTGTTAGCTTTGGTAGAGCTAACGTTAGCTCAAGTGAGCATGTTGGCTCTGTCAGGGCTAATGGTAGCCCATGTTAGCTTTGTATAGAGCTAACGTTAGCATATTTAAAGGGGGAGAGATGACAAAAGAGGGGAGAGAGGAGAGAGGAGAGAAGAGAGCGAGAGAAATATATCAATGATTTTAGTGTTAGTGGAATGATTTAGATTGAAACATTTAGTAGAAAATAAACATTAGTATAAATTTATTTCGGACTTAGACAAATTCATTCACCCCCCATGAAATCTTAACACTGGTGGCAGCGTCGGGATAAGGACTTTAACACGTGCATTGTCAAGTTCATTTTTTTTAAAACGGATTATATTGTGCCAAAAACGGATTAAATTGTGTTAAAACGGATTATTAAAGAAATTTGAAATTTTGAAGACATATCAACAATAGTCAAAATGGGACCAAAACAACAAACAAGAGTTCAAGATAAAGACACTCAAAATCTTGACACAAATGAAAACGGAGTTTTAGGCGAAGTTGAGAGTCTTAAACAGAAACTCAGAGAATCAGAAAACGTAAGAAAAGTTTTGGAAAACAGGCTTCGACAAAATGAGGAAACATCTGTACTTGAGAGAGAAGAACTTTTAAGATCTCATCATGAACGACTCAACGCTGTTCGAATTCACGAAGAGGTAAATGACCACCAATGGAATAATCGACACAGCAGGCAGGCTAATTTGCGTTATGAAGTCCCCCTACCAAGACAAACCCTTTTTGATGGAAAACATTCTTGGGATGGATTTATACATCATTTTGAGTCCATGGCTGAATCATGCAAGTGGGATGCTAGTGAGCGTTTGTTTCGACTTAAAAGCAGTCTCCATGGGGATGCAGCAGAATACGTATTTGGGCAACTACCTGAAGACATATTAAAAAGTTATGTTAGTCTAAGGGATGCTATCGAAAACCGTTTCAAAGAAAGGCGATCTCTGTCATCATATCTAGCTGAGTTGGAGAACAGAAAGTTCGAAAAGGAAACTTTGGCCGAATATGTGGCATCATTGAAAGGACTTATCGTCAAAAGCTTTCCATCAGCTGACAATTCTACACGTGAGACTATTGGTGTTCGGTACTTCTTAAAAGGATTAAATGATTCTCAAGCAGCTGTATCTATTGGAATGCAAGATCCAAAAACTGTAAATGAGGCAAGGAATCTGCTTGAAAATTATAACAGCATTCGCAATGATGTGCGTGGACCAAGAATTAGAAATATTGGTGCCCTGTCTATGGATGCGTATGTGACGGAAAGACGTCTCCAAGAATTCACCAAAGATTTAAAATCTGACATTGGAAAGAAAATTGATATTCTTGCACAGAAAATAGAAAAAGTTGGGAATGGTGATGGATTTAAAGTATCGCGTAAAAAGGTTGACAAGAAGGATATTACCTGTTATGCGTGTCAAAACAAAGGTCATTATGCTTACGAGTGCACTGCCAGAAAGGATGTTTCGGAAAACCAGTAGAGATCAATGCTAACGGCCCAGTGTTGATCGAGAAAAACAATGTAAATAGAAGGAACAAACTGACAATAAAATGTAGAAGTGTTTCTCATGATGGGATGTCGGTTATTATTCCTGTCATGTGTTTTGAGAAGATAAAAGCTAATTTCGTGCTGGACACAGGTGCTTGTGCAACAATTATTTCAACATCATTATATAATAAAATACCATCAGATCTGAGGCCTAAATTGGAAGCAATATCTCATGATGTGTGTCTTGAGGTTGCCAATGACGGATATTTACATGTGGATGGGAAGTGTACATTTGAGTTTAAAGCATCTGGACAATTATTTCAATTTCAAGTATTTATTGCACCAATTCGAGAAGATGGACTTATTGGTATGGATTTTCTACATATTAATGATTACCAACTAAGTGCTAGAAATGGATTACGTCTCAACAACAAGAAAATATCCACCATAATTGAGAGAGTTCCTTTAAGAGCAGTCAGAATTACCACAAACTCAAGAATCACTATACCTGGGAATACAGAATGTGTTATCCCAGGTCAAGCAATAAATCTTCAGTCAATTAAAACCCCATTAGCAATGATCTGCCCTGTAGAAGATGAAAAACCATCTAATCACGTAATGATTGGGAATGTGCTCATATCCCCTGGGACCCTTGGCAATGGGAAGATACCCGTTAGGCTCGTAAATACCTCCAGCAGGTCAGTAAAACTCAGCAAGGGGTCAACCTTAGGATATCTGCATGAGATTGATTCAACTGATTTATTACAAGATAAGGTGGAATTTACAGAGAATACAGATTCTGAGCATTTACTGCAGAAGGATATTGACACATCATCGTGGTGCACAGATTTGAAAGATTTATATGATAGGTCCTGTATTAACCTCAATAGTGACCAAATACAAAGGCTAAAGGAACTGTTGCACAAGTACAGGGATATATTTTCTAAGTCCTCAAATGATTTGGGAAGAACAAACATTGTAAAGCACAATATTGAGGTGAAGCAAGGCGCAAGACCTGTTAAACTTCCTCCTCGTAGAGTTCCACGTGCTTTTGCAAATTGCGAAGACAAAATAATAGGAGAGCAGTTTGAGATGGGAATAATTGAAGAAAGTACAAGTCCTTGGTCTAGCCCTCTTTGTTTTGTCCGTAAAAGAAACAACGAAATCAGGGTCTGTGTTGACTACCGCCGCTTGAATGAAGTAACCAAGAAAAATGCCCACCCCCTGCCTCGCATCGATGATTGTTTAGAGAGCTTAGGCGGCAACAAGTATTTTTCATGTTTGGATCTTACTTCAGAGTTTTACCAGATTGAAATGAATATAAATGATCGGGAAAAAACTGCTTTTGTGACTTCACTTGGATCTTTCTATCAATATGTTACCATGCCTCAAGGACTTAGTAACAGCCCAGCTACATTTCAACATTGTATGGAATTGATTTTTAAAGGACTTCAGTGGAAATCTATGATAATATATATGGACGATCTCTGTTCATTTGGTACAACATTCGATGAAGCATTATCAAGACTAGATGAGGTGTTTTCCAGACTTAAAAGTGCAAATTTAAAGTTGAAACCTAGCAAATGCCACTTGTTTCAACAGACAGTGAATATTTTGGGGCATACAGTTGATGCAAAGGGGATACGACCTACAACCGAAAAGGTCCAGACAGTGAAAGAATGGCCTGTACCTAAATCGTTGACTGAGCTCAGATCGTTTTTGGGATTTTGCTCTTATTATAGAAGATTCATTCGGGATTTCAGTAAAAGGGCTGCCGCACTTAATCGCTTAATGGGGGCCGGTCAAGCGTTTAATTGGGGTTTAGAGCAAGAACAATCATTTATGGATTTAAAGTCAGCGCTTTCGGGAAACGAAGTTTTGTCTTATCCTCAGGAGGAAGGTGTTTTCATATTGGACACAGATGCTTCCAATGTTGCTATAGGTGGGTGCTTAAGTCAACTACAATGGTCAGACACAGCCAAGGAGTTCGTCGAGAAACCAATATCATTTGCAAGCAAATCACTTGACAGTACTCAACGTCGATATTGTGCAACACGAAAGGAACTTTTGGCTGTAGTGACTTTTGTGACACAATTTAGGCACCATCTCCTGGGAAAAGAATTTGTGTTGAGGACAGATTGCTCTAGTCTAAGGTGGATTATGTCTTTTAAATCACCAACAGATCAAATGGCAAGATGGCTAGAAGTTCTGTCTCAATTTGACTTCAAGATCATGCATCGCAGTGGGAAGAAACACTCCAATGCAGACGGATTATCAAGAATACCGTGTGATCCCAAGGAATGTCAATGTTATGATGGTAGAACAGTGCTCCAAGAGTTACCATGTAATGGTTGTGATGCATGTGTAAAGAAGCACAATTCATGGTCAGACTTCGCTCAATTTGATGATGTTGTACCTTTATTCAGCAAAGGTATATCCCAACCTTCTGTCAAGAAAATAGGCGTGCATAGAATTGGAATACAGAAGACCCGTCAATTCACTGTATGGATTTGCCTGATATTCCAACTTTTGCATATGTGTTGTAAATGGGTAACAGAGAGTATGGATCTAGCTTACTGTGGAATACGGAAATTTAGACGTAATGGTGTTGTATATGTCAACCGACTGCGCTTCCAGCATAAACCACAAGCTTGTTCTACTGAGCCTAACCAGTCACATTGCGTTGAGGAACTTACACAAAATGAGGATATAAACTCAAACTTAGAAGGCTCACCTTCAAACGGTGTAATGCAAACTTCTTTGTTTGGTCATCTTAAACATTTTTGTACAGTCAATAAAACGCCTCGGGACATGGCTATATTACAGGCTAAAGACCCAGATATCGGTACCGTGTTGCAGTGGATTAGTTCTAGCCAAAACAGACCGAACAGAGATGTTGTTGCCGGTTTTTTCGCCTAGCGTACGAAATCTATGGTTACATTGGGATTTACTGACTAAAATTGATGGTGTTTTGTTTAAAAGAAATGTCACACGCGAAGGCAGTGAAGTGATGCAATTAGTACTGCCAAGAACATTAATAAACGAAGTGTTGCGCTCAGCTCATGACTCAAATACCGGAGGACATTTAGGTATCGATAAAACATATTCTAAACTTAAAGTGAAGTTCTACTGGTATAAGATGAAAGACAGTGTGAAGTTACATATACATGCATGCGAAAAGTGCTTGAGGAGAAAAAGGCCTTTCAGAATGCCAAAATCGCCGCTCACGGAATACACTGTGGGGTTTCCATTGGATCGTATATCTACGGACATTATGGGTCCTCTACCAGAATCTGACAGTGGCAACAAATACTGCTTAGTAGTTATAGATAACTTTACGAAATTTGCAGAAGCCTACGCTATTCCAGACCAAACAGCTTCAACTGTTGCTACTAAAATTGTGTATGAATTTTTGTCACGTTATGGCATTTGCTTAGATTTACATTCTGATTTGGGCTCTAACTACCAGTCACATCTTTTTAAAGAAGTTTGTAGACTACTTGAAATAAACCAAACAAAAACTTCGGGATATCGCGGCATGGCTAATGGAATGGCAGAAAAGTATAATCAAGTGCTACAGAACATGATAACAACCTACATAAATGCAGGCCAGACAAATTGGGATGACAATATTAACTTGGTGACCTCTGCTTATAGAAGCTGTGTACATGAAGCAACTGGCTTTACTCCAAATATGATGATGTTTGGTCGGGAAGTAACACTACCAGTAGAGTTATCCATGGGTTGCGTCCCCTCAAAGAATTATACTACTTCAACCACAAGTTATGTAATGGAATTACAAGAAAAACTTGGCGA
Source organism: Solen grandis (assembly GCA_021229015.1). Lineage (NCBI taxonomy): Eukaryota > Metazoa > Mollusca > Bivalvia > Adapedonta > Solenidae > Solen > Solen grandis. The sequence continues at coordinate 57,996,035 of CM037782.1, forward strand.
TGTTTATGCTTTGGCAAGATCAAGTTTGAAGAAAAACGCAAAAAGACAGAAAAGAGATTATGACACAAGGATTAGTATGCATAGTTATGAAGTCGGAGATCTTGTTTTATGTCTTAACAAGAGAAAGATGAAAGGAAAATCCAAGAAAATAGATCCAAATATCTGGGAAGGACCATTCCAAATACACCGTAAAGTCAGTGATCTTTTATATGAAATACGTTTTGGGAAAAGATCACTGACAAAAATCATACATCATGACCGCCTGAAGTTGTATGCTGGAAGTACAGTCCCAGATTGGTGTGTACAGAGTAAAAATGCTGATCCTGGCCAACAGAGATTTTTACCCATACCGAATATTGTCATGGGACAATTAAACAAACAAGCTTACAGACAAGCTGAAGGGGATAGAATCCATGCTAAAAAAATAAACTCTTCTTGTAAACAGAAACAATTTAACAGATCAACATTTACCCCAAGACATAGTTTAAGACATAGAAAGCCTGTTGACCGGTACCAGGGTCACTAAAACAACACAGTGCGGATGTTAGTGGCATGTGTACAAACTTAGTGTAAACAAAAGCCATGGTACCATCCCATCATTTCATACATAATATCTTTACAATAGCCTGTGAAACCAATGGAGCCAGCTTTTCCAACACCTTCAAGACAGATTAAATGGGAAATAAATGTTGTCTGGTCAGTCGTGTCATAATCAGGCAATGGACAATGGTTGAGAGTAAAGAGTCCTTTCATTCAGAAAACACTCACACTTTGATTTCAAGTCAGAGCTAGTGGATGTAAATTGTTACCATATTTTTCAAGCTTCGATGCATACTTGCAATTTGTGTTACCAGGACTTTAAACACCGTTCTTCTTTGAGTAGACACATTAAAAGACACAATACCATGAATAGCTCAAATGGGTATCAATCTTCTAACCAGGTGATTGACAGTAGCTTGTTTTTTGAGCCGCTCTCTCCAGCACCAAACCTGCATAATGAGGAAATGCTAAAAGATGATATTAGCAACCAACTAGAGAGCATTAGCAGTTTAATTAAAACGGAAATGGACCAAACTCGGAGAGAGTGTAAGGAGGCCATCCAGGTAGCAACTGCCTCCCAGAAGGCGCATGTATCAAGGGTCGCGACGGCCATGATGTCGGAGATAAATAATCTTCTAAAGCAGCAGGCACCGCAAAGAAAAACTGTGCCCACCGATTTCTTCGATGGCCTACGAAGACTCGATTCCCAGGTCAAACAGCTCCTAGACACTACCAATGCTGAGTCAACAGAATGATCATACATGGATTTTAAGTTCTATTATTTTTTTAAATGTGTAAAATTCTCAATGGATTATGCGTATTCGTCTTGGATCATAATAGTGTAAATTCCTATGGATTTGAATGTGTAAAAAATTGTGTAAATTCATATGGATTTAAAATTATTTTTCAGGAATATCATTGCGCCAATTTATATATATTCAATTTATGATTAAAAATGTTAGGGTATAAAATAAGTAAATGGCGCCAGGACTTTGCCTATTATATGGCAAATAACATAATCATATGGTGCATTTCTTTAATAATAAAGCACCCAGGACTTACCTTATGGTAGAAGACGTCTACCAAATAATGTTTTTACAGTGCCTTATTTGAAGTCATAAGTTAACTAAATTGGAAAGGCACATTTATAGGACATGGTGTGAAAGTGTACTGTGTATGTGTTTTAAAGAAATGTTACGTCAGAACTGAAGACATGTGAAGGACACTCTCTGACACAGTTATGTAATGTAGTGTTTAACAGAATGAACATTTTGATTCTGTGCATTATGAAATATTAATGATACAATCTTAAAGCATTGGATAGTTAATGCATGTTATTCTGCATGTTTAAGGTAAATGATATGTTTTTGAATTTATTTCTTTTATGTTTAATGGGGACCATTAAAGGCAAGTAGGGGGGAGTGTTCAAGATTTATATAAAGGTTTAACATGGGTATAGAAATGAATATTATAGTTAATAAAGCTGTAATCTATGCTTTTTCATTGAAGCTGGCTTAAGTGGATTTGGGCTATGGTAGCTTTGATAGGGCTGACGTTAGCCCAGGAGAGCGTGTTGGCTTGATAGGGCTAACATTAGCTCAGGAGAGCATGTTGGCTCTGTCACGGCTAACGTTAGCCCATGTTAGCTTTGTTGGCTTTGGTAGAGCTAACGTTAGCTCAAGTGAGCATGTTAGCTCTGTCAGGGCTAACGATGTTAGCTTTGTTAGCCCATGTTAGCTTTGTTAGCCCTTGTTAGCTTTGTTAGCTTTGGTAGAGCTAACGTTAGCTCAAGTGAGCATGTTGGCTCTGTCAGGGCTAATGGTAGCCCATGTTAGCTTTGTATAGAGCTAACGTTAGCATATTTAAAGGGGGAGAGATGACAAAAGAGGGGAGGGAGGAGAGAGGAGAGAAGAGAGCGAGAGAAATATATCAATGATTTTAGTGTTAGTGGAATGATTTAGATTGAAACATTTAGTAGAAAATAAACATTAGTATAAATTTATTTCGGACTTAGACAAATTCATTCACCCCCCATGAAATCTTAACAGTCTCAAGCCAAGTGGACAGTTAAATGTATCTGAAATACCTTGATGTGTTCTAACATAAGCTTTCACGGAGGCATATATGGATTTAATAGATGAGTATAAAAATCCCTTTATATTCTTAAGTTTTAAGATTTCAAACAAAATGAGTCTGTTTACAGAGTCAAAGGCCTTTTGGAAATCTATAAATGCTACATAAACTGGTTTACCCCTTTTTTTTTAAGATATTTATTTACAATGGAATACAATATAAAGGCATTATCAACAGTACAGTAACCTGCACGAAAACCTGCTTGACACTCATTCAATTTACTATATACTTCCACATAAAAAGTTAATCTTCTATTCAGAATGGATGTATATATTTTATTTAAAACGTCTATGAGGGATATACCTCTATAATTACTTGGGTTATTAATGCTTCCCTTCTTATGTAGAGGTATGATAATGCTTTTTGACCATTTTTCTGGATATGTGGATGATATAAATATCTTATTAAATAATGCATGTAAATATGGCAGTAAAATATCAATACCATGTAATATATGTTGAGGTATAAGTATTCCGCCACTTGCCTTATTCTCATTTATGTTGTTAACATTGAAAATGATTTCTTCCTCTGATATCAAATTATTAAATAAAGCATTTTCAACATCATCCATGCCATCACCTATGTTTTCTTCCAAATGTTGTTGTTCACCATTCTCATCTGTTGCTGTTGTGAACAAATTTTTAAAATGTGCAAACCACAATTTATGTCAATATTAGGTTCATTTCTTGTTCTTCCCGCCATTCTTTTTAGTTCTTGCCAAAATATTTTAGTGTTATTTACATTCATATTTAATTTATTCATAGACATGATATTATATTTTAACCTTTTATTTTTACACATGTTTTTATATGTAGATTTTTTTTATCTATGTAATTATTTAAATTTTCTAAACTTCTACATGATCGAAAGCATCTTAGTGCCTTTCTTGCTTCATTTTTAGCCTTCTACATTCAGTGTCAAACCAAATTTTCCCCCTTTTCTTGTAGGCGCTATTATTTGTTTTAGTATGCTTAAATTCTTTACTACACTCGACAAGAATAAATTCAAAAGTATCTAAGTATCAGTTTCCTCTGACAACATTTCTTGCATTGTAATTAAATTGCCTTCATTTGCATCCCTAAGCCATAGGTTATATTTTTGTGTAGTTTCTTCATTCATAATATAATATTCGTATTCATAAGTCGTGTCCTTTATTGTTATATTCTTATGTATTGCTAAACTTAAAGCTATAGGCATATGTGTACTTTCAACCCTATCCAACACCTCGAAGCTCTGAGTTAAATTAAATAGGCGATCTGTAAGTACAAAAAAGATAATAACACTAGCTCCATTTTGATTAATAAACGTGAAATCTCTACTATGCTGTTGTGGTGAACCAGTTATTTCTCGACCATTAATGATATAGCATGAGAAAGACATAGTCTTATAAGTTCCCGTCCAAGTTTATTTACCTTATAGTCTTTTGTTTGTCGCGGAAGATTAATATCATTATCTAATATCTCTCTATATTCTTCCAACTCTGGTATTTGGTCAAAAACTGTATAATCAGGTAGATCTCCTGTCCTTGCATTAAAATCGCCACATAAAATAAAATCTGACCATTGGTTACATGTTAGTAATTCTTCTAGCCTCTGAATACAAGACACAGAAATATCATTGTAAAAAGGCGAATTTTCAGGAGGAGCATATAATGCAACATATAAAATATTTTTGTCATGATTAAATACAGATTTATCTATAGAAAGAACTACACCAAATTCAAAATCATGCCATACTCTATTTACAAAATATGGTGGCATATTTCTGCCAGCCACTTATCCACATAGCTATGTCGAAACTTTTCTGAAAAATTGTCACATATTCAGTTAGTATATGGCAAGTAGAAAACTTTCGTGTTATCATCTTAGGTATCATAACAGGACGAAACTGCCTGTTTGTGCCCACTACTGCCAGCTATATATTCACTTAAGATAAGTAGATATCTCGCCTTTTTTTTCGTGTTATTCATTAAATTATGTCGATAACAGGCACTTTTTCACATAATTCTGGAAAAAAGCATGATATCCAGTTAACCTAAGTGAATATGTGATTGGCAGTAGTGGGCACTAACAGACAGTTTATTCCTGTTAAGTGGCTGGCAGAAATATGCCACCATATTTTAACCAAATTAATCCGGTAGTGTTGGAGGAGTTGCGTTCACGAGGTTCTGATTATAAAACTATACAGGAGCAAGAGTGTTCCTTAGAACACGTGTCACCTGCTGAAACATAATGGAAAAAGTGTGACAGACAGACATAAAAAGGTAATAACTAAGGAAATATTGATGCCAGATTTATGGACATTGTGTAATACGATTCCTCATGTCAAGCTCTGTCCATAAAAAAAATCCATTTCAATAGAATGAGTAGAGAAGGAGTTATAGCATATTAAAGAAAAGGAGAGAAAGGGAAATAAATTAAAAAAAATATTGATCCCAGTGCTATGGACCTTGCGCATGACAATTCCTCTTGTCAAGCTCTATTCATAAATGAAAATCCATTTTAAAAGATGAATAGAACAAGAGTATTGCAGAATAAAGAAGTGTGATGGTGCAAAAGAAAAAAAAGTGTGAATGAAAAGAGTAATAACTCAGAGAAATAGATACAGAGTTATGGACCTTGTGCATTACAATTTCCCGTGTCAAGTTTTAAATCCGTATATAAAATCTTATTTCAATAGTATAGAGTTATTGTAGAATACAAATTTTGTTGGTGCCAAAAAAAAAAAAAAGAAAAAAAAAAGAAGTAGTGTGAATGAAAAGGGGAATAACTAAAAACAAGAGGGCCATGATGGCCCTGGACCGCTCACCTGAGTATAGGGTTACCCAAGGAACACCAGTCTGTATTAAAACATTTTGAAATCTGGCCAGTAGTTTTGAAGGAGATGATCCCTGCAAAGTTTAATCAAATTCTGTCTAGCAGTTTCAGAGGAGATTCAATATATACATATAAGGCAAATAAGTTCTGCCCCTGGCAGCCATGTTTTTTTTTTTACGGATCAGAATAATTTTAGCAACTTTTGTGAAGCTTCATCCCATGATCATCTGTGCCAAATATAATTAAATTCTGTCCAGCGGTTTCAGAGGAGATGTCGCTTGTGTTATATGTTACTCGTATATCCCTATCATAGGGAAAGCTATATGCAATATTCTGCGCAATTACGTAATGGTGGGACAAATTGAATTATTTTCTGAAAGAAGATACATTTGTAACAGCCCACGCCGTGTCCCATAGGGATTGTGACACTTATTCTTTGACATCACTAAACAACCTCTTAACTCCATGCAGTAGTTATCTCCCCTTACAGTTGTAGATAACCACTGCCACCACAAGTAAAACTTAATTTTTTTTAGCTAATTCTTCCCCTCCACTCCCACCCCCAATATATATATATATATATATATATATATATATATATATATATATATATATATATATATATATAATGATAGGTCTTATAATACTTCATTTATATACAAATACAATAAAGAGCCAATGTATAAAGCGTAGCACGAAAAATTATACACAATAGGATATATATACTCTGCCTACAGTAACACACAATCCAATAGCAACATACGAAAAGTGTGTATGCGCGTAGTCTCAATCCTGGAAATAGGTGATTGAGAATGAAACCAGATCAGGGGAAATTGACCCCGCATACACAGGGTAGAGAGAGAATGTCACATTCCTGGCTGGCCGGGGCAGCACGCATATGAAAACAGAAAATATTCCACTGTCCGGACCACGCTGAGTTGCGTGGTACAAAGTAACAAACAATACGAGCTGGTCATTTTTGGGAAGCGATTCTGGGGGCTGCAAGTCATTTTTGGGAGGCAATTCTTAGAACCACAGACCAGTTCGCTGAACCCATTAACCTAATTCATTGCCGCGGTGCGGACGGTCAGTATAAATACGAAGGCGGAAAGACTTCAGTACAGAAATACTGAAGAATATTTTCGTCTTCTAGGTAAGCTTAATTTATTTATTTATTGCCGCCCTTTCTAAATTAACTTTTGGGTTTTAGCGTATTTATGTTAGCTTATATTTAACTGACTGGTTATATTGCAATTATTTATAGGAATATTTAAGGTTTTCAAAAGATTATGATTGTCTCTTATTGCTAATTAAGATTGTGTTTTTGCAGGGAAATATTGTTATTAATTGTATTTTGTATGCTGAATATTTTATTGATAATTGTCACTTAATTTCTATTTAAATATTCTTTCATGATATTATTCATGCTAAGAAATGGTAATAATCTTAAAATGTTATTTCATATATTTATATGCAATTTAGATATTATTTTTAGTGTAAAATGTTTTACCGTGTGTGTGTATATTTATTATGGATTGTTTTAAATAATTATATCAATAAAAGACAGAACCACTGAAGAATATTTTCGTCTTCTAGTTTTCAGATGAATCCCTGAAATCAAAAGCGGTCCGAGGAGTCCTCTAATTCCCCAGGACTACCTCGTGACACATGGTGGAGAATCACGGATCAACACATGGTGGAGAATCACGGATTAACACATCATGTGGCGAATGTGATTCTTACCGGACGAAACACAACGATGGATAATTCCAGGACACAACATCGAGTTTTAATCTAGGCGAAGAATGACGGACGCAAAGGACACACATGGCTAACAAAGGTACTACACTTTCATTACACGTATCGGATTAATTCAGCAAACTTTATTATCAGTCACCGACATCTTCTAGCTAATTTTTGTGTATTCCGTCAGGGAAAAAGCGAGAAATGGACAAATACGCAATTAACATATTAAGATGCAGTCCGACATAGACAATATTGAAAATAGTGACGACAATGTGTCACCTAGACATAAGTCAAAATCTAAACTTTTAGACAATATAAAACTCTTGAAAAACGCATAAAAGCTTAGAGAGGATTTTTACAGAATTCTAGGCTCTTCTAGAAGTAAGAACTCAGGTACCTTTTTAACACCTCCACAAAGCGAAAGTGTAAGTGATCCGCCTAAATTAACCCCGCATATCGACGGCACCGTGAGAGACGATACGTTCATTAGGAAACTAACATTTAAGTGACAATAAAATGGAATTTTCAAAAATGGATTATCCGGCGCCTTCAGCACCGACGAGCTTTCGAGGTAACATAACTAATTCTCACAAATTTATTAAGTTAATCCCTTATACAGGTAGGGATAACGAAAGCTTTACTAGATTTCTGTCTCGATTCCATAAATTCTGTATGTTAAATGGCGTCTCTCAGGAACACAAAAATGACGTATTAAATTTTTATTTAGAAGGACCTGTTCAAACGTACTATGATAACTTGCCTGAAACTATTAAATCGGACTTTAATGATACAGTCAATGCCTTAGCCAAACGATTTCAAACTAAGGAACTTGATTATGGCAGCCCTAACAAGAACACAAAGTAAAAAGATAAAGAAACGCATGAATCAGACAAATTAAAAAATAACTCGCATTATAAAGAGACTGAACGCCTCAGTTCCACAGATATGACAATAACTGACACCAACGAACCAAATGTTATTCAATCAGATATCAATCAATCAGATAAAGATCAATCTGATGAATCAGGTAACGTTACCAGCGATATCAACAAAAATAATACCTTAGACAACTTCATTAGCCATATGCCAAATCATGATAAAAATGTTGATATGGCTCAACTGCAAAAGTCATGCCCAACTTTAAAGACATTTATAATTACATTTTAAATAAAATCTTACCTGAAGATTCAAAACAAGCCAAAAGAATTGTATATGAAAGCAATCAATACCAAATTTCAGATGGAATTCTTTGGCATTTCTATGAACCAAGACGAAAGAAAGCAGCAGATACATCTATTATTAAGCAATTAGCTTTGCCCAATGTGTTACGTAATGATATTTTGTATTCTCTACATGATAATTCTCATGTTGGTCTTGATAGAACATTTTATACCGTGAGACAATTTTACTATTGGCAAAGAATGTATCAAGATATCAAAGATTACATCATATCTTGTACCTCTTGCCAAGTAAATAAAAGGGACGCAACCTACAAACCAGCACCTCTTACTGAACAGAACCATGGGAAGTAGTTCATGTTGATATCATTACCGTTGCCAAAGAAAGTAAAGGCTATAAGTATGTGTTATCAACTATTTGTGCGTTCTCTAAATATGCAATTTTTCTACCATTAAAAACACAAAATGCAGAAGAAATAGCGGAACAAATGTTTCATCATATATTTTCAATTTTAGGCCCACCTAAAATTTTAATAAGTGACTGGGGTCAGAATTTTATCGGAAACATTATGTAAGCACTTTACAGCTTTTTCGGAATAAAGAAGAAAAACACAAGTTCTTTTCACCCCATGACAAATGGACAAGTCGGAAATGTTCAGAGAACTTTACTAATCATATTAAGAACAACAATTTTAGATGAAAAAGAATGGCCTGACAAATTATCTTCTATTCAAATAGCATATTACTCAACTATATGTGCAGATACTACAAAGTATTCTCCATATCAGGTTATGTTTGGTAAACATATGAATTCACCAATCACAACCTTACTATTCACTGAAAATAAACCAAAAACTAAGACAGAACATTATGTTGAAGAATTAACAGACAGATTAAAGTTGATATGGAAATTAAGGAACGAAAACATACAAAATCTAAAATGAAACAGAATTATAATAAGAAACCTAAACAACGGTATTTTAAGTTAGGAGATCTGTTTTAAATATAAATACAAACAAAGAAATCAAATCACCAGTACATATAAACCGATTAAAGGAATTTATAGATCCAATGATCTTCGGTAACAAGTTGAGAGCAAGGGTTATTTCTATTTACAAAATGGTGAACTTAGGGACAGGCAAAATAAAACTCCCGAAATAAAACATACGCTAGACTTGAATTCGCACAGCCATATGGCTGATACCAGTAATAAAACTAGCCAGAGTAATAAACAAGATAATAAAAATGGTACAGAGCGAAAAGATTGAAGAAGGCTAAATTCATAGATAATGAAAAATACTTCTTAGTACAGTGGTCAAACAAAAAATACAAAGACACTTGGATTAAACATACAGACGTAAGTGATGCTTTGATCAGACAGTTCTTATCAAAAAAAATAACAAAAAAAGAAAGGGAAGAAATATATATAATATTATATTCTATCATGGGCAAGCGTAACTAATAATAGTATTATCAATAGGGTACTCGTCGGTTACCGCGGCAAAAAAACCAACTCCAATGAAGGAACATTGAGTAGAATTTTGCTAATAAAATAGATATTTAATGGACATCCGTTAGCAATGGAAGTTGAGACACATCTACTGCAGATGATACAAAATATTGAAACGCTATTTGTTTATAACCGTTAATGGAATACTTCCTGCGGTTTCATTTGATACTCCGAATCAAAAGCATTATCATATGTAAGAGATTAAGATACACACGTGTTTAGCACAGCTATTAATCAATGGCAGGGATAAACGACGTTACAAACGTGTTTAGCCATTCATGCACTCATCAATGAATGAGGAGATAGAAAAATGTTGACGAATTCGTAGAAAAATAATCAATCATAAACGGGAGATACTTAAATGTATAAACAAGAGAGTAAATATGATATATACAGAAAAGTTCGCCGAGTAAGTGGCATATACAAATAAATAAAATAACAGGTATAACCTAAATAATGACAATTGTCTTTATATATTATTACAGCAGATAAACATGAAATGATTATGATGTATCTGTGAGAAGATTGACTCAATTTCAAATGATTACCATTTGATTTCACATGAAGCTTCGTATTATTACGAAATTGCGAAATTTATGTACGGCCAATATAAAGATTCCGTTTATATATTAATACTTTTTCCAATAGTTCGCAAAGGAAAATATCAAAATATATGAAATAGGATAATTTCCTACTCCCATAAATGAGGATTTCATATACTGATGCTAACATTTTAACATCGACATCCGGAATCTTTGTTAAAAATGATAATGATTATTCATTTATAGTGTCGGATAAAGATTTCCTCAAGGGTTGCGAAGAATTTGGACAATTTATTTTATATAAAAAAAGGAAATCGTAATGTATTCGGCTTGTGAGTCAAACTGTTATTCGAAATTATATCGCTACGACGATAAATCGAATATCAACACCATATGTAACTATGGTAAATGGTAAAGAATATGCTGAAACAAACGGTAATAGCATAAATACAATCAAACGTGAGTGATTGTATTGAAAAAAAAACAACAACAACATAATCGTGAGTTTGGTATAATACTAGTGGCAATCCCTTGTCATTGAGATTTAAGGGGTTTAATCAAATCAAAAATCACAATTTCAAGAATTGTGTAAACGGAAATGACAGTTAACGTTCTTTACCTAATTAATGTACCTCTCTTATGATCATATTTTAATGACATGATAATAGATAATGTATTATCAAGTAATAATCTAACGGAGCAAATAGCAATCTCACTTCCAAAATACGAAATGTTTGACCATACCTCTAGGGAAATAAAAAAAAAATGAGGAACGGATAACCTCTCATTAATTCACTTTGCTTGAAAGTCGAAAAGAATGAGAAAAAACCCTGCTACTTTAACCAGTTCATCTATAGCGGAAATACACCGATACGAACGAGGATAACATCCCTGTTGTAACAATCATGAGTACTATTACTACTACCGTAGATACGCTCTTGTCATAAACACTTTATCATATGGAATACTATTGTTGCCGCAAGATTTTAATATCTTATCCAAAAACCGTATCGCCTTCTGGTATCTTTCTACAAAAATTTAAAGGATCCATACAATGTGAGCATGGAATTAAGCATTATCTTTATTACGATGGATATCCTAAATAACTGTCTCACACGCTGCGCCAAAAGTAAGAAACAGAGATAACAACGGTGTTATGTTACACCTTACGAACAAACTGAGCTGCATTTGTGTTAAGGTAACAATC
>CM037782.1:58007806-58057806 GCA_021229015.1 Solen grandis
CTTGATAGTCTAATGTCCCTAAATAGGTTTATGTCTAAAATCAATCCCATGCCTAGTTATTGAGTATAAGCATAACACTTTAACCAAGCAAAACTTTAACCAAGTATCAAAGTCAGAAAAGGGCCAAAATTTGTATAGAATTCAGTCCAAGGGTTATCCTCCTTGGTTTTCTGATGCCCTTGAACACACTCCTTAACTTTCTAGTCAGTATCATGAACAATTTCTGAGATAGAAGCTGAATAGTAGCTTGCATGCAAAACTTTAACCAAAAAGTTTAAGTCAAAAAGTGGCCTTAATCTGCATTATATACAGTAAAAAACTAACTGCCACTATAGTATGATACCATTGAGCACATTAAAGAATTTTCAAATTAAAACCATGTCTGGTTATATAAGCATGAAATTCCTTGCATGCAAAACTTTAACCAAAATTTCTAAGTTAAAAAGGGGCCATATTTTTGATAGTATGATATCCCTAAACATATCACTATGTTTTAAATCAATCCCATGCCTTCACCCTGAGTTATAAGCATGAAAGTACCTTGCATGCAAAACTTTAACCAAAATTTCTAAGTTAAAAAGGGGCCATAATTTGTAACATATTCCATCAAGAGCTATCTTCCTTGATAGTATGATATCCCTAAACATATCACATATGTTTTAAATCAATCCCATGCTTGATACTGAGATATAAGGTTGACAGTACTTGCATGCAAAACTTTAACCAAAATTTCTAAGTTAAAAAGGGCCATAATTTGTAATTTATTCTATCAAGAGTTATTTACCTTGGATGTCTGATGCCCCTAAACATATTCATAAACTTTCAAGTCAATACCATGAATGGTTATTGAGATACACACAGGATATAGCTTGCATGCAAAACTTTAACCAAAATGTTCTATTGCATGCACAATTTTAACCAAAATTTCTAAGTTAAAAAGGGGCCATAATTCATATTAAATTCAGTCAAGATTTATCTTCCTTTGTTGTCTGATGCCCCTGAACATATTCATAAACTTTCAAGTCAATACCATATATTGAGATATAAGGTTGATAGTAACTTGCACGCAAAACTTTAACCAAAAGCTGCAACGCCAACGCCGACGCCAGGGCGACTACAATAGCTCTCATATTTTACGATTAGTCGAGCTAAAAAAATGGGAAAATTCTTCCAATGATATTTTATTTTTATTACTATCTGATTTCTTGAAGAATTTCCAAAACTGCTTTGGTTTTGAATATTTCAAACTTTCAATCTCGTTTAATCTTTTTAAGTCACTATTTCTTTCCCTTTCTTACATAATTGTTTATATGAGTATTTCAAATTACAAAATTGTTCTCTACTATAATTTGACTTTAACTGATTAAAAACAGATAACGCATTTAATTATTCTTTCCGAGCTTGCTCACATCCCTTATCAAACCACTCTGCCTGCTTTATTATTGTTTTTTCATTAAACTTAAAAGTTCTCTTACCATGAATAATATACTTTGAAAACAAAGGATCTGCAACTGATCGAATTAAATCAGTAAATTTATTAAGATTATCATTTATCGACTGTCTATCACCTGTATCTAAAGAACTTATTAACATGTTAAATTCAGATAATTTAGCTATTATTCCCGTCCTAAATAAGTCTACCAATTTGTCATCCCATACATAATACACGCCCTCTGACAACAGAAGGTGAGTCACGAATACAATTACACTTTATAGAAAAATAAACACAAGCATGGTCGCTATATTCGTTGAATGAACTAATGCTAAAATCAACACTAGCATGGTCGCTATATTCATTGAATGAACTAATGCTAAAATCACACAGTCGAGACATATCTTCCTCGTTATATAACAAATAATCAATGACAGACGCCCCGTTCCTACTAGCAAACGTATATGAGCCATGCCTATCACGAAAAATACGACCATTAGCTATTCTTAAACAGGTAGCTTTACACAGGTCAAGTAATTTAACCCAGAAATAATTACAAACCTTATCAACCGAATGGCGATCCATGGAAGGATCTGGCATATAACAATCATCATCTAGATCAAAAACAATAGAATCACATGTAATAAAATCCCGTTTGACCCCAACCCTATTGTTACAGTCCCCAACTAAATAGATCGATCCCTTATTTTGCAGTTCATAAATATCAGATTGTAAGACATCAAATAAATCAACTAGAAATATTATACATTGGGGAATCTTCTCCCCAGATATTTACACCACAAACATACACGTCATTTTCTAAGTGAAAAAAATCTTTCTCTAACTTTAACATATTAAAGCATCGTGATGAATTTTTACAATTTTAATCCCATCTTTTAATTCATCTCTTACATATAACACTACACCCCCGCTACATCTTTTAGCATTTTTATTTTGGAATTTTCTATAAAAAATAAAGGAAACAAAACCTGATAAATCCACATCACTGGTCGTATCTGTCCAAGATTCGAATAGAAAAATTATATTATTTTCCGATATCAAATTACAACATTATGTATTTTATCACGTGATAAACCATTCACGTTCCAAGCTAGAAACTTCAGTTCATCCTCTTAACACCCCTAAATCTCTGTATCGTCACTTACAGGCTTCCCGTCAACATACATGCAGCTTGTCGTATACAAGCCACGCACGCTTTCCCGCTCTCTTCTCCGCCTTCAGACGTGGCAGCAGCTTCCTTCTCACCTCTCTCGGAAATTGCTCATGAACGTAAAAGTTTGTGCCTTGCAGCGCTTTCCATTGTTTTCTCACATGCTCTCTTTCTTTAAAAAGAGTAAACTATGCAGCTATCTTCCTGGCCCTCCTATCACTCTTTCTAGGTCCCATTCTGTGTACCCTCTCAAAACACATTTTATCCATACACTCTTTTGCTATTCTCATCTTCTCCGTAAGGAAATCCTCAAAACACCCTCCGTGTTATCCTCTCGATCCGCCTCTGGAATATTTTCAAAGATAAGGTTATTTCGCATTGATTGCGACTGCAAGTACACAATATCTTCTTGCAATACACTTTTTTTCTTTTTCAAGCTGGATAACTTTGTCACTCACTAGACCTGTAGAAAAATCCGTACTTTCCACCCTCTCCTCTATCCTTCTCACTCTTTCCTCCATCTTCTTTCCCGTATCTCTTACGTAATTCCATACCTTCTTCTTTTCTAACTCTATTTTGTCTACTTTGCTTTCTAGATTTTCAAGGGCTTTTAAGCGTTTGTCCATTTGTGTTAATCTCCCCTCAATTCCTTTTAAACACTTCATTATGTCCGCATGTGACGGATCGACGACATGTTTGGGGGCACCTGACTCACTTGACTGGCTCATAATGATCAATCAACGGGTCA
Organism: Solen grandis; assembly: GCA_021229015.1. Classification (NCBI taxonomy): domain Eukaryota; kingdom Metazoa; phylum Mollusca; class Bivalvia; order Adapedonta; family Solenidae; genus Solen; species Solen grandis. The sequence continues at coordinate 58,011,158 of CM037782.1, forward strand.
CACTCATCAACACTACTCACGCTAATTGCATCAGTATCTTGGTCATACAAACATGATATATCTAAATGATCATCACTTTCATAAAGAACTGAATTTGCCTGACTTAATACAGTACTCACACTTAGTCCCGGTGAACTGGTATACCTTCCCGCCTTATTGTCCTGACCATTCCCCACACTGTCATCACTATTTTTCCTTTTATTTCTCTTTTTCTTTTTCACACTCTCCATATGTATCGTCACATAATAAAATCAATCCATTAACTCCATGTTCTTATAACTCTCGAAAAGATAATTAAACTTTTATCGCCAAAAAAAATACCAAATTTAGTCCGAGCAAAAATAAACACAACCACACGTGATCACGTGACCATCAATCCACATACATATAAGTCTTAGATTGAAAAAGTACAAGAATAAGGATTTCGAAAACCACACACGGGAACGTAAAATAGTTGCTGTATGTAATATAGTAGAATTTGAATGAAATGAAAATTAATGTCAGATTTTTTTTTATAATAAGACCTAAACTCAGTAAACCGCGATCATAACAAAAACATAGTAAACGGACTGTGAACGACTCAGATTATTTGTAACCTTACAACAAGATAATAATTTAAAACAATAGTCGAAAATAACGATTTGATGTGTTCTCATACATTATCAGCATAATCAAAGTCAAAAATATATATAAATTATATGCAATGTGTTAAATATAAGGAAATACATTACGATTATACATAAGCAATTATATGTAATGTTTTAAATAAAAGAAAATGCATCACGATTCTACATATATAAGTTACATGCAATGTGTTATATATAAGGAAATACATCATGATTCTACATATATAAGTTACATGCAATGTGTTATATATAAGGAAATACATCACGAGTCTACATATATAAGTTACATGCAATGTGTTATATATAAGGAAATACATCACGATTCTACATATATGTTACATGCAATGTGTTATATATAAGGAAATACATCACGATTCTACATATATAAGTTACATGCAATGTGTTATATATAAGGAAATACATCACGATTATACATATATAAGTTACATGCAATGTGTTATATATAAGGAAATACTTCACGATTATACATATATAAGTTACATGCAATGTGTTATATATAAGGAAATACATCACGATTCTACATATATAAGTTACATGCAATGTGTTATATATAAGGAAATACATCACGATTCTACATATATAAGTTACATGCAATGTGTTATATATAAGGAAATACATCACGATTCTACATATATAAGTTACATGCAATGTGTTATATATAAGGAAATACATCACGATTATACATATATATGTTTTATGTAATGTGTTAAATATAAGGAAATACCGATCAGGATTATTATTATTATTATTATTATTATTATTTATTATTACACCACATTTATATAGCACTTTTTTCATATATGTTATACGTTCAAAAGTGCTTTACAAACTGTTTAAACACAACAAAGAAAATAGGAGATGTAAAATACATGCAATGAAACCATCCACTGTAACTAAATACACCTAAAATAAGGTAAGAATATCATGCGTAAAGCGTTTTAAAATATAAGTAACAACAGTGTCATAATATCAAATAGTAGTAAAGTAAAGAAAAATTAAATATAAAGTGTAAAAAAAACAACATTAAAATGTTTAAATCCACAGTTATTAAAAGTACAGTAATCGAGTTATTTCCATTTTAATGATCGCTATAGAATCGAACAAAGAAGTATGTTTTTAAGAGTTTCTTAAATGAGACGAAACTGCTGGACTGGCGTATTAATACTGGCAACGAGTTCCAGAGTTTTGGAGCACTAAGAGTAAAGCATCTGTCCCCATATTTCGCTGTTCTGGTTCTAGGTTGGACTAGTGTCACTGAAACGTCTTGGGATGTAAGTACACGGCTGGGTCTGTAAATTTCTAATATTAATTGAATATACTCCGGTGATTGACCATGTAGTGCCTTCAACGTAAGAGTTAATATCTTAAACTGTATTCTGGCTTCTACAGGCAACCAATGCAGTTCTTTAAGGATGGGGGTTATATGACTGAAACGTGGGTTTTTTGTAATAATCCTAGCCACTGTGTTTTGGACAGTCTGTAGCTTTTGGAGAGTGTTTTTTGGTAATCCATATAACAGAGAATTACAGTAGTCCAATCGAGATGTAACAAGACTGTTAACAAGCGATTTTGTTGCGTCAGTGGTAAGATACTGTCTGGTGTGGCTAATTCGGCGAAGTTGAGCATAACAAGATCGACACACTGAGTTTACGTGATCTTCTAAGTCTAATTTAGAGTCTAAAAAAGCTCCCAGATTTCTAACAACAGTAGCCGGTTGTATTTTAGATGCTCCAATGGTTATTGAAATATCACCCACAAGCTTTTCATTGTGTTTAGAAGAGAAAAGAATTACTTCAGTCTTATTGGTGTTGAGTTTAAGCATGTTTTGATGCATCCATGAACCTATGTCTGCCAGGCAGGCCTCAACACGCTGAACAGCTTCTGCAACATTAACTTGGTCAGTAGGTTTGAAAGCTATGTAAAGTTGAGAATCGTCTGCGTAAAAATGATGAAGTAGACCGTGGTTTCTGCAGATTGCTCCAACTGGTTTTGTATACATAATGTAATTTTTCGGACCTAAAACTGAGCCCTGCGGAACACTGTAATTCATCAAAACTGCTTCTGACAACTGGCCGTCAATACAAACTGTTTGGTACCGGTCACCTAAGTAAGACGTCATCCACTGAAGTGGTTTTCCCTCAATTCCAAAGTCATGTTTCAAACGATTCAAGGGTAAACTATGGTCGATGGTATCAAACGCAGCTGAGAGGTCAAGTAGGACAAGAATGGCGACTTTATTTTGATCTAAGGATTGCATGATGTCATTTTGGACTTTAATTAATGCTGTTTCTGTAGAATGGAACTTCCGATAGGCAGATTGATGCTGTTCATGTAGATTGTTAAGTGATAAATGACGCTCTAGTTGTGAGTCTACTGCTTTTTCTAAAACTTTTGAAACAAATGGTAAATTTGAAACTGGTCTATAGTTTTTTAGTTCATTTTGGTCGAGGCCTGTTTTTTTTAGTAGTGGTCGTATTCGTGAACATTTAAACGATTTTGGAACATACCAACATTAAAATGTTTAAATCCACAGTTATTAAAAGTACAGTAATCGAGTTATTTCCATTTTAATGATCGCTATAGAATCGAACAAAGAAGTATGTTTTTAAGAGTTTCTTAAATGAGACGAAACTGCTGGACTGGCGTATTAATACTGGCAACGAGTTCCAGAGTTTTGGAGCACTAAGAGTAAAGCATCTGTCCCCATATTTCGCTGTTCTGGTTCTAGGTTGGACTAGTGTCACTGAAACGTCTTGAGATGTAAGTACACGGCTGGGTCTGTAAATTTCTAATATTAATTGAATATACTCCGGTGATTGACCATGTAGTGCCTTGAACGTAAGAGTTAATATCTTAAACTGTATTCTGGCTTCTACAGGCAACCAATGCAGTTCTTTAAGGATGGGGGTTATATGACTGAAACGAGGGTTTTTTGTAATAATCCTAGCCACTGTGTTTTGGACAGTCTGTAGCTTTTGGAGAGTGTTTTTTGGTAATCCATATAACAGAGAATTACAGTAGTCCAATCGAGATGTAACAAGACTGTTAACAAGCGATTTTGTTGCGTCAGTGGTAAGATACTGTCTGGTGTGGCTAATTCGGCGAAGTTGAGCATAACAAGATCGACACACTGAGTTTACGTGATCTTCTAAGTCTAATTTAGAGTCTAAAAAAGCTCCCAGATTTCTAACAACAGTAGCCGGTTGTATTTTAGATGCTCCAATGGTTATTGAAATATCACCCACAAGCTTTTCATTGTGTTTAGAAGAGAAAAGAATTACTTCAGTGTTATTGGTGTTGAGTTTAAGCATGTTTTGATGCATCCATGAAACTATGTCTGCCAGGCAGGCCTCGACACGCTGAACAGCTTCTGCAACATTAACTTGGTCAGTAGGTTTGAAAGCTATGTAAAGTTGAGAATCGTCTGCGTAAAAATGATGAAGTAGACCGTGGTTTCTGCAGATTGCTCCAACTGGTTTTGTATACATAATGTAATTTTTCGGACCTAAAACTGAGCCCTGCGGAACACTGTAATTCATCAAAACTGCTTCTGACAACTGGCCGTCAATACAAACTGTTTGGTACCGGTCACCTAAGTAAGACGTCATCCACTGAAGTGGTTTTCCCTCAATTCCAAAGTCATGTTTCAAACGATTCAAGGGTAAACTATGGTCGATGGTATCAAACGCAGCTGAGAGGTCAAGTAGGACAAGAATGGCGACTTTATTTTGATCTAAGGATTGCATGATGTCATTTTGGACTTTAATTAATGCTGTTTCTGTAGAATGGAACTTCCTATAGGCAGATTGATGCTGTTCATGTAGATTGTTAAGTGATAAATGACGCTCTAGTTGTGAGTCTACTGCTTTTTCTAAAACTTTTGAAACAAATGGTAAATTTGAAACTGGTCTATAGTTTTTTAGTTCATTTTGGTCGAGGCCTGTTTTTTTTAGTAGTGGTCGTATTCGTGAACATTTAAACGATTTTGGAACATACGCTGATTCTAATGATGTGTTAATGATTTTAGTCAATATCGGTGAAAGTTCATCGATGCAAGATTTCAACAGCCATGTGGGTATTGGATCAAGTTCACATGATTTGTGTGGTGATTTCACGATTATTTGCTTGATATCCTGTTCAGACAATGAAGAGAAAGCAGTCAGATTAGAAATTAAACATGGCCGAGATGGTTCTACAGCTTCGGGAACGCTCGTTGTTGAGATGTCTGCCCTTATATCATTTCTAATGCCCTTGATTTTGTCATTGAAAAAATCACTAAAGTCCTGCGCTAGTTCCTTCGATGATGTTGTAGAAGGTAAAACCGCTTCAGTTGTCGAGCCAAGAAGATGATTTGTTATTTTGAAAAGACTTTTCTGATCTCGTCCTTACGATTTTATTTTGTCCGTATAATAAGCAATTCTGGCTTTGTTTTAGCAATTTATTTACCAGAGCACATTGTTCACGGTATATCTGATGATCTATTATAAGTTTTGTCTCCATTTACGCTCTAGCTTTCGGCGATGGTGTTTGGCATCGTGAAGTTCGTCTGTGTACCAGTCACGTCCGGGCCTCAAAACTATAGTCTTAGTACGTAATGGAGCATGTTTTTCTAGGAGAGAAGATAATTCATTGTATTTACTAACTCATCAGCATCTGAAGACCATGACTGAGAATTTTGTAGACCAGATGATACAATGTCCTCCTTAAAAGATTGTATATTAATAGTACTAACTTTCCTAAAAGAAACGGTTTTTCTTATAGGTGTGGTTAAATATCTTTGCTGTAAATGTCACAGCGTAATGATCACGAGAAACCTTCCCGGTTGAGTCTGATAGTTCGGGATCGGAAACATCAATTCGAGAAACGATGTCTTCTGAATCCCTGGTGATTACTACATCAAGCGTATGTCCTCCTACATGTGTAGGTTGGTTTACATGCTGTGTCATACCACAAGACTTGAGGGTACTACTAAACTGCAAGGTGTCACGATTATTTGGGTCGTCTAGTGGAAAATTTAAAGTCGCCAAAACTATAATGAACTTTAATTATCAGTACGCGAATCTTAAAAAGTTGCAGACCACTTCCAGTGTTCTAAATACTCATTTGATTATGATAAAAATTTGCTTTTGATAAGCTTCTGTCATTGAACTGCAAAACGCTGTATGGAATATTAATTTCAACTTTAATGTTTTAAGTCATAGTTTATTCTTAAAATTGTAAACTTCATGATGAGTATTGAAATCAAATGTTCTCAATATGATTTGAACTATAAAACGATACGCACTACTTCCACGCTTCTACATCCTTATCACACTGGCACTTAATTGTTTTTATCATTAACCTTAGTTGTTACATGGAACCTAAATCTTTCGAAACAAAGACTGCACTGACGAATTAATCAGTAAATTTTTGCTTTCTTTATCGACTGTCTATCCTGTATCTAAGAACACTTACAATGTAAATTTCAGATAATTTAGCTAATTCCGTACTGAAATAACACAATTTGTCCATACATATCAGCCTTCTTGACACAGAATGAGTCACGAATAATTAACACTAACTAGAAAAAAACACAAGCATGGTCGCTATATTCGGAATGAATATTAAAATCAAACCTAGAATGCCCTTAGTTCTTGTGGAACTAATGTAAATTGACACGTAGAATATTTCTGTTAATCAAAACTGAGACCACCGTTCTACTGCAAATTAACCTATGTATCCAAAACGCATTACTAATCTTACACAGTGCCTTTACACTGGGCGTTTTTAACCTAGAATATTTTAAAACCCTTTCCTACCGAAGGACCATGGAAATGATATATCAAACAAGCATGGAAACAAGATAGGCGACTTGATTACTAGGAGCTGATCATGGTTTTTATGCTGTTCGTGCTCCTATGGCTGATTGAGGGCTTTATTAATTTAATATATGGTCTAGGTGTCTACTGTTTTTCTTGCAACAGGTTATTTGAAACGTATTATTTTTAGTCTCAATTCGAGCCAGTTATTGAGAAAGTGGTGTAATCTGATTAAACGAGGAACACGTGATTCTAGGTTTGATTTAGTAATACAAAGTCCGATTAAGATTTCACACCATTGTATGGTCAAGTTCACATGCATTGTGTTATTTACGAAAAGCTATAACACTGGGGTACAATGTCGGCGTTACTAAATTTAAAAGGTAAAACACACTGGGAAAAAATGTCGGCGTTTCCTATTGATTTATTAATAATGAGTTTAAAAGCAAAATTTCCAGAAAACCACAATAAAATTCCAAATGAAATAGTAGCAAATACATTTACTATGCTTTTATACATAATCTTGATAATTTACAACAGCTGTTTATGTATATATTGTCAAAGGATAAAATGTGTTTGTGTATTTATATGTAATCTTTCCATATTTGAATCACTGATCTTTGACCATGTATAAATCCACATAGCTATGTTTATTTGTGCATGCTATGTTTTACATTTTGTATACCATGGGCATGTAACACAAAGTATTAATTCCGGATTTAAAAAAAATTAAACCAATTCCTTTAACAAATGCATTTATTATGTATACATATAACTAATTACATACATGGCATTTGCATTTTTTCTTCGGTTATTAATTTATATTCATTCACTTTACGTCGCTTGAGAATCTCCACGGTTCCTGGGTAGGATCTGTACTTTGTATCTTGGATGTATGTATACATAGACTTATAAGTAGTGAGAAGAAACAACTCAGTAACACAAATAAAATAGTCAATAGAAAGCATACCCTTTGCATGTATACGCAGGCACTTCTCATTTGTCAGTTACATCAATTTATTAGCTTACTTTGAATCACCTTAAAGCTGTATACATAGACCTTTAAGTAGTGAGAAGAAACAACTCAATATCACAAATGTAATAGTCAATAGAAAGCATAACCTTTGCATGTATACGCAAGCACTTCTCATTTAGATGAATGCATGTGTAAGATAAATCAATTTACGTAAATGCCCTTCCATATACATGCGTTTCCCTAATTTTATGTTATCTCAGTTAGTATCCTAAAAGCTGATTTAAACACAAAATACCTTACCGTTGTGTTAAGGTGCAGTCTTGTTCAACAGTGACCCCTGAGACTCAAAATTATCCATTCGTTTAAAAGGTTATTCGAATATTGTTTCATTTTTTTATCACGTCTCCTTATATTGAAAGACTACTTAACTCGAAAAGTCTGGCCGCGAGGTAGGTAGAGTCCTTTAGGGTCTCACTGATCAAAGTCGAGAAATAGTAGTATCAAAGAATTAGTTCCTCTCGTGTCTAGATCAATACTGTAATGGCGGGGTCGCTTGGAGACTTCATGAGGGGCGGTGGGGGAATGGGGGAAGGGGGGGGGGATCATATCGTACAAAACGATAACATTAAATCAAAGGACTAAAGTTGCGGTAAACCCTTAAAGGAAATGTTAAGAGGCTTTTTATTTGGAACTATTGTATTGGTATTTGTGCACATCAAATGGATATTTGGAAACAACGCAACCTATTACCAATGTCCGTGAGAATTTCAATAGCTGATATCCAAATATTAATCTTCTGGCGGACAATAATGCACAATAATCTTCTGTAATCTTCTATAAATTATTTATTCATCATTTCGTTAAAACAGTTGCCACGGCATATACAACGAACGATAACTCTGCAACGATGCTAAAGCAGGAACAATATCAATGAAGAAACATTGTGTGACGTAAGCCAGAGGCGGGCTACCGGAAAAACGCTATACATGAAGTGCATCAGTTCACGCACCTCTTCCATGTTCTATATCCTGATAAGTATATGGCAAATAAAATTAAGTCGTTAATTGGAAAAGTTCGACCATCGCAGTAAAAGCATATATTAGCTATGCGATACAATTTGATATGGAAAATCAAGGAACCAGTACCAAATTGCAAGCCACTTGACGACTCTCAGTCTCACATGCTTGTACGATTTGATTCGCCCCATGCAACTTCGAGCCCCTTTGGTCCTGTCTGGACCTGTACATGTACTATATTTTTAGCTCACCTGAGCAAAGCTCAGGGTGAGCTATTGTGATCCCGTGAGCGTCCGTCGTCCGTCGTGCGGCGTCAACAATTTTTAGTGTTTACACTCTATCACCTTTATTTCTTAAGCAATCATCTTCAAACTTTAAGACAATGTTTATGACCATAATGTCTCGATTGAGTTCGATTATGGCTGAGATCCGTCAATTAGGTCAGGAGTAATGCCCCTTTTAATATTCAAAAAATGCCATATTTCACGTTGTTTACACTCTAGCATCTTCATCTTTTGAGTAATCATCTTCAAACTTTATTACAATGCTTATGACCATAAGGTCTCGATTGAGTTCGATTATGGCTGAGATCCGTCAATTAGGTCAGAAGTTATGCCCCTTTTAATATTAAAAAAATGCCATATTTCACGTTGTTTACACTCTAGCATCTTCATCTTTTTAGCAATCCTTTTCAAACTTTATGACAATGCTTATGACCATAAGGTTTCGATTGAGTTCGATTATGGCTGAAATCGGTCAATAAGGTCAGGAGTATGCCCTTTATATAAAATGCATATTTATTGTTAATCTGCTTCTTTATCTTTAGCATATCTTCAACTTTATGGCATGCTTAGACCATAAGTCTCGATTGATTGATTATGGCTGAATCATGATTAGTAGATTTACCCTTAATAAAATGCCATATTTCACGTTGTTTACACTCTAGCATCTTCATCTTTTGAGCAATCATCTTCAAACTTTATTACAATGTTTATAACTATAAGGTCTCGATTGAGTTCGATTAATGCTGAAATCCGTCAATTAGTTCAGAAGTTATGCCCCTTTTAATCTTCAAAAAATGTCATATTTCACTTTGTTTACACTCTAGCATCTTCATCTTTTAAGCAATCATCTTCAAACTTTATGACAATGCTTATGACCATAAGGTCTCAATTGAGTTCGATTATGCTGAATCCGTCATTAGTCAGAAGTTATGCCCCTTTTATTAAAAAATGCCATATTTCACGTTGTTTACACTCTAGCATCTTCCTTTTTTTAGCAATCATCTTCAAACTTTATGACATTGTTAATGACCATAATGTCTCGATTGAGTTCAATTGTGGCTGAGATGGGCCATTTAGGTCAGGAGTTATGCCCCTTTTAATACAAAAAATGCAAGATTTCACTTTGTTTATTCTCTAGCAACTTCATTTTTTTAACAATCTTTTTTAACTTTAAGACAATGTTTATGCCCATAATCTCACAATCGGGTTCAATTATAACTGATATTGACTTGTAAATTTAGGAGGTATGCCCATTTCACCATAAAAAAAAGCCATATTTCACTTTTACACTTAAGCATCTTTATTTCTTAAGCAATCATCTTTCTCAGGTGAGCGACCAAGGGCCATCTTGGCCCTCTTGTTTAATATAGAGCTTTAATTAACATATATTGATTTAATATGTGTGTATATTTACAATTATCCATAATCCGTTTAATATATTATGAACTTAATCCAGCTCAGAATAATTCTACTTAAAGAACGTTCTATATTTTGTGTCAACCCTTTCCCTATATAGACTCATTTTGACGCACTCAGTAGGTATCACATAAAGCCTGATCTGCAGAAAACCACAGTTAAACCTTACCAAATTTAATTATAAAATCCTCATTTCCAGACCACTGAGGAGCAGCGAACAACATAAAACCTGATCAGCCTGCGAGTTACTCGCACGCCGATCTGGTTTTATGCTGTTCGCATAGGTCTTTTCATGGTATCTTCTATGAGGGAAAGAGTTAAAACTTCATTTGATTCGTTGTGTGTGACGTCAGTCAAACCAACTATAGTACAAACTTTCTTAGCATCCGTTTATCTACTTTGAAAACCGAAAAACCCCTTCTAAATATTGTAAATATGATCGAACAATAGTATATAACTCTACAAAATTGGTATGTTGAGATTAAGCAAAAGTGTTTATGTCAAAAATAAACATTTACGGGACACAATAATTGTCCGTCGTATAAAAGCACGAAAGAACTAATTTCTCTATGATGTTGCATAATTGTCACTTGACCATGCAAAAGAATATGTATGTATTTTGTTTTGATACAAAGGTGGCTCGTAGACAATTTTCGATAGTAATTATTCAGGTTTCAATCATTTTATGATGTTACAATAACCAATGTAGAAAGCTTGAAGTCCGATACAAATCCGTGTTAGGTCACTAATATAATACGGCTGAACAACATTCTGACAGCGACGGAAATGGAAGTTCTATGTAAGAGAGAAAGAGATGAATTACCACTTGTCAGATCTTTTCTGACTTTTCAGTATTTTGGATGAATGTTAATACTACCTTCATATATATTTTATAATTGGCGAGTATTTTCGGCGAAGTCTCGTCAGATTTTGATATACGAATTCAAGTGAGACACAAAAGAAGTATGACAGCATGCGTGCACGGACAATCTAGAGGAATCCGAATACCCAAGTCAGAGCTTATTTTGGTCAGTATTAGATGGCCATTTACTAAGACTTTGATTTAATAAGTATGATCAGCCACTGTAATATTCTATAATTGTATAGAAAAATGGATAGGCTGAAAAGCAATACAATTTTTCAAATAAATAAATAAATAAAAAAAAAAATAAATAAAAATAATAATAATAATTATGATTCAATGTACATGTTCAGTTGTTTGAAATAGGAAATATAATGCAATGTAATTGGCTTTTCTGACTTGACTATTTGAGTTTACCATCGCTTCGACAGTATTTCAGTCATATAGCGACGTCCAGCTAATTACAGGTGGAGGAAGACCCCGAATGCACGGAGGCATCCGGGTAGAACCACCGACCTACCGCAAGCCAGCTGGAAGGCTTCCTCACATGAAAATCCGAATGACCCTGCCGGGATTCGAACCCACGCGGTGAGGGGCTGAGTGAGTGTCAAGTCAGCGACTTTACCCTCTCGGCCACGGAGGCCCCTAGCTTTTCTGATAATGCCCTTATTGAATGAATGTACATATATAGATATGATTGGTTTATATATTGATTACCAGATCCATTAGATTGCTATATTTTCTAAGTGTATGCTTAGCACATTTATCTAAGTGTGTGACCGTATTTTATTGACAGAAGTTTATTTATAATGGGTAATTGAATTGTGTATAGAATGGGCTTGAAGCCTATTGTATTTTGCAAATAGAAATTTCAGTCGAATACAGCTAGGTGAAAGAAATATCAAACCGTGATTTATATACCATATCTCAAATGAAAGAGTGCTTGAAGAGCTGCAAGTCGATCACCAATAATTAAATTTACTTTGATTAACAAAAGGAATGCAGCATTCTGTTCTCTCAATGCTCTCAGAGCTTTGATTTGTATTCATGCAGTACCTTATCTACAACAGTCTCTATTTATAGACTGAAGTAATATGCAATTTTCCTACACAGGTCAGAGGCTCCGAACTCATTTCGGATAGTAGATATACAGGTTTCGGTCATTTTTCAATGCAAGAAATAGCCTTTGGAGATATCTGAGATGGATAGATTGATGTGATTTTTAGTATATGTTACAATGATTTGTTTTGGACTTCAAATGGTTTTTTGTAACAGCCTAAAATGACCGAACGCTACACATTTACTATCAAATTTATTTGTGAGCCACCTTTGCATCGAAACAAACTATATTCGTGCGCATGGTAAAGTAATCACGTGATAAAAAAAGTTAGATCATTCGATTGCAGTAAGAAAAGAGTCATTGTTACATGAATAAGACATAGATTCCGCGTATTTTTATTAACCAATGTACACGTACATAAACTTTATTGACCTTTGCGTATTAATAAGTTTCAGCAGTCATTGTAACAAAGTTGTAGACCTGATATTTTTTTGGCCATATATTTATTTGGATTTGTGATCGCAACATTTCGGACATGTTGCATTTGGCAGATAGCCGAAGTTATCCGTTTGTTTACACGTCGTAGCTGGTTTCCAAGTAAACATGAACTGAAAGAAGGAACAAACAGACGATTTGTTCTGGTACTCTCCTTTAAATTTTTATAAAATATGTAACCGGAAACCATTTATTATAATTTGCCCAGTTATATCGCTCGGTTTGTGTTTAAGCAGATGCAGCATTTTAACATATAATTCATTGCAAAAAAAATCTGTAGAAAACTATTGATGCAATCTGTTCATATCTAACATATTATATTAAACTGCACTTTCAAGCGTGTACCATCATCCGTAAATCAACCATAAATATGTATATGATTTCCAATCTCGTCTGGGTCTCGATGAAGTCTCTTTCGCCGCACGCGACTTTAGAAATTCGATATGATAAAACATAATCTGCCAATCTTTGTTTATAAGTCTCTGATAATATAAAACCTAAAATACACAGTGTGGCCATAGCTTCAAATACGGATGTCGTAAATAATATAAAAATACTGCTGGAAGAATACATGTAAGCCATATGTCAGCTAGTTTAATTAACCTTTTCCCTCATATAGACTCATTTTGACGCACTCAGTAGGTATCACATAAAGCCTGATCTGCAGAAAGTCACAGTTAAACCTTACCAAATTTAATTATAAAATCCTCATTACCAGACCAATGAGAAGCAGCGAACAGCATAAAACCTGATCAGCCTGCGAGTTACTCGCAGGCTGATCTGGTTTTATGCTGTTCGCATTGGACTTTTCATGGTATCCTCTATGAGGGAAACGGTTAAGAGACAACAACTTTAATTTTATTTAGCAATTCAAAGTGAAAGAGGTACTAAATGTATAATCAATATCACTGATACAATGCCAATGGTCTGGAGCAGAACTATCTCTTTACGTCAATCATTTCAATTAACAACATAAACACGTATGATTTGTTTGCTTTAAAGAGGTCACTATTCTCATAAATGCCCCTCGCAGTGTACGCTACAATACTATTTATTGCAGCATTTCCAATTTGTTGATTTTACATACTTGGGCGAAATAATGATATGTCAATATCTAAAAAAATCAATTGACTTTATGCGGAGTTTCCGACTATAAAATTAAATAATAGATGAACTATCTCTCTCTCTCTCTCTCTCTCTCTGTCCAATATAATTCAGAGCTGAATTATATAAAGGGAAAAATCTGTTACACCTGACTAGCTAATGGCTAATGTTATTTTTTTACATAAGATTTGAGTTAAGTTGTTGTTGTTTGTTTTTTCGATCCGCACGTTTTAACAGCAAGGCGGATGTTATTACTTTATTACTTACAGGTTTTATCAATAACGAGGGATTTTTTCCCCCACACAGAATACTTAACAGTTACAACTTTGACCAGTTTTCATGTCTTTTAAAAAGTGTAACTACTGTCTCATTTCAGAGAAGTGTTGATAATTATACAAATTACAGTCTAACTTCGGTGAATCGAACAGGCTGGGGGAACAGCAATTAGTTCTAGTCATCGATGTTTCGACCCAACCGTGGTCATAATTATGTACATACATACAAAGATATTATTTATTATTGGGCCTTCTTTTAGCACTGATCGATTAAAGTAAATACTCGTATTCGAACATCGGCGAAATAATATTAAAAGTATCATTAAGTAAACTTATCTCTCAGTCTTTTATTCTTGATATAAAATATAAATCCATAAAACAGCATCTGACAAAATCGATTATTAAAGCACAAAACTCAACAAAGATATTTATTTCGTTCACGTTTATGTACACATACATTGGCCAACGTACAAGTCGTAACATTTTCTGCATACTCTGTTTACTTTTTTCTTTTGTATGAAAATGTTGATAGTCATATCCCGGATTTACAGACGGATGTGTATTTCTGATGTGACTAGACAAACGTTCCTTCGGTTGAGATCAAGTTTTAAAAATACACTTAGACAATGTAAAAAACAATACATGATTACTAAACCAAAACTCTAGAAATGTATTGAATAAAAACTGTTAATGTTTATTGCAACTGACTTAAAGCGGCTCGTTTACAGATGATCGGTAGCAATTTTAAAAAAAAATGTGTCTACTCTCCCTCGTTAGTGTCATTGTGCTCGCAAAATAAACCGCTAAGCTATCACGAGAAGCGTCACGTCACCTCTACATGGTAGAATGCGTTAATGTTGGTTAAGTCTTTGTTTCCTGAAAAATAAACTCGCAAGTGTAGGTCACACTGCACGGGATATTGTTATAAATTTCGTAAACGCAACTTCGACGAAATCGGTTAACCCTTCCCTCATAGAGGAAACCATGAAAAGACCTATGCGAACAGCATAAAACCAGATCAGCCTGCGAGTAACTCGCAGGCTGATCAGGTTTTATGCTGTTCGCTGCTCCTCATTGGTCTGGAAATGAGGATTTTGTAATTAAATTTGGTAAGGTTTAACTGTGGTTTTCTGCAGATCAGGCTTTATGTGGTACATATTGAGTGCGTCAAAATGAGTCTATATGAGGGAAAGGGTTAAATGTAGAACACGGTATCCTCGAAGTAGACGTCTGCGGTACCACATGATACTGTTCAGGGTAGTGATCACTCTCTTACACATCGGCTTACATTACATTATGTGAGGAACGAACGACAATTGATAGACATACACACATACAGTTAAAAATCAAATTCCTAGTCAAAGACCATCTGTGAACGAGCTGCTTTAAAAAAAAAACACGTTTCGAAGAAAGGCGCCTGACATACCTCTGTCCGCTTTTGAGCAGTATTTCTAGGTGATAAATGATCCTGATGACGCTTTCTTACGCTGTACATTTTAATTAAAGGATTATTAATAATGGTTCTAAGTAAAGTTAGCGAACAAAATCTCAAGTCCGGATAACTATTTGAATTAATATTTTATACACAAAGAAGCAATTTTACCACCGTAATTATTATCCTTATTTAACACTTTATTCAAAATTGGCCATTTCCCAGTTCATCACAAAAGGTAATACGATTCTTTTGCATAAGAAATGACCAGTTAATATGCCTGAAATTTACCTTAAATATCTTGGGTAAATTGCTTACTCGTATGTTATAAATATAAATAGGTTACAATCATGGGCTAAAAAAATATAACGTATATGTGGAAGCTCAAGCAGGATTTCACGGAGGTATGGGTACTACAGATAAAATATTTGTATCACATGGATTGATAACTCACATGATCAATAATGAAAAAAAACAAAACAATATTGTGTTGTCTAATTGATTTAAAAAAAGAAGCTTTTGGTAACATAGAAAGGAAAAGTTTAAGGTACTAATTAATCAACTTTGGAATAAGAGGTAAAATGTTTAATGTATTGAAGAGTATTTATGAAAATGTTAAATCACGTGACACGTTTAATAATATGTCAAGTAATCAATTTTAATAAGTTTAAGGAGAACGCCGGGTAGACTGCTTCTCGCCACTTATGGTTTTTTATGTTTCTTAATGATTTGAAAGAACATTTGATATAGAATGGTAATTTTTAGGAAGGGTGGGGTTTTACCTAGAAATATACGGGTTACTTTTAATGGATATATTGTGGAAATAGTCAAACATTTTTCATATCTGGATTTTTTCCCCTCAAACTATAAATACTTATTCAATTTTTACAGATGTTATTAATGTAAATCACAGACTTAAGTTTTTCGATAAGTTAATACTTCTGATATTAAATTATGCATGCGAGATTTGGGGTTTTCATTTAGCAGGAAACATAGAACGTATACATACTATACATTGTAAGCGAGTTTTAAATGTAAAACTTGTTTTGTCTGTTTGTTGGGTTTAACCATTTCCCTCATATAGACTCATTTTGACGCACTCAGTAGGTCCACATAAAGCCTGATCTGCAGAAAACCACAGTTAAACCATACCAAATTTAATTACAAAATCCTCATTTCCAGACCACTGAGGAGCAGCGAACAGCATAAAACCTGATCAGCCTGCGAGTTACTCGCAGGCTGATCTGGTTTTATGCTGTTCGCATAGGTCTTTTCATGGTTTCCTCTATGAGGGAAAGGGTTAACGTCCCACCAACAGTGAAACTGTTTTCATTAAACGCCTATTTTTTTGATTAATACATATTCATATAGACCATGTCAGAAAAAAATTACATTTTGAAAATATTTGAACTTTCATCTATCGTAATCCATTCAAAAACAGATGTTGCAACCCTATATAAACATAGAGTTAATTTATGATAGATATTTTAAGATAATAAAATACTGGTTAAAAATAAGTTCAAATGAAATTAAACATCGTGTTATTGTTTATAATGCATAAATGAAGGATGCTGAACCTTTTCCTAAGAAAGTACCATTGGTTACATTTGGCAAGGATATGTTCTCTATAATGGGTTTTCTTGATGTTTGGATAACTCATGGTGTTGGAAATACTGAACCTTGTCTGAGTATTTTCAAACAACATTTGAAAGTTTTAAATATTCAGTCATGGAATGACAGATTACAAAATTCTTCAAGAGCATTTTTACAAAGAAATACACCAACACGTGTTTCAGTTTTATTTATCATATGTGTCAATACCGAAATTAAGAAATGCTATGTCAAAATTATTATTTTCATCTATATCATAATCTGGCCGTGGAAAATGGTAGATGGCATCGTCCAGCAAGTATTCATGTTAATAATAGAAAATGCATACCAAGGTTTAACTGAATTCGCCCGAACGAACATGCACAAATTAGTTCAATTATTTGAATAAAACATAAAAATATCATTAAGACATTGAGTGTATATATATATATATAAAGATTTCGAGATAGAAATCCGTTATTTGATATTGTATATGATGTGCATTTGATATTATGTGAAGTGTGTATGTAAGTTTTATGCACATCTGAGCCATGATGTGAATTAAAGGGTTCTACTTATTTTTTTTATAACTGGTCAATTAATCAATATGTATTTATGTATACACTGTAGTTCATGTAAATTGTCACCTGGCCTAAGGCTGTTGACTTATGAAATAAACACCTTCGTTATTAATAGATAAATTGATGATGTAACTTATGAAATTTTACGAAATGATTGCCTTTGGAGTTTTCTTTCTCTTCAATTTACGGAAACTAATAATAAAAAAAGATGAATAGATATGTCTTTAATTAAAATATACATGTATGATATATTTCCTGAAACTTATCTTACCAAAGCTTGTCTATTATTAATTGATTCCAAAATGAAATACAACTACAAATGTAGCTTACTGCTGTGGTGAGATGATCCAATAATTTCCAACCGTGTTGTACTGTGCACTGACTCCACCGTCTCCAAAAATTTCAACTACCTCACCTTATTGTAAAATGTATTATGTATTGGCTATAAATGAGTATTATACAATTTTATGCCAAATAAAGAATATGTTATGTCTTAATTGTTAGTAATTCCATTGCACACAAACGATTTTTTATACTAGTGAGTCTGATGTATATCCGTGCAATGCGAATACGAGACTGGATTATGCTACCCGCATATCTGTAATGACCCGTAACCTCTTTATATACACGGCCTCCTTGTACACTGGACAAAGCATAATTTAAATATGGTTTGAAATATTCGCAGGGGAGGAGCACGGGACCTGTTGCTTCCCGCATTGTCACAGAAGTGTTATCGTCACTGATCACAGATATAGGACATTAATTGTTGGATCTGACTCGTGAAGGCTGTGTTGGCCGGATGGACGTCCTCACTATTGTGTGCAGTCGTTAGTGTCCAAATATCCAGGAAGATGACTTTATCTCGAAGGTCTCGAAACTCCCTAAACACAATGTCCTTATAGATTAACGACATATGAGGGTCAAACCATCGATTGGTATCTATTGCAACCTGTGGTCCTTTATAAAGGACAGTTACTTTCGGTTTAACAGTCAGTAAATATTTCAAAGCCTGGACCACACTGTGAATTCTCTTCTGGAATTCAGCCGCAGGGTACGCCTGGAAATGGGTATTAAAGTGTAAAACGATGAAAAGAGAGTCGCCAAGAAAGGCGTCCTCAGCTAAGGAATATATGTCCTCCGCAATTGATGTGATTCCTTTGGACGGCAATATAGGATTGTGGAATGGCATTGCATGTTTAATGTAAAATATGTCTATATCATATTTAGAATAGGCCTTGTCTCTGTGATAAGTCCAGCCATTACCCACCGCTTCCTTTAAATTCACCTTCCCCATACCTAGCACATGGCCAATGAAATATTCAGCATAATGCCGCACTGTGGAATCTCCGAAAAATATAAGTCTTTTTCCTTTTAGACACGATTTATACGCTGCAACTGTATTGGCAGTTAATCCTTTGCAATTAACAAAATTCCATGTCATATTAGACCAGTACCCACCCGGTTGTATTTCCGTCCAAGAAATCTTTTTTGGACGCCTTGAACATTTTTGACATGTGTCTGTATTTGCCTTTTTAGTTTTGTCTACTTCTAGCATTTGGTCAAATATCCCATGTATTTTGTTTCTGATTCTATGTTCATCACTTATATCATTTGGTAAATCAAATTTCCCTGTACCAAACGAGTAAATATCCGAACAGTTCAATGACGAGTCCTTTGGTTTCCCACAATACCATGGTAGATGGCCATTAATGGCGGTAAAATTGCACAATTCAGAGAACCCATGTATATGGGGGTTGGCACCACAGCGTGTTTTTTCCTTTTTGTTTCCGTTTTGAAACGTACCAAGTATACCCCAGGGTCTTTTTGTTGCGAAGACAGCGTTGCCATACAGTTTACGAGCATTTTCTTTCAAGCATCCACTTTGCAATGTTGCCGCTATTTTCGCTCTAATGACAGTTTTTGTCGTCCAGAAAACTTTAACATATCCTGTATACGTCCCGTTTCCGTGGTCCAACACCCGCCCGGCTACCCGGTCTCCACTGACCGAGGTTGCCCAAAGGAGAATCACGTCGCCCCCACGTAACTGTGGCTTGTTCTG
Organism: Solen grandis; assembly: GCA_021229015.1. NCBI lineage: Eukaryota > Metazoa > Mollusca > Bivalvia > Adapedonta > Solenidae > Solen > Solen grandis. Next base: position 58,030,753 of record CM037782.1, read on the forward strand.
GGTGTCGTACGTGATTATTCTCACTGTGATAGTGTCACTGTTCTCTATCAATTCCAAACGTGAAAAACTCGGGCTAGACACCAAGTAAGTATCTGTGATGTCTTGGCAGAAATACAGAAAGTCTGATCCATTAATTTCACCATAATCTGTAAACGTTCGAAATGATGCCATTAAAGCATACTTATTCGTTATGCTTCTGAAATCGAACACAGGTCCTGGTGCTGATGATGGTGTCAGGGGGTTGTCTTCCACTACAATGACATAGACAAGTGCAAACAGCCCCAGAACAACGAAGAATGTCTTTATCTGTGATGACCTCATCACGTCACACCTACACAGCGGCAGTCTTGTGTTTGAACTAGCGTCGCAGCCATCTGTATAAATGATCACACTGATAAGTAACTCATCATTAACACATGCAATAACAAATCAACATCTTCTTTTATTGCAGATCGAATTATAAATGTGATAAATAATTAAGATGTACGTTATACTTGCATAACATATAAATCGTGCTCGAGAAAAAATGCATTTGAAATATGTATATTTTCGACACAAAGCTGCAATAAAGTTACTAAAATAATAAATCGCCTCTATCCTGCCAAGAACATACAACAGTAACTTTATATGGGCAACACGATACATTATAAAAATAGTATAGAATCACAGCTGAATGAACAGGATCAGTATTGCTATATTTCTTAGATTCAAGATTCAAAATATATTATTTCACAACGTAAACCTATGCAAGTTTCTAGTTGCATACAAACAACATAATACATCTTAACTTTAAACAAGGCCAGAAACAAAGTTAGCTCAAGTTAAGAACCAATTGCCATAGTATACAAGCCTAAGCTAAGTAATACTTTGTTCTTTTCTCTAATTAATGATGAGGAGGGTATGCGATTGAAAGGCAGTTTCTGTTTCATTACTAAGGTGTTTGTTTACATAATTTGGTCCCGGATATTTGCATTATTTCATTAAAAATTAACTGCTAAACAAAATATTGCTGATTGGGACTATATACATGTAGAAAAAGTTTAATTGATGAAAGAATAAAAAATAACAGAAGAAAGAGATAAAAATAAGTACGATAAAATTACAAAATATCTAAGTCCCATGCCTGACTTCTTGAGTCAATTTTATCTATGTTTCTACGCTTGTTTATACATGTTTTATGGAGTCACAAACAAACAGATGTTACTTTTTAGTAAAGTAATACACGCCAAGGGTTTGCTGCAAAACTATGCAGATAGTAGTTAATAGTGATAGAAATCGGTTGATATCTGTCACAATCGATTATCGGTTCAATCGGATAGGGTATAATCGATAACCTTCCGATTAATATCGCTTGAACCAGAAGTAAACATTTAGACAAGGCGCTGAATTATACACAGTTCCACGAACTTCATGAAGTAGTTTAAAGCTTTATAATGCTGGAGCAGTTAATAGGTTATACTTAGTTCTGGACCTTAATTGTTTAAAGGGGAATATTTGAAGGTTTTACAATAGAAACCTGGGTAAAAACTGAGTTATTCCAGATTGACGTACAGTGTAAACTAGACAGACAACACATGGTACGTCGCATATATGTAAATCGATTATTGTCGCTCTTCAGTAAAGTATCTAATCGCCGGCGATTAGCGACAATTAGAGCATCACTATTACTAGTTACCAAGCCCTCGATACGCAGTTTAGACATTACAAACAAAAATATATGCATATATAACACACAATTTTATTCGATTAAAAATTGATCGTAAATTATTACTTGTTTATATTAAATGTATATACATGTACTCAATGTTCAAATCAGTGCGAATGAATAATGTATATATGGAATAATTTACTTCCAACAAATGTCATTTTTTTTTAAATAAATAGCATAAATTATATTAATAACACACGCAAACTGAAATAATTCTATAACTTATTATATCTTGTATAGTTACCTGATTCTCAATGGTCCCGACCGATACTGTTCAAAGAATACACTTTAATGGAACACCTCTCTGTATGTTGCACAACATATATGGTGGGGTGATGCATTTTATTCAGATATTAGCTCGTGATTGACGTGTTCATATTTAAAATATTAGTCATACGCTGGTTGCTTGTAGATAGCTGCAGTTTGCTCACGGCAGTGCATTATTGAGATACCGTGAATATCAGGGCCCGGAGGAAAATACCGTCACTTGGTGACTTGACACTGGCGTATACTGTTATCAAACTGTCAATTAGATAAGATAGATAAACAATGAATAAGATAAATAAATTAATAAGATATCAATTTATTGATTTGTTAAGAATGAAAAGTAAATCTGATTTTGATCTTATAATTAATTTTTGATGACAGTTTTATTCTTGTAATAATGGGTGGATGGTCTTTCTTTATTTCTAATAAATACTTTACGTGCTGTCTGTCTAAAATGTGTGTTTGTTTGCTTGGATTTAATCTCTAGGAGACAGGGTCTCAATTCTATGGAGACTATTGATTTCATGAGACATATAGTTGGCCTTCACAGCGATATCATACCGTAGACATGTGGCATCATACCACTTAGACATGCCGTAGACAAGTGGCGTCATACCACACAGACATGTCGTAGACATGAGGCATCATACCACACAGACATGTCGTAGACATGAGGCATCATACCACTTAGGCATGCCGTAGACATGTGGCATCATACCACACAGACATGTCGTAGACATGAGGCATCATACCACACAGACATGTCGTAGACATGAGGCATCATACCAATTAGGCATGCCGTAGACATGAGGCATCATACCACTAAGGCGTGCCGTAGACATGTGGTATCATACCACACAGACATGTCGTAGACATGAGGCATCATACCATTCAGACATGCCGTAGACATGTGGTATCATACCACACAGACATGTCGTAGACATGTGGCATCATACCACTCAGACATGCCGTAGACATGAGGCATCATACCACAGAGACATGCCGTAGACATGTGGCATCATACCACACACAGCCAACTAGTCCAGGAAATTTCCTCACGTGCTGAACGCCAATCGCACAGTGAAGGTATACCAGGACTATTTCAACGACTTTTTATGTCTCAGCCGAAAATCGAACCCACCACCTCCTGATCACGAGGTATCCACTTGACCACCTCGACCAGCTTATACCGAAGACCGTTTTTTCCCCAACGAAAATAACAGAATTGTTGTAATATTTTAAATAGAGAATCATTCAACATGTGTTTTAAAGCAGCTTGTTGACTACGAAATACACTCAAGTGTCTAGAAATTAAATCTGTATTATGTAAAGTATTTCACGAAATTATAAAGTTTACGTGATAAATTATTTATCTACCTAGAGTCTCACATCATGCGGACAACTCCATAAGTGCCAGAAAGGAGATTGAAGAATAGAAATACAAAAGATGTTTGAAATGTTACTGTCTAATTAAGGTAAAGTCCCTGTAATGGTTCCGCTACATTTCGGACCTCATGATCGCTCACGGAGATAACCAAGCTTTCCCAATGTTTCATAAGAACCATGAAGCACCCATAATACTGAACGGGCAAACATCTCATCAGGTGCTAATCTTATATCCGGCGAGGAACGATTATAGATGTTCCTTCCCATGGGAAGGAACAATAATGCGCATGTGTTTTCTATAAAAAAAATATGACTTTTGTTGACAATGAATTTCGTTGATTATGTTCTTAAGGGAATTTTGCTGGCAACCTTATTCGTGGATTCTTGTCCTAAATACATGTAATTATGCTAGAGAAAAAACGATTTTTATGGGTATTGACATTCTAGATAAAACCCACCACGAAGTCTCCGATGATAAGTGTCCAACGAAAATAAATGATTTCAAAGGAATCTCTGGAGCCTGCCTAACCTCTTGGCTACCAGGAGTGGTAATTGAGGGTTTCTGTCGAGTTTTTAAAGATATGTTCATGTTTGATAATTTGCACACAAAAAACTGAATAAAAGCGTAACAATAATGTTATATGTAAAGTTGTCTTTTTTAATGATGAACGATATATACAAAAGGGTTATTAAGAATAGTTGACGGAACGGAACATCACAAACACACGTGTACTCAAATCATTTATTACATACATATTTATTGTACAATATACAATTAAAAACAAAACAATACAAAACAAAATAAAACAGATATAACTTAAACATATAACCTTAATATCAAATTAATTAAATGCAGTATATATCGTTTTTTTGTTGGTTTTTTTTTTCGCCATACTAAAATTTAACTAACATATAAACAGAACATTCGTAAGGCCCAGTATTTAAGTTATTCTGTGTTAAAAATATTAAGTAAATTTTTAAAATTGATCTTTTTTTTTATATATAAATTTATAACATTTGTCAGTATAGAATCGATTGAAGAGTACACACAAATAGCTATGAAAACATCGATTCCGTCTGTTTAGATAAGTAGCACAGTAAATAATACAATGTACGTGTAAAACCGCATGGTCACACATATAAAGTATTATACTGTCCTTTTCAAGTCAAGAAAATATTTGCTCACTACAAATGGTATATGTAAAGGGTAAATATTTTTATTAATGATAAGCCAAGGTCACTCTCCCTGGTGACCATCTCCAGTATGAATGGGATTTTCTTAATTTTTTACAACTCATTATGATAACATAAGACGCAAATATACCACCGTTATATTTTCTTACCTAACATATGGCGAACATCTTTTACACACCTTACCCCTATTAATAATTATTAATTCCGATTTGTTGTGAAAAATTTAACGATAAAAGAATATCGGTGTTCCATTACTCCGCTCTCTAGAGTACAGGAAATGCTGAACGCTTTAATATTTTCTTTACATGTATGGCCAAGGTTTCATAAAATACTGGAAATCATAAGTTTTCGTTGACATTAAAATTCATAGAATCTCGAAAACGAAAATCTACTAAATGACCCATTTTCGAGGAGAAAAGCATCGACGAAGATTCCTTAACAGTTAACAAAATTAATACCTTTACACTACACATATTTGTCACTAAAATGAGTAAGAAACCTTTATTACTATGCATCAGAATGGTAGGGCTGCCTAATTCAAATCTCCAGAGAATACACAAAATGAAATCTGATAAAGATATTATATAACACTCCTCATGCCCAGTTTCTATAGCACAATTATCTGCATACAAAGCCGTAGTTAATTAAGACAGGTCAGTGATACCCCATGAGGATCATAACGACCATCGTCGTGGTGAGGGCTGACAATAAAATCAGATGTGCTGCCAGGACAAACTGTTTCAATCCTTTGCTCTGTAAACAAAACAACAACATTTTTAAGCTCCTTTAACTGAAAGGTTAACTAGACAGAAATGAACGAAAGTAATGATTATTCAGAAGTTTATGTTGCTTTATACATGTGTAAACAGTTAAAACTGCACAAACTTGATGGTGATGAAATGCCTCCTAATTCTGCAGCTGTCCTTGTCGAAAATAAAATATGTGTTGTCTTTTATTTCTGACTTAAATTCGTCCATATTAATGAATGTAGAGATACTTGTCAGCAATGATATGAGTATGATAAACCAATCAGCAAATACTTTAAAAGTCTTAATTTTTGTCAACTACATGTGTTGATAATCTCATCTATTTTTAATGAACATGTAGGTTTTGCAGAGGTAAATATTTTTTGTTTTTGTTTCTACGGTTCCAAAATGGAATAAAGTATATGCCTTTAACTATATCAAATTATTAAATTATGAATGTAGGGTCAAAATACTGTGTTAGTGTACTACAAATACATACTGAGTGATTCAGATCAATGTACGCTGCCATGCTGTTATTCTTACGCTGAGTCCAGGGCCTAACTTGCATCTCATACAGATATAGCTTCTTTTTCTCAATGGCTGCAAAGGAAACAGGGGTCGTGTCAAAATAGCGATGGTCAAAAACTCCTTTTTAGCATCATTGTTTAAATTAAATTATATTACTAAAAGTGCAGTCTTATTGGAGTGGCATATAGTGTACTATATAACAACACAGCGTACGGTAGTTTAATCTAAACGCAAACAAGAAATAAACCCTGAAGAAAATATTTGTATTTGAAACATTGCCAACCAGCTTAAAACAGAAAAGAAGGTTTGTAAAGTGTATTACCAGACGAGGATAATCCTGATTATACCAATGCGAGGTTCAATTTTTAAACTACATTTGGTAAAGGTTGAACCATCGAAATACACATTTAGATGAAACTTTAATTTTGTTTTGTTATTTTAGATAGTTATCAGATAGGTTCTTTACATTCTATTTTTCTTATTTCGCTTTACTCTTATTTCGCTGTCATCTGTTTAAAGTGACCAATTTGTTTATTCACTACTGTCAGCACTATTATTAAGCAGATTATCAATGGAAGCGGCTAGGCTCATTAGATGTCATATACATAAATCCCCCCCCCCCCTACACACACACGAGTCTTGGTTGCCTATGGCAAATTGACATACAATTTAGATCATACATACTTTTCTTGGCGTCGTAGCTTTTAAGCGCCTCCATGAAGAGCAAGATGAGTATCTGGTAGACAGTGAAGCCGATAATGAGGAACGTGAAGAAAGCTGGGACGATGTCTTTTGCGAGGCCGAACCCAGCGTATATAGTCACAACTGTAAAAAAGAAAATTGTGTTATGTGCTTATTTTAACAATTTTATCCTTAAGTGGGGGCACACCAGAAGCTCATTTAACGTTATAACGTCATTCAGATGCTGAAAAGCGTTGGGTGCCTGGTACATTTATGGACATCGTGAGTATATTTATCATATTATTGGGTGCAATTCTGAATTTCATTTCGGTTTCATGTTTATTTTAGTCTAATATTAATCAACAAAAATATGATACATAAAAATGGGTTCGCTAAAATAAAAATGAACAAGGCAGGATTACAACTTGTAAACAAGAACTAGTTCTTACTCTATACATTACTCCGATGTGCCCTCGAGTATAAAATAATGTACGTTTCTATGTGGTATTAGTACATTTAAAATAATATATACATATAAAAGAAATAACCGATCAACGCAAGATGCCAAAACATTCCAAATGGTCAAGACTTAGATATATCAAAGAACCAAAGGGACTCACTTGCAAGTACATGTGCGCCGATCTCCACCAACCAGTAGAGACAGTTGAAGAAGGCGCGGCTTTGTGAGTCTTCCGAGGGCCTCAGACAAAGCAGCAGTGGCTGAATAAAGACACATAAACTGGATCACACCTCTTATAGTGAATCGACATATTTGTTTGTTATATTTGTTTGACTAAAGAAATAAGTATCATTCTAAACAAAATGTTACCAAACATGATGTCTGGTTTGCGTAATGGTGCTGTACCACAACGTTTATATAGCTAAAGACGATACTAACACTTAAACATATTGCCCTGCAATGTATGATGTTTGTCTTTATTGGTGATGGTGGGACGTTACCCTTGGAATTTGTCGACCCTTATCTCTCATAGGAATGAAAAGACGGTGGTAAGGAGTCATCTTCCTTTAAAATCCCGCCACTCCCTTAAACCACACACACACACACACACACACACGTTAAATAATGATACACATGTTTGAATGTCAAAGCTGAGCAACAAAGCAACTGCACCGTTAAATGCACTTTGTTAACGTTTCAACTTTTCATAACGCGTGTACGTCGACATATGCAAATTCGTGACTTTAAATTCATTGTTATAATGTCCTTCCACACGAAACAATGAATTTATTTTCAGATCACGATTTTTTTCTTCATCAGTGAACTTGATTTGTTCTTGATCAAGTTACATGTTATTACATGTTTGCTTCACTTCATTATCATGTTCAGCTACATAATGATTCTGTTGACTTATATCCAGTTTAATGAGACGATTCTTATCCAAAGGATGACCCATCAAAGTAACAAGTGTTACTGTACTAATTTCCAGTGGGTCCCTATCAAACACTAATTTGAATCATACAATTACTATTTCATCATCATCATCATCATCAACAGCATCAGCAGCAGTAGGACTACTTACGTTAAGGAGAGCCAGAAGGGAGACAATGAGTCCCATGATTGGATGTGTGCCGTTAAACCCAATATCTGGGTGCTGCAAATATATACATGTACACCCATTCGTCATCAAATGTATAAACATGGACTTTAACAATAATACTTAATAAACAGTTATAATGAAATGTAAATTTAATACTGATATCGCTCCACTATATCAGTAATACATTTTTTTTTAATTTCCAGAATCTTAAGTTTTCTCTCGAAAATGCAGATAAGGTATTATTTATTATAATTATATAATTTTATTCACTTTTTTATCACTTATTTCAATCTGTGAATTTACTGTCAATTTGATAGAATTCCTCTAAACTGATTGGTTAATTCATCTATATTTCGTCTTCAATTTATAAAACAATTAACTATTTTTGAGTTTATTTTAGTTTTCAGGGAAATCATATGTGCCAGAAAAGTGTTCCACATTACAAAAGTTTCCATTCCAATACCTGATACAGTTTGCTTATACCGTCGGCTCCGACGAAAATGACCGCAAACCCGGCTATGACGGCGCCACAAGTCAGTAACACAAACAGCCAGTGTACCTGAGTTAAATAAAGGGATACAGAGATTCTAAGAGTATATAAAAACTTCACATTGGACACTAAAGACATATAAATAATTTTATATGAAATAAGGGACGTAAATTAAATCTGTGTTTGATCAAAATGGGGAAAAAACATCACTTGCCAGTTTCAAAAGTGTATAATGAATCCCTGGTAAAACTAGGAATTATAGAAGCATTTTCTAAATATTTTATGTGATAAAATACCCAACTATTTCATGACAAGATTTAAGATCAAGTGTATATATGTATTGTGTGTTGTATAAATGTGGGGACACAAGGCCACACAATATCGAACGGAGTAGTAAGTGCGGTACCTTGACCCAGGCCTTGCTGCCAAACATCTTCTCCCCCCACCAGTAAGGCTGGAAGTAACGGCCTATCACACTGGCTATGGCAGCACACAGGATCCAGGCAAATACCATCAGACACGCTGAAATTGACGTATGTACGGTACAGAAATTGTACGGGTATTAATTAGCCGATATCTATGTACTTTATATCTAAAACGAAAACAAGGGATGATTTAGGGGGGGGGGGGGGGGGGAGCGGCGGCCCCCCCCCCCCCCCTAAAATCGACCACGGTGCGTTTATCCACATTTTTTTTTAAATTTGTATGTGACAAATAGAGTCAGTTAATTTGATCAAAATCGAAATTGCATTTTCAGTTTGTTTTTTTTACTTCAGTTTCCTCGTATCAGCTTCATTTTCGCTGGTTTGGCACCTTTCCGCCATTTAAACAAGCAGTAGCAGTCGATATATTGAAAATTGTCCGGTCCATCGAAGTGGAAAATGTTTATAAAGTGTATAAATGCAATAAAAGCAAAAATATGCATTTTTGAAGAAAAAAAAAGAGGAGAAAATATGTCAGTGGAATATAAATGAAAACCTTATTTAAGTTGTGGATAAGTTCTGTTACCTGGGTATTAATATGTTTTATATGGGCAATATGTCCTATGCAATTAAATCATTGTCTGAACAATCAATGAGAGGGATGTCGGTTTTGTTATATATTTTTCAACGTTAAAATTTTGATATACATGTATCAACAAAACTACAGTTATTTGACAGAATGATTACACCTATTCTAACATATTGTTCAGAGGTGTGGGGAGTATATAAATTGGATGAAATTTAACGTATACATATAAAATATTGTAAATTTATTTTAGGCGTAAATTCACAATCCCCCATTTTTTTATCTACAATATAAATTAAAATTTATATAAAACAAAATTGCTTATGTTTAAAATACTGAATAGTCAAGCAAAAGAAAAAAAATCTGGGTCTTTGAAATTCAATTGCTTTTAGAAAACTTAGGTTTTGGAAAAATATGGAATAATTCTGACGAAGATAATGACTGTACCAATGATAAAACAACGTTTGTACAGAAATGGCATGAATGAAAAAAAATTTAGATTTGAAACGTATTTTGAAATATTAAAAAAATGATTATCAAAGATTTTGAGTAAACGTTTATCTAGCCATGAACTTAATACTGAGGTAGGGAGATACGATGGAACAGATAGAAAAATGGATTATGTGCTTGTAACTCATCTATGATAGAATCTGGATATCATTTCATGCTTGTGTGTCCAAAATATAGATGTATAAGACTCAAATACCTAAAAAAATACTTCGATAAGTATACGTGAAAACAAAATGATATTAAAAGTATAGTGCTCTGTTTGAAAGAGAGATTCCAGTTGCGGAAACAATTTATAATGCATTAACGGAATAAGAATGACATATTGAATGTGGTATAATTTAAGATGATTGTAAAAATGGATGTTTCATGTAACTTTAAATAAATATATTTATTAATATAATGAGTATGTTAATTGAATTAAACCAGTATTTGCTGATGTTTAGTAATTTCTAGTATATGGTTTAAAATTTAAAAAAATAATGCCGATATAATAACTGTTTTCTCCGTAAATCAATATACGTGTGTGTTTAAATATATATATTAACATGCTATATATATTTATAAACTGATCTAAATATCAGAGAAAATTATCGTGTTTACAATTTTAAGTATATTTTATAAAAAGTATCTTTGATTTAGGTTTTATTTTCTTAAAGAATGTAAAGGTATTTTGGCGTCCAAAATATTTTATTAAAATAAATCTCAAGAAGGAAACATCCGGTGTTGTAGAGAAACTTCATTGATTACACTTAGTGCATACACATACTGTATTAAAGTGAACCTATATCTGATTTTTGATTTGACTGGAAGACTAACGGGTAATTAAAGTTCTTTTTTATCTTTGAAAAAAGATCAAAACGTCGACGATATCGTCAAGGCCGACATTAAATAAAAAGGCACTGTGGACCTTGAATACGGTCCGTGGTAAACATATGTACAGTGTCAGCGATTAGGTCGTAATGGGTTGTACTATGAAGCTACATTAAGGTCAGGATAATTAATCCTTTCCCTCATATAGACTCATTTTGACGCACTCAATAGGTACCACATCAAGCCTGATCTGCAGAAAACCACAGTTAAACCTTACCAAATTTAATTATAAAATCCTCATTTCCAGACCACTGAGGAGCAGCGAACAGCATAAAACCTGATCAGCCTGCGAGTTACTCGCAGGCTGATCTGGTTTTATGCTGTTTGCATAGGTCTTTTCAGGGTTTCCTCTATGAGGGATCAAGTCTGAATGAATGAGAGATGAAATCATACTAGTATAAAGGGACCTGTTAAGAGTATATTTATCAAATGACCATTACACTCGTATTTCATATAACAAGGACTCGTAAATATCATATTTACACGTAAAATATTGCCGAATTTTTTTTAATTTAAATCCATACACATGTGCAATTTAATTTGACATTCGAGGAGTGATGTTTCGAATACCCCGCCTATTCAGAGGTACAGCCATTGTCGTGGCACTTTTTATAGCCACGTTAGTTTCAGAAGATTTCATAGTTTCCACTGATTATCAAATATTTCCATTTTATTGTATGTTTGACAGATATTATTCATGAGATGACTGATGAAGCTGTACCATGTATTTTGATGAAGAAGCGGCTAGCAGTGATGAGAGACGGCTGCATCTTCGAGAAGTCCACCAGATTGTCTGACACGTGCGGCTTGTCCTGGAGACTGTGTGGCAGCATGATACCTGATCAACAGAAGAAGCAAGGACATCGACCAGGACATTTCCTTTATAATTCTTATAATTATGTAAGTCTGCATTATCAGAACGGTTATTGTCGTTAATTGACTATCACTTAGCCCTTAATTGCTATGGTTTCGAATCTCGATCTAGTGACATAGATCCTTCATATGAGGATATTTTCCACCTGGCCTAGGTGAATTCTACCCCCACCTGTTATTAGCTTGACTATAGGACTTGAGTAATGTCACACTGAACCTCAAAAACAACATCGTCATCAGTGGGACATACCAAAGGACAAAAGAAGTTAATACCATCTCACTTACTCTTTTTGGAGCGGCCATTTGCAAACAGCAGTGTCCAGTGTTTGTCCAGGTTGAAGATCATGTCACTGGGCACCAGGCGGTCCCGGACGAACGAACACTCGAACACACCGTCAACAAAGGATGCAGACTTGTTACTGAGACCAAGGTGTGGCTGTAGTTGAATAAACAGAGTTTGAACAAACAGGTCTCAATGACAAACCCTTTGCATTACAAAGGGGTGCCTTGATAGCGCAGTTACAACGCACTTCACCTCTCTCCAATGTATTCCGGGTTCGATTCCTGGCCATGTACGTGAGAGAGTACGATCGCCCGTACAGAGACACGTGGGTATACTCCGGGAACACAAGTTTCCTCCAACTGAAATACCTCTCCCGCCACCAGCCGGGCCACAGAGAGTGATTTATAAAAAATGTGATTTCCAGAATTGTATGTACATGTTATTAAAAATTAAAATTTTGAACTGCAGCGAGAAAGACGCGAACTCCACGTGTCGTAGCATTATACACCCGAAGTATGTGCTGTCGTAAGATGCACGAAGTGAAAATGTGAGAGGACTTGCTTGCAACACACAAGACTTCTACCGGTTATGCACATTTTGACTATTTCCATTACCAAGTCCACCAGAACTACTATCTATTGGTTGGACGAACGGACAGACAGAGAACAGGAGGGCAAACTTACAGTCCCTTCTTGTGTAAACATCATTAGGAGACTTATAAACAGACACGAAATGTTTTCGGACTATATCGTGACCTTGACCCAATACAGCTGAAACTTGCACTTGGTCTGCACTTCATCTCAGTATGATTGCCATTTCTGGCAAATAGTTTAATAAATCTGCTTAAGTGATTCAAGAGATACAGAGAGGACACAAAATATTCTAACATTATAATAGTATGACAGATGAACTTCAAGTGTGACGTTGACCTTGAACCAAGACATCCGAAAACTACCCTCTGCACATCCTCTCTGTATGCTGATCATTTCTGTCAAATAACTTCAATTTCCTCCCAGCGGTTCTTAAGAAACAGGGTAGACAAAAATATTCTAACATTATAATAGTATGACATGTGACCTTCAAGTGTGACCTTGACATTGAACCAAAACACCCGAAAATACGTCCTGGACATCCTCTCTATATGCTTAATATTTCTGTCAAATACTTTCAATTTTCAATAAAAAAAAAAAAATACAGAGCGGACACAAAATTGCTAACAGACGGACATAACATAATACGGCGTATCGGGCGTATAAAATTGGTTTGTTTTGAGTGAATATGGAATACATATATTTCAGTTCGAAGTGATACAAATTTCATATTTTCACTCGCACTTCGCCCTCGTGAAAATGTTAAATTGTATCACGTCTCAATGAGATATATTCCATAGCCACACAAAACAATTATCCTCCATTCATCATATCAGTCAGATTTTATCCGTATGACATATTGATTTTCTGTTGTTTTAGTTGTCATGTATTACGACGCGACACATTTAGACCAGTATTGGAGGTAATTTGTACTAAGCAACGGAAACACATCGTATTTTACAGTTGAGCTCAATTTAGAGCCACCTGTTCTAGCTAGCAATTTTCTATTATCCCCTGACCGGCCGCTTACGGCAGGTTTGGCTCCATCATATGTCCATATTCATGAAAATGTAAATTAATGTCCCAGAAATATTGGAAATATGAATTTATGATAAAAACACATATTCATTTTTTGGCGAAATATCCCTTCTTTGGAGTAGAATCGTATATCAATCATAATTAATTACACGCAATTGTTATAGCAACAATAACAACAACAAAACACGTCAAAGAAAAAAACAATTGTGGTTGTTTTTAGTGTAATTACTTACTGTACAATATATTCGTTCTAGTATTTATTTAGTTTCATGATGTATCTTGTGATTTATATGACTCTCACCTCATCCACTTTAACGTTGTTTTTGCCATTGTTGAAAGAATGTTTGATTTCAATAAAGCCGTCGTCATTGGCAACACACTGAACAACACTGTCATTGCCCTGTTTATGAACATAAATAAAAAAAACAACATTTTAATAAAGAAATGACAATTTTATCTACAGTTTGTCGACGTTTAGTATTTTAAGATATTTTAGGATCAAAATGGATATAGTGCATTATATAGTTCTTAATAGGCTATCAATGGTCATCCAGTCCATCCTGTTCCGTCTAATATTTTGATTTTAAGGGCTGGACTTGATCTTTACTTGTCACTATTTTCAATGCTAAAGCCTTTACACCTTGGAATGATAGCATGAAAAATATCATAAATGAATAGAGAAAAAGTAGAGTATATGTACAGTGTATAAAAAATTAAAAGCTTATGAATATTATGAATTCAATATAAAAATGGTTATGGTGTTGCCTAAAGATTATATTAAGTTCAACCAAGATTCTATCAAGTTCAACCAAGATTCTATCAAGATCAATCAAGATTCTATCAAGATCAATCAATATTCTATCAAGTTCAACCAAATCAAAACAAGAGCACTAACCATCATGTCGTCCTCGGAAAAGGCAATTGCTATCCACTGGTTGGCTGTTTCATTGAGCACAGCCTTGATATTGAAGGTCACGTGGTTCTCCGCGTTAATCCACGAGACAATGAATCTGCATCCTTGGATCGTGCAGTCTTGGAAACAGGACTTCTTTGAGCCACATCCGGGGTCTTGGGTAAGTCTGCGTAGCTACAGTCAGAATTATGGTCATAAGATTTCATCATCATAAAAATGGTTGTTTGAGGAAAAAACTGTATTAAAGTTGCCATATTATCCAAAATCGACGCAATATATTATTCAGTGAAGGTGGAAACATAAAAAATATTTCTTGTAATACATTCGTAAAAAAGCTTTTAAAACGCGTTTAGTCTGATACTTAAGTGGTTAACGCCCTTGACCTACTTTCTCAGGCGCCACGGTGGTCTCCGTGACATTGATGACCTTGACTTGTGTCTTGTGTTGCTGGGTGTAACTGTGCGTCTCGTGCACGGGCGGATACTGCTGGAGATCCACGCGATCTACCGTCACCGGGGGAACGACGTCATATCGGTGGGGTATCTTGATGCCTGGACGAACATATACACCACCACATGATACAGGACGTGGCTTTATACAGTCACATTAGACAGTACACTGGAAAACACCAGCCCTAGAGGTAAGATTAAGGGGTCATCGATACAATTATTTAACTTTTCGTTAAGTGTGTAAAACATGTCTTATATCAACAACATCACCAGCGACAGACATGGGGCAGTATTTGGACATTTGAGACACATCTCCTTATTTTTTGGCGTAGCTGTCTAACCTTCATTTTGGCCCTTTTAATGGTGATGACGTAAAACAGTGCATAATGAATATCTTTAAGAATTTCATTTGTAGATATTCCTACACTTACAGAAAAAAGAATTACACGCAACTCTAATTGGAGATTACAAATAGCTGTATTCATGAAATATCAGTAAAGTGTCCTGATTGTAGTATATATAGTTGTTTCAACCGAATTACTTCTCTAAGAATGCACAACGAAACCAGTTTCGGGCCGGACATTATAAACATCTGCACAATATTACTGCAGTCTCTGTTCCGCCGATGTTATATCATGCTTCATTTCTACATTGTTCATTCCGCCGACTCTTTACATCATAAATCCATTAATTTAGGGTACACTTTTTGTTAGTTGCATTAATAACCCATTATCACTAGTATATTAGCACAAAAGCCGTGCATCTAATATTTGCTCTGATATATAATTATTTAATATCAAATAGTATTTCAGTAACTACCGACTGAATTAATTTAAAATCCAATGTACACAGACCGCCGGGATAAATATTAAATTAATGGACAACAACAGAACACCTGACAAAATGCACACACGAGACGAGGCGGGGGACTATACTGACCGTTAACAGCCGGGCCCTCGGCAAACATCATAAACCAGTCCTTGGACAAATCAAACACGTCCTTCTCCCCGGCCACGAAGTTCTGCCTGGTGAAGCTACACTGGAATATCCCGTTGTTGAGCGTACCATACTCGTTCAGAATTCCGAGCTGGGGCTGAAATATGGAGATGCAACAAAACATTAGTTTGACGTGTTTATTTTGGTACAAAATAGCATGTTAAGCAATGATTATTAAAGCCTTTAAATGTTATTTAATATATTTCCCAACGTAATCATCATCACCATCATCATAGTCGTCGTTGTCGAAGTCCTTTTCTTTCTTCTTTTTCTGTGACTTGTAAGTGTATGTCATACGTTATCAAATATTTCAATGGATCAGTCAGCAGACTTCTATGGTACATTCCAGGAGAACATGCAAGGTTGGACAAGCACACGTACCGTGAGAAGGCGCATGTTTCTGTAGTAGTCCAGATTGTAGGACTGGTAGACACGGACACTCTCCCCGTCTGAGATACACTCCGTCACGCTGTCCATACCCTGCATTGAAAACAACAAAATGTGAAGTCATAAAAAAGTGCGTCCTACATGTAATTTCCTCTGTTTGTCGAGTACAATGTTCAATTTCATAAGAATAACTATTGACTTTAAACACATGATTGTACAACGTATACATATTATAACTAAGTTAAAATATTTCTTTCAATAAAAATACAATTATGAAGAATAAAGAGAACGTTTCTAATATACTGAGAAGTAATTACTTTACGATGAGTAATGGGCTTAAATAAAATACGTAAATATTGTTACCATCATTTTGTCATCGCTAAATCCTATAGCTGCCCAGTACGGTCCGACTATTTTAGGTTGAGTGCGTATTTCAAACTTTGTTGCCTCCTTTTCTGGCTTCCATGATACAACAAAGGAACACAGTCCGTTATTACAGTCATCGAAACATCCTTTAGTAACCCCGCAATCAAGGTCAGGGGTTAGTCGTACCTCGCGGGCCGTAGTCGCTACCGAGGTTGTGGAGACAGTCGTTGGTATTCTATTTGTCGATGGGTAAATAGGAAACGTTTGTGGTGGAAGTTTATTGGTAGATTTAGTTGTCGGAAGATATTGAGGGTACTTTGGTGTTTCGAAAAGTCCTCGAACCGGTGATAAAGGCGTTGTTGGATACCTGTCTACAGGTTGGACATATCTTGTCGTACCACCTAGGTCTTTCCCGGGTACATAGGGTGGTATTGAGGAGGTTTGCATCGGTTGCCTTGTCTCGAAAAATGAAGGGAAATGCTCCGTTGGAACCTTATTTGCGTCGTAGGGCATTGTTGGGTTGTAGACTCCCTCTGTGTTGGGATAGTACGGGTATGTGGTCGTTGGGACAAACTGGTCACGTTTCTTAGTTGTCGTTTCAAAGAAATAATAATAGTCCGTTGGTACGTGCGGTACACTAGTTGTAGACCTGGCAGACTCGCGGTTTACAAGAGGCCATCGGCTTTCAGGAAGTCGTTGTCTATCAGTATCCCGAAATAGGGCTAGTGTTGCTGTTGGCTCTATTTTAGTGGTAGTTATCTTTTCTGTTGTTGACATCGGAGTCGTTGGTGCATTCTGGCGTGTTGTAGTCGTAGGAGCTGGGGTTGTTGTGGTCGTTGGTTCGGTCATCCAGTATGAAGTTGTCGTAGAAGGTAATCTTGTTGTTGTCGGAGCAATCGTTGTTGTTGTAGTTGGAATATACATGGTCGTCGTCGTTGTTGGTAAAGTTGTTGTGGTCGTAGTTGCTTTAGTAGTCGTGGGTCTGCGAGTAGTCGTGGTTCTGCGAGTAGTCGTGATTCTGCGAGTTGTTGTCGTAGGTATAGTTGTTGTCGTAGTAGGCCTGGTGGTAGTCGTAGTGGTTGAACTTGGTGTGGTTGGAGCATTTGTGGGTTGCCTTTCTTTACTTGTCGTAAATTCGTCCCAACTGTAATAATAGTCATCCGTTACGGAATTTTGAGTCGTAGTACTAGGTCTTTCCGTTGTCGTAGTTGGTCGTGTTGTCGTGCGTCTTGTGGTCGTCGTTGCTTTTGTAGTAGTCGTAGGTCGAATCGTGGTCGTGGTTGTCGTAGTTTCAGGCAGATAAGTCGTTGTATACTCTTCGTATGGTACAATGGTTGATGCCTCTGTTGTCGTGGTGATGTTTCTGGAAGCTCTGGGTGTGGTTCGCCGGTTTGGGAGACAGGACTGGTCGGTGGAAGACTGGAGAGTGAAGGCCTGCATCATGGTAAGGTCTGGTGAGGAGCCGTCATACACAACAGGAGAGTTGATAGCCACCCAGTAGTTGGTGAAGGACTGGACCAGAGTCACCCTGTCCAGACAAATCAACCTTATGGTTATTTACATTGCATGTAATCAGAAATAACATCAGCGTCAACATCATCATTATCATCATCATCAAAATCAACATCATCGTCTTCATTATAAGTATTGCTGCTGTTATGTTAACCCTTTCCCTCATAGAGGAAACCATGAAAAGACCTATGCGAACAGCATAAAACCAGATCAGCCTGCGAGTAACTCGCAGGCTGATCAGGTTTTATGCTGTTCGCTGCTCCTCAGTGGTCTGGAAATGAGGATTTTGTAATTAAATTTGGTGCGTCAAAATGAGTCTATATGAGGGAAAGGGTTAATGTGTGAAAATGTATAGCGATTTATAATAAAGGTCAATACCATTCCTAGTGCTTAGATTGTATGATATAGTATCAGTGTATTACAAGTACTAAAGTTATTTTACAATTATTGCACTGAGCAATTTTAGAAACTATACATTTCAAATATCTACGAAACTGCAATGAAATACTCAACGTTCGATGAAACTATCAAATAATATACTCTGTATTGTAAAGTTGGTTGTAATTTTGTTTGTTTGATTACTTTAATGCTCTCTCAGCCCCTCACCGCTGTGGGTTCGAATCCCGGTAGGGACTTCGGATTTTTCATGTGAGGAAGCCTTCCAGCTGGCTTGCGGTATGTCGGTGGTTCTACCCGGGTACCTCTGTGTACTCGGGGTCTTCCTCCACCTGTAATCAGCTGGGCGTCGCTATATGATTGAAATACTATCGCAGCGACGGTAAACCCCAATACAACAACAACAACTTTAATGCTATAAAGTACATTTAATTTTAGACAAACACTAATAAAAATGTTTGTGGTGTAAAGAAATGTAATTTTACAACTACCTTGAGAATTTGAAGTTTAAAAATAAGATGTCATATTACCTGAATACCACGTGACCTGCGGCTGTAGCGGGCGCTATCCAGGTCAAGGTCACTGATTGTTTCTCGTCCGAACTACTGTGCGTTAAAACAGCCTAAAAAGCAAAGATGTCGAACCGAATAGTACATATTGTTTCTGAATTATAATGTGATATTTGAATTAATTAAAATGTCTACATTTTCAAAGATATTCTATGTACTGGCCGGTGTATACGGCGATGGTGTGCAGTTTTACAGGAACACTTGATATCTCATTTTATATTTCTGAGAATAAGATACTGAAGTTAAATGTAATCAGAACTTCGTGGCAGACAACATAAAAATGCAAACTTGTTGTAAAC
Organism: Solen grandis; assembly: GCA_021229015.1. NCBI lineage: Eukaryota > Metazoa > Mollusca > Bivalvia > Adapedonta > Solenidae > Solen > Solen grandis. The sequence continues at coordinate 58,050,371 of CM037782.1, forward strand.
ACCAAATTTCGTGGACATTTTCATTTTGTCAAGTGAGTATACATGGCTGTGGATCCGATTGCAGTGGGTTCGAATCCCGTGGGATGGTAGAACAATATTTCATGTCCATCCCATGTGAGAGTACTTCAATCAGGAACGAACAAAATAATTAGTTTAGGTAAGAACGTCCTTCCCCAGTAATAAATTTAAACATTAACATTCCTGGCCCTTACCCCAGATCTGACACACTCATATCGTGTGCCCGTCACCCGGAGGAAGACGCCCAGGAAGGCGGGGCGGTTCGGGTACACAGCGGACCGGGGCTGTATCATGAAGCCCTTGAATTTGGCCTGCCCACAGGCTCGTATGCGAACTGGAACAGAGAAACAGCGATTCTATGATAATGAAAGTAAATACACATGCACTCCCAAAAATAGAAAAAAATGCAATATATACAATTCATAAATAAATACATACACATTAAAAAATCGTACATAAACAGTATAAAACAAGAAAACATTAATAAGTACAAGCATTAGGTGTACGTGCGTAGAAAACAAATCATTCCTACAATACATGCCGATAAATTATTGACATGTTGATTGACATGAAACGATCCACCAACAGCCAAGTTTATACATACAAGTCATAGTCCAACGTTATCGAGAAACGAGCACTGCGTTGGCCTACATGCGTCATACACTATTTGTATATGAGCCATGATTTGAAACTTATATTCTACGTAAATCATATTTCCGCATATAAATGAATTGACAAAGGGAAAACAATGTATCTTATATCATTATATTTTACATGCAAAAGGGAAATAACAGTAAGGAATAAGATTACAAACAATAGGAACAAAATTAACTAATCAAGAGTGTCGTTATTTCAAAATACGAATATCTAATAAATGTTCTTTCAACTACCTTAACATTTGGTAAAAAGGGAATTCTGACGATGAACATTTTTCATCATTACTTAATAAAGGGATAGAGGACAACAAATGGGAAAGATGTATTTAAATCCTAAATCAATGCCAATATACAGGGGCCAGGCATACATATAATTTTATCGGAAAAGAAAAAAATATATATATGCCTTTTTTTCGGCATTAGGGTGAATGAAAATGAATAACAATTGTTCAACCGTTGGTGTCTACCGTAACCGTTCTCATCATAAAGGTAATGACACATACTGATTAAATAGTTCGATAGTTCGATACTTGTTTACAATAACAAATATTTGGTTTAATCACAGTTTAAAGTTTTATATAAAAAAGTTATATAGTGAAAAAATTAAGCCCTGTTAATAATTATAAAAAACACACGTTGTCTTTTTTTTTTTTTTTTACTATATCACTAACTTTTTTATCGATAGAACTTAATTCTGGTTTCATACGTCATTTCACCCATGTATACATATTGAATATCTTTTTCAATACACATCCTTTAAACACTCGTGAATTGACACATTAACCATGCATGCACGCGATTTTGATTGGAACATAGTTCAGTAAACTAAGGACTGTACAGTAAGCACGGGATAGCTTTGCCCACAAAACCATGTTCTGTCATTCACAATAGTCATAAAAACGGCCAGTGACACTGGTTTCCATGTTAACACACAATGTAGGGCGGGCCTGTGGAGATGGACATTAATAGTACACAATAAAACAGGGGGTGAGAGTACAAGTGATTTGACCAACCCATTGTTATTGTTTTATATCATCTATAATTAATAATAATAATCAACATCGAAATAATGATAGAATATCATAAGCTTCTCGATAGTATCATTTTAATTATAGTTATGTAAATATTACATGTGTTTATTATATTGAACAAAATATGTTTAAATTATTATTTTTATCATCATCATAACTGTTGTTATCATTGTTATTTTTCTTTCACATGTACATTGTACATTATGAAAACACGAAGAAAACATCGTGTTATATCTGAAAGTTTAAATTCGACTGGAAGTTTTATATTGTCATCATTTTTATCTACATGTAATCATAATTTTACGAGGCCCCCACGCCAACAACAAATCTACGCCCAGGGTCATACCGTATATCCGCTCGTTGGGTCTATATTGTGTCTTGGATACTTCCACGAGGAACGGGGTGGGGTTAGTATTGATTGGATAACCGTGTTGTGGCGTCATGTCCCCACATGCACGTGTCGGGGCTCCAGTGCTGTATGACCACGTGACTCGAAGAGTAACTGCGAAAACGAGGCAGGAAAATAGCGCCTGACTTCCCGCCATTTTGTTCTGTTGTTTGGTTTCTTTACTTTCTAAAAGTAAAAAACAAAGAATACAATTTTATGAAAATGTCATTGAATTTGGAATTTATTGACTGATGCTGTCATAATCATAATATTATAAGAAATTCAAATAAAATACTCTTATATATGCTTAATCATTTATAATACGTAAGCGTGGATGCAGGATTTTGAGTTCGGAGGGTGGTGGGGCGAAATTTGGAGAAAAGAAAATCCAAATTAACGTGGGGTTGGACAACTATGAATATTGCTGTAGGTGGTATATGAGTGTGTCAGTGAACTGCACTTCGTATTTGTCACATGTAAAGTTGATATGTGGATAAACGCACCGGTCGATTTTAATTTCATTCTCAAATGGTACGAATATATCTACATGAAAAACATCAACTATATTATTATATTGTTCTAATGAAAATACCCATTATAGCATGTCTGAATATCATATACGACAATTCTAGTTCCACGTTAACCTGTGCTGACCGTATTGAAAGATTGACATGTTTTACAAGATTGCTTGAAAGGTGTTGCGTAAGAACAGCCGTCACATAATAATTACACAATTGTCCTGAAAGTCTTCTCGTTTACCTCCGTGGACTTATGTCATCGTAAGTGCTTCAATTATGATAGGTAACCTGTTGTCATAATTACTTTTTAGTGTTCTCTTAATGGTTTCTCTGGATAGTCCCATAAAACAGCACTTTACCTGGTGCTTTATTGCGGTGCATCAGGACGCACCTGCGCGCACAACAGGTATAATCAGTGGTGTCCAATATATACACCATACCTCAACATTGGTGATTAACATACACAGAAATACTTAACAGACAGACAGACAGACATATAGATAGATAGATAGATAGATAGATAGATAGATAGATCACGGATTAATCATATATTGACATTGCATTTTTACACAAACATGGCTTAAACAAAATTACTTTGACAGCATATCAACTGGAAAGTTTCTCAGATGGACAAAGCATTTCCACGGAAAATATGTCTCGTGCTCTTAAGTTGATTTATTAACACATTTATGTATTGATCTTAAATAAAAGTATAAATTTTGGAATCTGAAAACATTATGAGCCAATATATTATATTAGTAAGAATTATGTATTTTATTCAAACGCGCATTTATTACACAGTTAACAGACATTGTCAGCGGCTGTCATTTGGGTTAACCCTTTCCCTCATATAGACTCATTTTGACGCACTCAATAGGTACCACATAAAGCCTGATCTGCAGAAAACCAAACTCAAACCTTACCAAATTTAATTACAAAATCCTCATTACCAGACCACTGAGGAGCAGCGAACAGCATAAAACCTGATCAGCCTGCGAGTTACTCGCAGGCTGATCTGGTTTTATGCTGTTCGCATAGGTCTTTTCATGGTTTCCTCTATGAGGGAAAGGGTTAATATATACTTTCCTTATTTCCTATTGACAGACCGCTTAAGACGGATATTTTCAACATCCTTTATAGTAGTAAATCTGTGGCTACCTTCTCTGTCTCTATCTAATGTTAGTTCGGAATAACCAATAGTGTCACTGAGCCCATTAGTAGTGAGCGTCTGAATTCCTGAGTACAGTGCAGACATTTCGTCTGCTGCGCGCACGTCACGTCACCTCGCAGACGACATGCCTCCAAGCTCTTCTGGACACGATTCGTGAGATATGTACACTTACAATAAAGGGCAATGAAGATGTGATCATTGTCAAATGGTCATGTTACAGGGATGCTTTTGTGCTTTAAACTAGAGCATTTGTTGTCCACTTTGTATACAGCAGTTAACATGATAGTGTTGTATTTACTATTTACTAGTTCTCCTATTACTTAAACCATTGCAATTAGAAAAAAATCTAGAATTTTAAACAGATGGAAAGGGTGTATTTGATCTTGAGATGCGGCTTTTGTGGAGAAGATATTTTCTTTTTAAATCAAAATCGAATTTTGTTTTATTGCAAAGTGAGAAAATGTGTCAAAAAATAAATTGATAATTGTTATTATCATTTTTATATGCATGTATAATTGTATAAGGGAAGTGTAAATAAATTAATGTCACGAACGTACATAGAACGTGTATATTCACGTACATGACACAAGGATGAATATCTTGCTATGATCGATCATATATTGACGAAGTGATTGTGGACATTAATTGCCCATGTGTCCCTTCCCAGTTTGCCTATAGATATATATTGGGCGGAGTAGCCCATATCGGGGAAAGAAAACAAAAAGGCACAATAAAACGGTCAACATAATCGCACCCCACCTCCCTATAATATTTCATGACTCATCCTCTCTGCCGTCCCAATAGTATGCCTGTAATATACAGGTGGCATCAGTCGCCAGACGTTTTACTCCTACGTATTTCGGGGGAGTTTTTTTTATTACAAAGATAAGCAAACATGACATGATATATGTAGTATTCATATGGCTTTCAAATTGTACAACATGAGTAGACAGGGGAAATATCAACCAGTCATTCAAATGCAAATGTAATATGTTTTTTTTTGTTGTTGTTTTTTCCTATTCTAAAATTCCTGCACGTGCACTACAAACAACCAATCAAATCCACCATTTTAAACTCTGCTTTGGAATCCACAAAACAGCATCCAGTCAAGCATTTTCAAGTTGAGATACATTCATAATAATGTAAGTGTAAAACAAGGGCACCAAGGTAGAACCACCGACCTACCGCAAGGAGTGAGATTTCCTGGAGGAATTCCCTACATGAAAGATTTTAGTAACACTGCTGGGGTACGAACCCACAACGGGGAGGGGATAGGCAATAGTTAATAAGAGCTGAGACTCAAGATATGGGGTAAGCCTGGAGAAGGATGTCGGTTTTTGAAACTGGAAATCATTGCATTGTAATCATATATGAATTTGGAATTTAAATGATAGATAGATAGATAGATAGATAGATAGATAGAAAAAAAACTCTTTTTAGTAACTTCACTGCTTGAATTTAATAATGTAACGAATTTTTGAATATTTGGTCTTGTTATAAAATATTTTTCTAAAATCATTATGTCTTACATTCCATTATAAAATTATATTTATCCTCTAGGACCCTGCATTCTTTGCATAATCTCTCATTTATGGGTGTTTTATTTGGTTTTGACCATCTCCGAGAGGAAACACGTAATTTGATAAGTGCATTGCGGTATTTTGAGATATGAATATTAACCATATACGAGTCGAAATCAAAGTTTGAAATGTTTTTTTATATATATATATATATAATAAAGCTCTACTTGAACTTTGCAATCTAAAATTCCATGATTGAATAAACTGTCATCTTTGTTTGGCTAATGATAAAAATGTATTTCGATTCCCTACAGTTTGAACGATCCACGCATCATTTAAACCTGAATAACATAGTAGTTGTCATAATAATGAAGCCCAATTATGTTTGTTTGGCATCAATAACCATCCTGTTATAAACAATCTTTATATATTTATATTCTTTACAAAGCAATATTTTTATCCAGTATCGAATGATATTTAATAATTTTTGTTGTATAATAAGTTTTCTACCAAACTCCCCATATATGAAATCGCCCATGGTCATTTTCTTCACATGTGGTATATTTTTGCAAAATTGGGTATGTACTCTCTCTCTAAAACACTTCCATAATTAAGAATAGGTAGAATAAGCTTTCCAAATTATTCAAGCCTATGCTTTCTTGAAATATCAGTAAATTTATAGAGATATTTATTCATACTGAATATTGCTTTTAACGATTGTCCAGCTAGTGTCTTTTGCGCTTCAGAAAAAGATTCACCTCGTGTAAATACAATTCCTAAATATGAAATTGTGTTAGTGACTTCAATAGACTGGTTGTTATATGTAAATGTTGAGTTTCTGCATGAATTACTATCTTTACCAAATATCATATTTTTTGTTTTAGATTCATTTACATGTACTACTTATTTCCATTGATTACAATAATCTAACATCAAATCTACTCTGCAATTGTTCAGCGATATATGCAAATATAACTATATCATCAGCATATAATATCATTAACATTTTAAATAGCTCACCCAAACTAATATCTTTTTTTTTCTATCTAAAAATTAATTGGGGTAAATATTTTATTTATATTTAACATTTTATAATGCGAAAATTCTGTCATAATATATGTTATGATACACTGAACAAAAGTTATACCCCCCCCCCCCCCCACACACACACACTCACTTTATAAAACACAGTTTTGAACTGTGTGACTGAGTTTCGAGGGTGTCATGTTTACCCCATTTGTTATTTTGTTAAATCTTGAAACTTAGAAGGAGATGTATTGACCTCACATACAATCGTTTTACCACAACTCCTCAAAATATGCAGTGGAGGTTTATAAGTTTTGTTCAGTATAGTATATTAATTTATCTATATACTTTAATATAAAATGACAATTTCTAAAATAAATGCAACATTTTATCTTTATTGTTTTCATTTTACAGGTAGCAGGAATGTTATACATATATATTTAATAGAGGTTTAGTCTAGTGCACATGTATGTTAAACTGAAATTAAGATTAAAAAGTAATAATTAAAAAGTAATATTTTTATCTATATACTGTTAGCGATGTTATAATATACACATTTTTCATAGAGTCCTGAATACGTATTTATTTACGTGTATGATATATACAGTATAATATAATACTTACTTTCGAATATGTTTAAGAGTATAAAATCCAATATCACTTCTTAAAGAAATACAATAAACAACATGGACAAAATACACTAAATCTTGCTCATCCTGTCTGATACACTGGTCTATCTACTTAGATCTCTCATTACCTACTAATGATCACACAACAATGGTTTGTCAACCCTCCCAGCACTTGACATGTTTTTCCCCGGGGGCATCCGAGGACTAGTATCGTACGAATAATGCTACCATGAAACACGGGTCATACCGTTGGGATGAGTATTAAACACTTTTTGTCATTTTATTGTTTTCCTATCATTTGCATGTGATTGATAATCGACATTTCGGCGAACAATCCTGTCAAGCTCACTGCAAATCTATATTCAATCAACAACCATGATGATATACGGAGATGACGTTCATGGCTGTGCAATAAGGTGCAATTTTCGCCCTGCACTTATGAAATTGTACAGATTTTGTCGTCATATAATTGTGTTAGT
>CM037782.1:58057906-58107906 GCA_021229015.1 Solen grandis
TTAATACTGTCTCATAATTAAAACAAACATAGAATATCATTTTACGTTGAATTAACAGATTAACCGCCACACTTTCTCTTCTATAGAATACTTTTTATTAGATGTTCTCTCTTGCGTGAAGGTAGAATACGCGTGCTGAAGTACACGAGGAGTGATATTGAGTGTATTTTAACCTATTAGCCAAAAAAAAAAAAAAAAAAAAAAAAAGTTCCGTTACAATTCTCCTGACAGTTTTCTGGTCAAAGCCAACCCTAAAGTTTTGTTGTTTTTTTGTATTTCTTTTTTTTTATGTGTGTGTTTTCATTTTTCGCTTTTAAAAAAATCTTTCCTTCACTATTTTTTTTTTTAATTTTTGCATCATTCGGAGGAAAAAAATCCCCACCTACCGACCCTCTTTTTTCTGGCTGGAGACCAGAAACGGATTTTTTTTTCTAAAGACGAAAAGTTGAGAGCATTTTGTTACATTTTGTTTCAACTGAAAACAACTGTTTAATTATTACGCCAGTTACATATAATAGTTGAGTTTACCTTTTTACGAATTTTTATATATATATGCCAATCATTAGGTTTAATTGATTGCTATTTGGTATTTTACTTGGAATAATGACCTGTGACTGATGCTTAAATCCTTCCTTCCCTTTTAGGTTTGGTATTTAATTATTGTGGTAAATTTATTAAAAAAAAATCAAGAATATATGAAAGATTTTAATACATTATTAGTTATCTTTAAAAAAGTCGAACTAAAACCAAAAATATTGTCAATTATTCGATTTTTTGGTTGGATCGATTTTGGGCTATGGTTCAGAGATTTTTGGTTTTACAAAGTCGAAAGAAATAGAAAGGGTTCATTTAAAATTTTGTAAAAGGTTATTGGGAGTAATAATAATCACTTGTTCTATTGCTGGACGATATCCTTTATATATTTCTAGGCATGTACGTATTGTCAAATACTGGTGTAAATATTATCGTCTGATAATATTTAGATACAAAAGTATATGAGCACGGTTGTATCAATTGTGAGAATGACCATGATAATTGGGTTAGTAATGTTAAAAATCTTCTGAATAGCTACGGTCTTGGTATGCAGTTCAAAACCCGTCACAGTTAGATATTAAGACATTATCATATATTTTTAGATAAAGGGTAATTGATAATTTTATACAACACTGGCATATGTCCATTGAAAATAGTTCTGTTTTAGACTCATACAAGTGTTTTAAAAGTATTTTGGAATATGAATCATATTTATATGTGTTACCCTATTCTTTAAGGTGTATTATTTCTAGAATTAGAGTGTCTTCGCATTCATTAAGAATACAGACAGGAAGATTTACAAGAAATAGAATAACTCGTAATGAAAGATGGTGTTTATGTTGTAACACTAATGACATCGAAGACAATAATCAATTTATTTGTGTATGTCCTAGATATAGTAACATAAGGAGAAAATACCTTAAGATTTATTATATTGATAGGCCAAGTATGTTTAAGTTCGTTGAACTCATGAAGTCTTCAAGTAAAAACACATTATTTAGTCTTGCAAAGTATATAAAAGAATCATTATCCATTAGAAATACAGTTGTTTAATTATTTTATTATTCACTCTCAAAGTCTGTGTAGGTTTTTGTTCTTTATATATCACTTGATTGATTTATTTATTATGAACTTCAAATATCTTATGGTGATGTATTATGTACAAGTCAAAAAAATAAAATATCTGATCTGTTCTGTTCTTAATTTGTTCAGTTTGTACCTGAATGATAAATTTTCATCTTTTTAAAGACTCGTATATAATCAAATGTTTTATTTTCTTTAGTCTACATAATTTCTCATAAGCCTCTTCGAGATTGTATTGATAAAATAACATATTTACTATTATAATACATGCATTAACTTATTTACATTATAATTCAAAATTACGAATTATATGTATGTTGTATAGTTGTATGCGTAAAAGACTAGTGGAATTTGACATTGGAAAAATGAAGGGGGTCCAGGGGCATGCTCCCCCGGGGGAAAATGTTTCTAAGGTGTGATGGAGATGCATTCTGAAGGGTATCTGGGGAGGAAAATGTAGTTTTTAGTTGTGTGTGACGTAGTCACTCAAAACTATAGTACCTACATCCTGAGCATCCGTTTCATTTCATTGAAAACCGAATAACCTCTCAATTTTGTATGAATGATCGAACAGCTGAACAAATTTATTCAACACAGAAATGCTGAGATTCGTCTAAAGTGCTGAAAACTCAATTATGAGTAAAAAAAATATCCAAGGGACAAAATAATTGCGTGTGGCATAAAAACAGAGAAGAACTAATTTCTCTATGACGCTGCGTAACTGTCACTTTACCATGCGGAGGAATATAATTTCTTTTGAATGCAATATAATAGAATGGCCGATACCTGTATAACTGCTATCCGATCCGAAGTTGCTTTATAGGAGCGAGTCACTGATATTTGCATCTATAAATATAGACTGTGCCCTCGCTTGGTTATATAAGCGACTGAGAGAACAGTATTGTCGAATATCTTTTGTTTATCAAAGTAAATTTAATGAACTGGGATCAAATTTTCAAGAAATTGCCAAAAAAAAAAAAAAAAAAAAAAAAAATAGAAAAGAAAGAAAGAAAACGCTTTATTTTTGCGTTAACAAGGTCATTACAAAAAATTAAAGATGAACGCACCATTTGTTTCAACGGACTGATAACAATTAGCACATCGCCACTATTACTCTCCATATTTCTATGGCCTATAGTTTATCAGATTTATATCATATATGTATATCTAAATCGATAGGAAACAAATCTAAAACATCAATAGTTCATTAAAGTTAAATTAAGTTACCCTGCATATCCACAGCTCGTCAAACTCTCTTCCATTTGAGACGCACACAGCTTCAGTGCCTTGATTTTTTAAGGTAGTCACACGGCAAAAAATATTATCAATGCTTTGAAACGGAGGGTCATTGATTCGAATCCCAATAGTTGTTAAACGTTTCCTTTTTATTCTACTTGTTGGTTATTACATCTGTGTCACACAGATCAGGTTTAGAAAGAAAAAAAATATTTTTTATAATTTGTATAGGTATTTATTGGATTAATTATGCTGAATTTAATAACAAATATAATACCTGTTACGTAGACTCCCTGGTATATTGAAGAACTAAAAAAACCAGAAACACTCGGTAAAAGTCTTTTTAATTTGGCAAGATCAACCAAAATAGATTTACTTCGTAGAAAATTCGGGTAAACTTTTAAGTATGTCTCTCAGTTATATAGATTTTAGCGATAGGGCCTAACTTGAATATCAAAAGCAAAAGAAAAGAAGAAACAACTAGAAAAACATAAGACCAGTGTGTAAAATGGGTTTGGTATTGTAAGAAATTATTACATATATCAAGTATTCTTAGTCGAAACATTCAGAGTTTGTTTTCCGAATGATATAATTTGTTTATAATCAATAGCAAAACATTTTTTCATAAAGAGGGTATTACATGATATTTATTTATTTATTTTTTTATTTATTTATTTATCTATTTTTTTCATATCTGAAAATGATATCTTTGGATAAAAATGAAACGGGGTTAAATTTTGTTTAGATTTTGCATAGTGGTGTACGTATAGCCATACAACACAACAATATTGCTTATTTTTCTTCCCTTTTCCATAGTGACCATTCGGGTGTGACTCCCTAAAAGTTACATAAAATATATTGAAACTTGAAGGCAATGGATCATATCCTAGATCGATATAATAATATTGCTTGGGTCATTTCTTAAGTTTAGCCTATATCTGTGCAAAGTTATGTTATTTACCAATCAAAAACACATCCTTGTTTTATATGGTGCCACCTACAATCTTTTATGCAGCACGCTGCAAGGCTAGATTGCGAGTTCGAATCTAAGGATACAAATAGTTATCTTAGTACAAATCTTATACGGACTTAGACTTTTTGAAGCGTTTTATATAACCGTGTTTAAGTTCAGATAATTTGATATTTAATAAGGCTAAGACTTAACAAATCTAAGCCGCTTCATGGGTGTAAAGTTCCGACAGTATTTCAGTAATTTGGGGACTTTTTATTTATTTATTTATTTATTTAATCTTAAATATAGTATTTCCATAGCCAGTCAAGACAGGTCCCTTGCAAAATTCCTTAAGATATCAGGGTCGTGCGCACTCGATGTCAAATGTCTATGGTTCAAGCGATTTAGACAAGGTAATTAAATGCAGCCACCATTATGGGCGTAAAACGTCCGCCATAGTAGTTTTAAATATTATCTTTGAAAGGCTCTTGTAGAGACTATTAGCAATTTTTAAAATACGAGTACTTTGATTACAGTCCCAGTACGTTTTAACTAACAAGGGAAAATATGTTTTCGCATAATTCATAAGGACAAACCCTTAAGTGAGGTTTAATTAACCCCTTAAGTCCACACAATTTATAAGGACGCCTGTCTTTTACAAATAATACTACCACCACCACCAAAAAAAAGAAAAAGAAAAAAAAAAAAAATATGTGTGAATAAATACCTAAGTACACTGTAAATACTATATGAGTTTTACCAAGTGTATACTGACATTGTTGTGATTTATTTGCTGATTTAAACTGTATAGTAAGATATAGACCATATCCCTATTCTGTGGATAAGGGGTCTCGGTTAATATCACAAATGTTTATATTTAAACAATGACCTGACAGTTTTTGTTATTTGATGTTCTTTAGCATATTGTGACAATGGCTCAGTGGTTAGAGCGTTGAAGTTGCACGGCGGCAGACCAGGATCGATACGGGTTTGTTATAATCGTTCTACTTTCGGTTTGGCGATGGCGCAGCGGAAGAAGATACTACTTACATGTGTGTTGTTTTCACGTCACCGGGTAATACATGCAGCCGAATTTAGAAAAATAATCATAAACCATAAATTTTACCTAGTTTTTCAGATATGGCAGATATGAGTGAAAGAGGGCGGATGGGAGGTGGAAGGCGGAGACGTCCAAGAGGTGGACCCTCTGGCAGAGGAGAGAGAAAGGTGAGAATTCTGTCGCCGTAAGTAGGTTATTTGATCAGGTGGGCAGTCTTTTCGGTTTAAACTGGTGACCGGATAAACAGAACAGATTCGTGCTATAAACTAAATCCTATAATCCATTATTGCTTTTATTACTACAACTTACAATAATAAAGGTTTTCTACTTCGCATCATCAGAGACCTAAACTTTTACTTGAAATAATTGAAAGGTCTGATTTTGATCATCGACATCATCACTTTCAATTCAGGATTTGCTACTGACTGGCTGAAAGGGTTCCTAAAAAATCCTCCAATATTTGCATTCATTGATCAAAAACTTGTTATATGAAATATATTCCCGAATGCATAAATATATTTCCCTCAAATGTATAAATTGTCAGTGGTAATGAAAACAAATTTTAAAAAATAACTGTCCAAACTAGTCCTCTTATATTCCGTCGCTTTGTGATATTTATCAGGGTTTTCGATGATGCACAAAATTGTGCGTTTTGACGCAAAATAATCTGAAATGACCCCCATGTTGAAAGCTAGTGCGCCGTCAATGACGCATTTTCAATACCAGGTTCTAAATATAAGACACATTCGATTGATATCAAATAGCTGTCAGTTTAAACCTACTATATGTGTTTCCTTTATTCTATGTGACCTTCCAGATGCATGTTCATTTTATTTTTTCTGCTTAGCTCTGAATAACAGATCAAGATATGGGACTTTCCGTTTCTTTAAATAGAACCTGGACTGTCGGCAATGCATACAACGATGACCTCACGTCGTTGTCGTCCCGAATATTAGGCTGTCTGTTTACGTACATGGAAGCATGTTTTTATTTATGAAAACTAGACTTACTTTGATCTTTTCTCACCATATATGGCCCTTTTATATATTTGGATAAATTTTATCACAGAAAAATTCTCCATTTATAATTTAGTCCGATGTTCCGATACGTTCTGTATAACTTAGTCCCAACCAATGATGGAGAGTTGTTGCATAGCAATGTCATTCGGATCATCGCAAATGCAGTAACAATGGTGCAAGTTTTTCTTTTCAAAAGAGAACTCGGAAACGGACAATGCCGATCGTCCTGAACTAAACAGTTATATATCTTTATTTTATTTTCCAATGTTTCCATGTAAACAGGTTTTATATAATTATTATTACCTAGCTGCAAGCTTGTCCCCCTAAAATTTCAAATGACCCCTAAATCAAATATTCAAGGGGACACATGTCCCCAAAATGAAAATGCATATTAAACCCTGATTTATATTTATTTATTTGTAATATAACAAAGTGACGGAATATTAATAGGACTACTGTCCAAACCAACAAAAGTTAAAAATGGTATTTAAAAAACAAAAACAAAATAAAAAACAAGGCATCTTTAGTTTTCTTTAGTGAACAATTCAATTAAAAATGAGTTGTCACGAATATGATGGACATGAAGAGACAAAATCCATAACAAGCATTAATGGAATTGCAACATAAGATTCTGTACAAAATGAATGTGTTTATCTTTAACTGGAACTTTCCCAATAAAAAAAGAAAGGAAAAAAAAAAAAATATATCATACAATTGTGCAAAGTGTCTTTGGTTTCCAAATTACTTTCGATCAAGATGAGATATTGCATTAATGTCCATAGTCCAGAATACAAATATGGTGAGAACTGAGTACTTGAGGATACATTCTGTCAATTCAATGTTATATTTGTTTATTATTTAGGACAGAGATTATGATGTTGATACAGTCCAAACATCACGCCCAACAATAATACTGGCAAAGCACACTGATGCAGAACAGGTATATATTTCTTTAAAACAAAGCAAGAGGTATCAGACCTAGCATCTTTGGAATTACGCATTTAGAATGCACTACCTTCAGTGTTTTTTTGTTGTTGCTTTTTTCAACCACATTTGTGTGTGCATGTGTGGAATTGATTGGGCAGAATAAAGACCACATTCCATATGCAATATTTTTTTTTTAATTTTGATTCTGTGTATCTAAGTAGACCTGGTTAAAATTCAAGATGCTTGTATATTACAGCAGTATTGCAATGTCAGAAAAGTAGTAAAGCTTGTTCTTCAGTCAGCATGAATGAAATCATTTCAGTTTATAATCTCTATATACTGGTGCAAAGCTTCCTCATCTGAAGATCTGGTAGACAGTTAATACCATGTGTTGTGTGTTGTTTACAGACTGGCTCCAGTAGTCGCAACACCACCTCCACCTCCCCTGCCCCCCAGTCCAGGCAAGCGGAGAAACCAGTGATGGTGATCAAGCCACGAGAGGAGTCAAGCCGCACATTGACCCCAGCATCCTCCCTACCCAGTATCCCTGTCAGCACCATGCAGGGCGAGACCCCTCCACAACAGACATTTCTACACCGGCCCAATTTGGATGGTAACCACCACAAGGCTTTAAATCACCAATCTTTTGAGCTCCTAAGGCTATATTTTTGACACTCCTAAGGCTATATTTTAGACTCACCTTCAAGAAATCCTTTTTTCTTTTTCAAGAAAATGCTTAACTAAATACAGTTGAACCTTGTTAAATCGAAGTCCTTGGGACCAGCTGAAAACTTCAAAATAACGATTATTCAGATTAAAAATCCGATGGAAATTTCAGTTTGTGAGAGTGCATGTCTGCATTTTCATTACCGGTGTGTATTGTGGAAATCATTATGCCGTGAAAACCACCTATTAGGTGTACATATATACTATTTGCAAGTTAGGAAAAGTAACGAAAATATATCATGATCTACTTAGATGCTTCTGATGAACATAATTATTCTACCATGTCAAACAATGATACATATTTTACCGTCCATCTGCTGCTTCAGGTAGCGTCGCATGCTGGTGACGAACGCGATGATATGGAATGTAATAAAGATCTGACACCTGGGTTTATCTGCTGGCATGTGCATATTATGCAACCTGTCAGACATCGATTAGCAATAATCAACATTTCCGGTGGGACACACGTTGCCCAACCCAAATCTCGAAAAAAGGTGTGAAAAACTTGCCTGAGTCATCACTCTAGGTGCCTCCGCAAAATAACCTTGGTTACTGACCCGGATAGATTGATTTTTAGGACGATAATTAGTTCACAAAAATTTATGAAATTTGACTTCGAAATAAAAATTGAAAAATGTACATGAATTGCGACCTCGGGACCGGGATTATTACTTTGAAATAGCTAAAAAAATCCAAATAGTGAAATTGGGATTAAACATTTTATTTTTAGTTAAAATAAGAAGGGAAGAAATCAGGACTGAAAATAAACTTCGAAATGGGGAGGAATTTGGATTAATGATGTTCGGTTTGGCGAGGTTCTACTGTATATAAATACTTCAGTAACTTGAATAATATTTCATACTGTATGAAGGAAATATTGCCCGGCATTAATGAGTTTTGTAAATTAATTCATTTCAGAAAAAGAAAAACAGACTATTTCAAAATTTAGAAACCAGAGATGAAGTCTTAAGTCTAAAATACAATGTATAGACTCAGTAGACTGCAGAATAAGGGTCCTGTTTTTGTAATACTTGTTTGAACTTGGAATAACACTTTTTGTTGTAACCTTTTTTTTTTAAGGGTCTAACAAACTAAGCATACCGCAGGAGATGTCTAAGTGTACCAAACTTATTGATGAGCACAACAGTTGGTGTGAAACCAGTCATGATGTAAGTTCTACCAGTCATATAACAATAGAATGTCCTATCCACTTAAAATGCTCCCAACTCTTTTTTTACCCCTCTTAAATAAACATTTTCTTTTGTTGAAAAATGAATCTTTCTTCTTGGTGTTTTCTTATTTTTAGCTCACATGAGCACAACGTGCTCAAGGTGAGCTTTTCTGATCGCCTTTTGTCCGGCGTCCGTGCGTCCGTAGCGGAACCGTCAACAATTGTCAACACAAGACTCCTCTAAACCGGACTTGCCCACATTGAAAAATATTTGCAGAATGTTCCTTAGATGAAGCTCGCTAAAGTCCTCTAAAGATTTCTACGGGCCAAATTATGGTCACAAGCTTAAAAAGATTTTAAATGAAGATTTAAAATACATTTTTCGAACCCAAGGCTAGCCTTTTGATTTTGGTATACTTGATTTTCTTTAAAGCATACTGATACAAAACATGTACCCGGGGTCCTAAATGGCCCGCCCCGGATCACTTATTTCACATAGTTAATATAGAAAAACTGAAAAATCTTCTTCGTAACCCATGGCCTACCTTTTATTTTCGGTTTTGTGGAACATCTTATGGGCCCACCTAAGTGTAAATATACCTATGGTAGTAAAAGTAACGACAGGTCACTTGTTTACTTAGAGTTCATAGAAAAATCTTCAAAATCATGTTCAATGAATCCATAGTCTTAGCGCTTCGATTTGTTGGGTAGAGCATCTCTTGGGCCACTACAAGATTGTACAAATCATAGCCCTATGGGATAAATCCCACCACCAGGGTCACTGTTTTACATATAGTTATCAGAAGAAAATATCAAAATTTCCTGCATCGAATCCAAAGGCTAGGCTTAGATATTTGTATTAAACATCTATGGCAACTACCGAGATTGTACTCAGTGCCCCAATGATAATTGGTTACGACCCCGCAAGGTGTCACTTGTACTAATAGTTCATAATTAGAAATCTTAAAACTCTTCTAAATGAAATCATAAGCTAAGTTGAATCTGGTACGGTTTTTACTTCGAATAGGCCATACCAATGATGTAAGAATCTAGCTAATTGATTATTAGTAAAAAGACCAGGGGTCACTTGTTTAAATAGATTTATAGGAGAATTAAAATTTTTTCTTGATCTTAGGCCTAAGCTTAGATATTTAGTACTTAATCATTTGGCACTACCAAGAATTGTACAATCATAGCCCGTAATGGTTTTTAAATGATCCTACACCGAAGTACTTCAGTTTTCAAATAGAATCAAATAGGTAAATCTAAAAAAATTCTTCATAGACATAATAAGGCCAGGTAGATTTTTGTATTGTATGCATTGAATGGTTCATTTAAAAGATTATCCATATGTCTTGGCCTAACGTGATAAATACCCTGCGCCAAGTTATCTGACAAATATGCCTGTTAGATTTGGTTGGTGTATGTCAGGGTAAAATGTTTTAGCAAAGTTATATCAGAATCTGTCTTTTAAAAATGCATCCAATTATTGTTACACTTAGGTGAGCGTATTCAGGGTCATCATGACCTTTGTTTTAACATTTATTAAATTGCCAAACTCTTGTTGTTCAGCAAATGCCTTACATGTAATATTAAACTTATAATTGTAAATTTTAATTTTACATTTTAAACCATCAATATTTGGATCTATTCAAATACATTTTGATTAACAAAGATATTTCATTTTATAATATTTATTTTTTCCGATTTCTTACCTTAATTTTTACTTAATTTTTTTCTTAAGTAGAATACCTAAATCAAAAAATCTTAAAGATAAGAAAAATATTAATATTTTGCATAGGTTTATTGCAAAACTTGTGTGATGCAGATTGTCTAAATACTATTGCATTTTTCTGTAAATCTATTTGATAAGCATTGATTAAGGCAAATTCCTACACATGAAAAAAATCTATCATTATATGTATATATGATGCCTTGAAAATTATATAATCATGGAATGTTAAAGAATTTTTTTTCAAACATTTCATATTTATTATAAAATAGTCTTTTTGTGTATTCAGATTGCTTGTGAAACTAATATATACACAGTTTTTGGTCAGTCAGTTTTGATTTACTCATATGTACTTTTTGGATGAGATAACATGATAGTGACTGTGTCCTCTGCTGTTTTAAATGGTATCGAAGTTAAATTAAGGCTCTAAACCTGTACACCGGTAGTTCTCAAAGCACTTTTACATTTTATTTCACATATATAAGTAGTAAAACTTAATAGAAATTGTCCAAAAATGGCTATTTAAGTGTTTTATGCAAAGTTTCTTCTGAAATGTTAAAATTAAGAAAATATTTTCGTGATCACCTGTGTTTCCTTAAAGTTAGGTTAAATTAAGGAAAAAATATGCATCTTAATACTTCTTCTTTGTGACACATTTTCACTGTGAAGAATTGAAATGTTGGACTTTTTTTTCAGGACTTGCTTTCCCCTAGGTTATTAGGGTTTTAGCCATACATGAGTTTGTGACACAACATTTGATAAGTTGGCACTGTTGGAGAATTATCTCAGTCAGTAATAGTTCTAATAAATAAAGAAGAAAAAGGAACAGTAACATGTAAAACACACAGCAGTATTATGTAAAATACACATTGTACATTTACTAGCATTTTCATTTTAATGAACCCTCTTTTTAAGAGGTGTAAAATGTTCACATGTTATTTGTATGAAGTGCATTATATGATAACTGTTGATAACTCATTGCAGTTGTTGTTGGATCAGCCAGACTTCCTTGTTGTGGGTGTGGTGGGGATGCAGGGGTGTGGCAAGTCCACCATTCTCTCCCTGCTGGCAGGGAACTCCCCACAGGACTCATACAGGTACATACTCATAAATATTACCACCTGCCTACATGTCTATTTTTAATCCTCACCGTGTAGCGGAGGGGGGTTATAGAATGCCTTACATCATGTCCTCCGTCGCGTTCATCTCGTCATCGTCAGTGTGTCGAAACATTTTACAGTGTCGTCCATATCTCTGACGCTGACACATTTTCTTCAAACTCGCTAAAATTTAACCTCATATGAGCTGATGTGCAGAAGGCATGAAGCGTAAGCTGCTCAGTAAGGCATACTTAGGTCAATGTTATTTCTGTCCGTCTCACTTCTCATGCGTTGGACACATTTCTTCAACTCGCTAAAAGTACTCATGAACTGAATTCTTGCAGAAGCATGAGGCGGTCACCTGCTCCAAGTCAAGGTCATACCCTGAAGTCAATTTATTTTCGTGTCCGCTTTCATATTACATGAACGCTTGAACATTTCATTCAACTTGGCTAAATGTTACTCATGGTGAAGTGCAGAAGCATGAGGCGTCACGCTGGCTAAGCAAGTCACTTGAAGTCAATGTTTTCTGTTCGCCCATATCATGAACGTTGGACTCTTTTTTCAACTTGCAAAAATGTTAAATATTGCTGATGTGCAGAAAGCATGAGGGTAAGCGGTCAAGGTCAGGTCAACTATGAAGGTCAATGTTAATTTTCGTGTCTTCCCATAATCTTCATGAACGCTTAGGACACATTTTCTTCAAAACGCTAAATGTTAACCTCATTGAGTGATGTGCGAGCATGAGCGTCAAGCTGCTCAAGTCAAGGTTCATACTTTAGTCAAATGTATTATTTCATGTCCGCTCCATAATCTCATGAACGCTTGAACATTTTCTTAAACTCGCTAAAAATGTTAACCCATGAGTGATGCAGAAGATGCGGTCATGCTGTCAGTCAGTCATACTGAAAGTCAAATTTATTTCGTCGCTCCTATCTCATGAACGTTGGGCACATTTTTTCAAATCGCTAAAGTAACTCATTTGAGCTGATGTGCAGAAGCTGACGGTCACGCTGGCTCAAGTCAAGTATCTTGAAGTCAAATGTTATTTTCGTGTCCGCTCCATATCTCATGAACGCTTGGACACAATTTCTTCAAACTCGGCTAAAATGTTAACCTCATTGAGCTGATGTGCAGAAGGCATGAGGCGGTCACGCTGGCTCAAGGTCAAGGTCATCCTTGAAGGTCAAATGTTTAAGCCTCCACTTTTTCATGTCATCTCGATATCTCATGTCATGTTCACAATCATACAAATTATGTCATGATACATAAAGTTTTTAATTGAGTTACACATGTATTTTGTGGTTACCTAACACATCCTATACTTCATTGATGTTCACTTTTTGTACTGTTTCCCATGTAAAACTTGTCAGTAAACTTTTAATATATGTGCCTCCGAATTCTGAGATTCATACATAACTCCGGAAAGTTAAATTGTCTTAAACTGATCTTCTATGTCTGCTACAAGGTGAACATAATCCTATGACCAAACAAATTCTAATATTTGGCCAGCGGCGGGGGATATAGCTGTCCTTTGGACTGCCTTGTTATAAATATTCCTTAAACCTTGTAGACTTTTGTTTAAATGATTCATATCCTGTGGATATCATTTTGTCTTTAACAGTTTAAACTTAATTACATTATGTTGATTGGGAAACAAGTTCTTACAACTTATATACTATTCCCTCTCGACTGTTCCTGGGTTGGACCAGTATTTTGCGCCTAGGAAAGTCATGAATAATTCTTGCCTCGAACGGGGTTTGAATCCATAACAATGTAATACCCGATCTTTCAGGCTGATCAAGTTTTATACTGGTAGAATCATTCATTTATAGATTTTATGTAATAAAGAAACCAATATGATTCATGGAAAAAGTCTTGAACTCTTTGCCTGTTGGATATCACTGAATTTTCTCTTTTTAATTCAACAGAAGTTTTGTTTTCCCACCACAAAGCCGTGAGGTGAGAGAGGAATGTGGTCACATGACCAGTGGTGTTGACATTTACGTTACTTCACAGCGGATAATACTTCTTGACGCTCAGGTAATTTTCTTCAGAAAAAGGGAAATACAGGTTTCATTATATTCATATATAATCTGTATTCAGCTTCACTGTGCTTGTGACTTTGGATTGTCTTCAGCTATGAAGAAGTTTGAAGCTTAACATAATTATATATAAACCAAAAATGTACCATGATGATAAGATTTGGATTGTCTTTACATAAATTCATATATTCATTGTAGTACACCACATTATTGCCAATTTTTAATTGAAAGTAGATCTAGTTTAAGGTTATCTTTGAAACAGTAGTGGCCTTGATAAGAATTTGCCTGAGACTGGTGAAACAAACTGGACGTCATTTATTGTGATTTTACATCTCAGTCAGCATGACATAACTTGAAAAAAGGCATACAGGAATCTTTTATCATTATGAAAACATTTTTGAATGATCATTTCTTTAATATTATAAGCCCAGAATAAAAATCTAATCTTTCAGCCAAAACTAAATGATATTAACTCTGACAATATTTGTGAACAAAGAAAGAAATGTTTTTTGATAAATTATCACAATGGCTTTGTTCCAGCCTATGCTTAGTGCATCTGTACTGGATCAGCTGATTCATAATGAGAAGAAAATTCCACCAGAGTTCTCCACGGCTGAGAACTTTGCTGAAGTACAGGTAAGCTGGAGTAGTCATAGGCCTTGTTTTAAATGAGCTTTTGTATAAATAAGATTAATATATTTATTAGTGATTTGTAAAGCAGTGTTGTATGCAATGGATTATGCATCATGGTACATAAACCATGTAGCATGGGTAAAAATCATAAAAAGAATTTGAATTGAAAAAAAATTAAAAAAATAGGAACTGCCGAAATGCTGATGTGATTTTTGTGTCGCCTGCATAGCATGGCAGACACATAGGGATCACTTTGTCCGTCGTCGTCGTCGGCGTCGTCGTCGGTGTCGTCGGCGTCGTCGGCGTCACACTTTCTTGTCCGGAGCATAACTCGAAAAGTATTTGAGGTATCACCTTGAAACTTAAAACATGGATAGATCACATTGAGGTGGAGTGCAGTGCACAAGAATGATAACTCTGACTTTCGTATTTTCTGGGTTGTTACCTTTTGTTGGTCGGCGTCACTCTTTCTTGTCCGGAGCATAACTCGAAAAGTATTTGAGGTATCACCTTGAAACTTAAAACATGGATAGATCACATTGAGGTGGAGTGCAGTGCACAAGAATGATAACTCTGACTTTCGTATTTTCTGAGTTATTACCCTTTGTTGATTCTGAGATTTTATTTTTGTCCGGACCATAACTCGAAAAGTATTTGAGGTATTACTTTGAAACCTCACAGGTGGAAAGATCTCATGGGTGCATTTTTTGGATAATTAAATTTAATTCCTTAAATTTAGTATCCTTGGTCGAGTGCAGTACACAAGAATGATAACTCAATAATGATAATGATGACTACAAACTTGCAACATATATATAATTAACGTCATAAGTGCTTAATGACGTCATAATTTTTCTTACAGTTAATGTTTTGAATTCTTGAAAATTCCTTTTCCCCCCCCCCCCCAAGAATGATAACTCAATAATGTGTGTGTGTGTGTGTGTGATTTGGTGTTATTTTGTACCTCACAAAATAGATTATGCTTTATCAATAATTTGTCAAAAGATCGATTTTCTAGTCAATTCTTTCATCAAACATGCTTAAATGCAGGCGACACAAGTGTTCCGAGGAACACCCACATCTAGTCTTATTTCTTTAGTACCGTCAAAAATTATATTGTGATAGAATTCCAAGAATCAGAATATCTCAATTAATCATTGAGGCCGTCATCCTAATTAGATAATAGATTTCTGACTTTGAATCAGTCCAGTAATAATTTGGCTAATATGTCATTCTATGAATTGTAAAAAAAAATCTGTATTTATTTAGAACAGGAACACTTACTTTCATACCTCCAAACTGAAACCCAAAGCAGATTTGTTTTTCCACATTTAATGAACAATAGAATAATAAATATGTTTCAAAACTAAAATCAATCACCTTGTCAGCCATGTTTGTTTACCATGTTAAATCACTCTGACAGAGGACGAGGCAGAATCAAAGAATACCTTGTACTACTTCAAAATACTTTTGTCTGATGTAATGTTGCATAGAAAAAAAACAATTGAAATGTCTTGGAACATTTTGGCTATGCAACACACCCTAGGTCACTCATTGACCAGAAAATAGCACGAACATGTCAGACATGAAGCTCACTCTCCTTGTATCCATGCCAGTGTCTTCAGATGCTCACGTTCCTACTGACGGTGTGTAACGTGGTGCTGGTGGTACAGGACTGGTTCCTTGACATGTCCCTCATGCGTCTCCTGCAGACAGCCGAAATGCTCAAGCCATCCACCCCCTCGTCTAGCCAGCACGAGACAAGCAGTGGACAGGAAGATCAACCAGATTTCTTTCCTCACATTGGTAATGGAACAGGTTTCGAGGGTTATTCCATTGAAGGAAAAAATGAAACTTTGATGTTTTCAGAAATACATATAGGGAGTACCTAAACACTTGGCATGGGTTTCGTAATGTATTCATTACTCCATGCATATAAATATAAATGTAAATTTGACACCAGTTTGCATCAGGCAATTAGAATTGATATTTAAGTATTATATATATTTTTTAATTGACTTCAGATGTTAAAAGAAACACTTACAAAATTTTAGAATATGAAACCAAATTTGTTTTTTTGGAAATCTGTATTATAGACATCAAAGGGAGCAAACTCTAATGAAGTTATTATCTTTATACCCTCTCACCCCATTTCCCATTTCTTGTTTAAGATTCAAAATTAATTTATTTTTTTCAGTGAATAGAATAGTTGTTAGAAATACAATGATATTAAAGGTATATCCAGTATAAATTTAAATATCAAAGATTTTTTGGAATAGACCCAAAACAATGGACAAACTGACTGTCTTTTGAAAGTAAGTGTTGAACATTCTAAAAACCCAAAGTTATTTTTCATGGTCACAAAATTTGGTATTGACTCTGATAATTCACATGTAATTAAAGTTTGCATTCATAAGAAAAATATTACCCTAGACTTAACCCTTTCCCTCATAGAGGACACCATAAAAAGACCTATGCGAACAGCATAAAACCAGATCAGCCTGCAAGTAACTCGCAGGCTGATCAGGTTTTATGCTGTTCGCTGCTCCTCAGTGGTCTGGAAATGAGGATTTTGTAATTAAATTTGGTAAGGTTTAACTGTGGTTTTCTGCAGATAAGGCTTTATGTGATACCTATTGAGGGCGTCAAAATGAGTATATATGAGGGAAAGGGTTAATCTAATGATATATTCCTTTTGGTCACAAGATAATTTAATGAATACAGTTGAACCTGTACATATAGCGTCCACCTGTATTAAGCGGTCAACCTGCATTTAGCGGTCTGTTTTGATATCACCAAAACAAGCACTTTGTTATTTGTTCAACCTTCATGTAAGGTCCACCTCTTTTATGAGGTCACATTCTCTCGTTCCCTTGACTGACTGCTTAAGACAGGTTTGTCTGTAGACACCTTTTATTGTTAGTCTTCTACACCACCCAAAAGAATAAGACTCTCTTGCTATAATGCAGGGTATTTTTTCAGAAAAGGATATATTTTTTGTCCACCATGTTTTTTTTTTGTTGTTTTTTTTATCTATGTGCAAGATTTTCTAAATCCTTGTTTTGGTTCATTAGTACTTTGTGTACAAATTATAAATTGCATTTATACATCCAAAGCATATTAAATTTGCTGTAAGGGTCATCTTATAAGTATATATCACTTGTCTTTACTCAGTTTCTCTTTATCATTTTAAGGGAAGTATCTCTCTGTATTGCAGTATTTGTTCAAAATAAGGCTGGCCGAGAGGACTTCAGTGTGGAGAGTTTCACAGGCATGCAAGAGACCCTTAACTCCATCTTTAACAGCTCCAAACTGAAAATGAAAGGTACTTTTCTATGGCTTGTTTTGTTGCCATGGTCCAGTGGTAGGTTACATGAATGAAGATTCAAAGATTTGGGTTTAAACAAATTTTTATCACTTTCTTTGGTGAAAAATATTGGTTCAACACAGGAACTGTTGATAAAGACAGTTGTAAGAAATTGTTTTCCAATGAATGTAAAAAGAAATAACTTAGCTTTACATATCATCTTAACTTTAGAGACTGTGTAGTAAATCTTTAATATTTGTGCTATTCATTTCTGTAAGTATTTGAATATTTGTAGAAGGACTGCTTTGACTAAAATTGAATATGCCAGGACCTTAAATAGGTAAATTGAAACTGAATATATATTTAGGTAAGAATATATCAAATTTCTAATTTTCTGATTTACTGGTACATGTAGTTATTTTCATAATCTTTCTTTTTAATTCTTTGCCAGATGATGTTACCATGGCAACAGGACGGCAGACATTTGGCCTGAACCCTACTTTCACAAAATCCAATCTGAATTTGTTCCTTTTGCCGGCCATGGACAATGAAGCGCCAGAGAACAGTGGTAAATATCACAATGCATGCAATATGTAACTTCCATGACAATGCCAAGTCAGTGTTTAAAACTGGATATGAGATTATGTTGTCTAATGAGTTTCTTACAGTCAGTCATGTTGAATTGTTAAGGTTTCTGTATTTCAAATAAGTACAGTGGAAATTCCCTCATTCAGACATTCTGTGGGCCTGTGAAATGTTTAGATAAAAGAAAATTACAGGTTTTAGAAGATCAGTACATGTGGAACCAGTTATGGTATACTTTCGCTTTCACAAGTATAGATGTGTTTTTATGCTCACCGAAGGTGACGCATATAGTCGCCGCTTCGTCCGTTTGTCCGTCACACTTTCCTTGTCCGGACTATTTCTCAGGAACTAACGGCTTGAATTCAACGAAACTTTATGGGAAGCTTTATTACCAAGAGGAGATGCGCATATCCTCAGCATGACCCGGTTCCTAAATTTTTCAAAGAGTTATGGCCCATTGACTTTTCGGCCTATAGTACATATTGCATGATTCTTGTCCGGGCTATTTCTCAGGAACTAATGGCTTGAATTCAACGAAACTTTATGGGAAGCTTTATTACCAAGAGGAGATGCGCATATCCTCAGCATGACCCGGTTCCTAAATTTTTCAAAGAGTTATGGCCCATTGACTTTTCGGCCTATAGTACATATTGCATGATTCTTGTCCGGGCTATTTCTCAGGAACTAATGGCTTGAATTCAACGAAACTTTATCTGAAGCTTTATTACCAAGAGTAGATATGCATATCGTCGGCTGACCGGTTCCTAATTTTTCAAGAGTTATGGCCCTTACTTTTCGGCCTATAGTTCATTTGCATGATTATTGACCGGGCTATTTCTCAGGAAATAAAAGCCTTAATTCAACGAAACTTTATGGGAAGCTTAATTACCAAGAGTAGATACGCATATCGTCGGCGTGACCTGGTTCCTCAATTTTTCACAGAGTTATGGCCCCTTGATTTTTCGGCCTTTAGTACATATTGTATGATTCTTGTCCGGGCTATTTCTCAGGAACTAATAGCTTGATTTCAACAAAACTTTATGTGAAGCTTTATTACAAAGAGGAGATGCACATATCTTCGGCTTGACCCAGTTCCCACATCCTCCCACCCATTGACCAAGGTCTTATTTGTAACAATGACGTTCTTCGGGGAGCATCTGTCTGTTCTACTGACTTTCTTGTTACTGTTTAGTGTCATGCTGTTTTTCCAAGTAGGTTTCTATCAAGTTGTCATGGAATATAAAACCCTTACAACAATAAAGAGGTAACTATCAACTAATAGATTTGATAAGCCAGACAGCAAAACATAAAACTCAAGCCAGTTGGGTTACTTGGCATGTTAATATAACTCGCTTTCTATGACCATTTTCAATTTTTTTTGTTTAAATTAAGTCCTATATTTAAATTTGTGGTGGAGATGGGGCCAAAACACAACAAACACATGTTTCAGTGAAAATTTGATCTCGGTTAGTCGGTTGTGGCCATGTTGTTAGTCGGTTGTGACCCACTTTGACCTTGGCAATGTAGTATTGAACTTCAGTGAATACAGTATGACCTATATTACAGACAGTGTTCTGACACAGATGCCTGAGTATCGGGGCTTTCCCAGTTTCCACACACTTATGACATCACTCCGCAGTCAGATCTTTGCCATGCCACGGGAAGCTCACACCCACACCACACTGTCTGAGAAAAAATGGTAGGACATCGCTTTATTTATATATAAGTAGATGATTTGATGAAATTTAAATGATACTTAAAAAAGAATTATTTTTTTCCATGCATACTGTGTAGAAAATGAGTTATAAAATTGTGTGAATAAACAGAGGAGACCCTGACCAGATAGCTCCTAGAAGGATCTGTCTGATCTGGGTGTTTCTGTCTTTGCCAAGGCGTCCCAACGCATTTATTTGGGGTAAGAGTTAAATTGATTATGATTGAGATTGTATAGTTACAAAACCAACCAAAGAAGGTGGAAGACAATTAAAAAATACAAACAAAAATGATAAAATATAAACAATAAAATGTACCATAAAATCATTTATATGTAAAAAAAATACTGGTACATTATGTATGGACCATCTTGACTATTAACATTTTTTGTGTCGCCTGCATAGCATGGCAGACACATAGGGATCACTTTGTCCGTCGTCGTCGTCGGCGGCGGCGGCGTCGTCGTCGGCGTCACACTTTCTTGTCCGGAGCATAACTCGAAAAGTATTTGAGGTATCACCTTGAAACTTAAAACATGGATAGATCACATTGAGGTGGAGTGCAGTGCAAAGAATTAACTCTGATTTTTGTTATTACCCTTTTTGATTCTGAGATTTTAATTTTGTCCGGACCATAACTCAAAAAGTATTTGAGGTATCACCTTGAAACTTAAAACATGGATAGATCTCATTGAAGAGGAGTGCAGTTCACATAAATGATAACTCTCACTTTCTTTTCTCCTGAGTTATTGTCCTTTGTTGATTCTCAGTCTTTATTTTTGTCAGGAGCATAACATAAAAAGTATTTGAGTTTTTAATTTTGCAGTGATAAGAATGATAACTCTGTTTTATTTTCTGAGTTATTTCCCTTTGTTGATTTTCAGACTTAATTTTTGTCTGGGGCATAACTCGAAACGTATTTGAGGTGTTGACTTGAAACTTCATAGATCTCATTGGTCTGAGTGCAGTACACAAGAATGATAACTCAATAATGATAATGATGACTACAAACTTGCAACATATATATAATTAACGTCATAAGTGCTTAATGACGTCATAATTTTTCTTACAGTTAATGTTTTGAATTCATAGTCATTCTGACACTCCTCTGATGAAGACTGTATAGTCGAAAGTGCTCGGGAAAATTATTACATATTGCACTGTTTGAATATTTTATTCCCCCCCCCCCCCCCCCCCAAAAAAAAAAATATATATATGTGTGTGTGTGTGTGTGTGTGTGTGTGTGTGTGATTTGGTGTTATTTTGTTCCTCACAAAATAGATTATGCTTTATCAATAATTTGTCGAAAGATCGATTTTCTAGTCAATTCTTTCATCAAACATGCTTAAATGCAGGCGACACAAGTGTTCCGAGGAACACCCACATCTAGTTTTGTAATTATATTTGCAACAAAACTTGATCACATGCAATACCATTTGCAATAGCGTTTACTTATTCCAAGTATAAGTTAAATTCTTATTTTAAGCAAAGTAATGTTTGGTCTTTTTTCAAACAATTTATTTTTTATCATGTATTTCCTCAAACAATTTGTTCACTATTATTTAATTTATGATTGACAATAGCAGCCACTGAATCACTTCAAAATATGTGAACCTGAATTTATTTGTCTTTTATTTCTGCATTATACCAGGGTGTATTCATATTCACGAAAAAATATTTGTATTCAGGACCCTGTTTCGTGATGTGTATTCATATTCGCTACCTGGTGTATTTGTTACAGCTCTAATCATTTGTTATCTAATCATTTGTTATCTAATCATTTGTTATGTTTTGAAAGATGGATGAACCTTAACCCTTTCCCTCATAGAGGAACCATGAAAAGACCTATGCGAACAGCATAAAACCAGATCAGCCTGCGAGTTACTCGCAGGCTGATCAGGTTTTATGCTGTTCGCTGCTCCTCAGTGGTCTGGAAATGAGGATTTTGTAATTAAATTTGGTAAGGTTTAACTGTGGTTTTCTGCAGATCAGGCTTTATGTGATACCTATTGAGTGCGTCAAAATGAGTCTATATGAGGGACAGGGTTAAACAAAGGCAGAAAGACAACAAAGTTTTGTATGAAATGTCATTTAATTGAAACAAAAGTTTCCTCAGGAATCTGTAAATTATACCCAGTGTAATAAGAAGAATTCAAGATATTATTTTTTTCAAAGGAGTTTACCTCTACTGTTTTAATGTGTGTTGTATTCATGATAAATAAAGACATTAGACAGGAGGCAAAGACTATGAAGTGCTTGGAACATCACGGTCAGAGCATGCATGAAACAGGGTCTAATTAAGTTTGATAACTGTATAAAACATCAACAATATAAAAGAAAACTAAACACAGAAATTCATGATTGATTTTTTGATACATAATCACAACTTGTGGACACAAGATATCTAATAAATAGTTTAAGAGTATTGCTACATGATACTAAGAAAAACTATTTTTGGTGTCAATTGATGTTAATAAAATAACTTTTTTCTGGATGCAATTAGTGATGTTATATAGAGAGTTCACTGTACCAGCATTTTTTCCATATTCTGTAATTACAGTAAAAAAGCAACTAATATATTGTCTTTGCCAGTTTGGTTTAACAATTTATAGTCAAAGATAATTTGGAGGGTAGTCATTGCTTCCACAGTCAATCTAGTGATGTTATTTGATCTGCGTGTAAATAGAAAAATGAGCAGATATTTTTTCTGTGTTAATCCTATAAAGGATAGATAAATGACAAACTTATTATTTTCATTATTATAAAGTTCAAAGAATTTTTTACATGAAAGTCAAATTTGTAACATTTCTAAGTTCATATTCATAACATTTAATCAGATACCTTAAATTTCAATCACAAAAATATACACCCATCTTCTCATCCAATTCATATATTCTTTAATGTTATACAAAACGTAGGTTCCATTACGCTGCAAGGATATGGGATGCAATAAGGAAGTCTCAGCTTATAGCCGAGTACAACCGTCTCCTGCCCTGATGACTCTACATGCTTGTCAAGTGATCCTTGGATATTCTCCTTACACAAGATGACAGCGCTTCCTCTTGTTTAGTTACCATGGTGACTTCAAGCAACCTTGAAGAGTGAAAGTCATGTCGGGTGACATTAGTAAGTTTGAAGTGGTATGATAAACATGAAAATGACAAGGTTTTATCAGCATCCTTGTGACTGTATTTACAAAGACGAATACTTGTTAGAGAAAACAATGAAGGGCTTTTAGTGATGTCATTTTTTCCACAGGTATTTTTTTAAGGTGTTTGGAGAGAAAGAAGTATGAAAACTTTGTAATATGCATTCATGCTGATAAAAATTATATATTAAAAACCTGATTATCATCAATATTGCAATGAAAAAGGAAAACCTTAGAGTTTCAGAAATGTTCATTATACATTTTCAGTAGTGTTTAAAGATCAGCAGCATTGAACTATGTTTTAGCACCAGTGAGTGGATGCTAATTAGAAAATTTGCCTGTCTGTAATTTATTTTATTTGTGAAAGATTGATAAATATTGAACCCCTTGAATGATTTTAGCATAAATCACCACAAATTTTCACCATATTGAATTAATGTGTAGACATGTATAATGATAAGATTAAATCTTTTATTAAAGGTCAAGTTGCTATTAGACCGTCCCCGGTGGCTAAGTGGTAAGAGTGTCCGCCTTGGGAGCGGGAGGTCATGGGTTCAATCCCCGCCTGCAACATATCAAAGTCGTAAAAAATGGTACTAGTATAGCTCCCTTGCTGGACACTCAGCATATAAGGGTAGTTCCAGGACTGGTTAGTCTGATGTCAGGATAATGTGACTGGGTGTGGTATCATACCATTATGTCAATGGTGTGATACAAACTATATCTGTCTCAAGTCTCCAAAATTTCTTAAATGATGTTGGCTGGACGTTAAACCCAATAAACCAAAAAAAAAATAAATAAGATTACAAGGTTGCTATTAAAGAAGAAAAGCTCATATGGTTATATTTAATCCCCTCCTTAACTGATACACCACTGGAAGGATTTAAGAATATAATATCACTATTGTTCTCCATATTTTATCACATGTTTCAACTATGTTGGTAAAGGTCAAGGTTGCATTTTGGAGTTGAAATTGTTGAAATTCAAATTCATAAGATTATATTTCATGTGTTGAACCACTTGAATGATTTTGATGTAGAGCATGATAAATGTTAACCATATAAGGAGGATGTGCAGAGCGGATGTTACAGTTTGGATCAAGGTAAAGGTCACAGAGGTCAAAGGTCATATGACTATATAGCATGTCTGTTCCATATCTCTTGAACCCATGGACATTTTTTGACATAACTAACCACTATATTGAAAAGATGTGATTAAAGCTCTTAAAGTCTGTCTGCTCCATAACTTTTCAACTGCATGAATGATTTGAAATAACTTGCCACAAATGAACATCACACAGGCAGTATTTCAGTTATTTGGAGACGATGTCTACTTGAGACAGATATAGTGCTGCCACACTGCAGTATCACGCCATAGACCCTGTTATTCTATTCATGTGTGAAGGCAAATCCAACAGTTGCACAACCTGACCAAAATACACTCCCTCTAAAGACCACTTTTCCAGGGGGTTAGGCAATACTCGGTATAATTTGCTGATTTAAACTGCTGCAGGGCTCGAATTTAACTTTTCTAGCCACTTGCAAATTTTTGCGAGTAGCCGAAATTTCAACTTCTGAAATTTATCATTTACTTGCAATGCAATTTCATGAATGGTATAGATTTTTTGAGGGCAAACTGATAAATCATTTTCTATTAAGTGTCAGACACTTGAGTTAAGATATTAATAAATGAACTTTATAAAAGAAGTGGTAAACTTGTGTATTGCTTTGACACTTTGTTAATAAATGTTACATTTCAGCTGCATAAAATGATAAACACAAACAGTAAGACTGTGCACCCTTTGTAGTTATCAGGTAATGACAAGTATACAAAAACATTGAGTGTAAGTCTAGCAGGTGCACATATGTTTTAAATGCTATAGATTTTACTTGTCTCTATAAAGAAAACATGATGCCGATTTTGATTGGATTCAAAACTTTGGGCTCACAAAAATATGCGAGCAGCTGGAAAATAAATTTGCGAAATTCATTTCTCACTCGCATTTTGTGAGTTTGCAAGCGTAAAATTCGAGCCCTGCTGAAAAATCAGTGACTGAGGAAAAAATCTCATGTGTATGATTATTTCCCATGGAACAATGTGTGGAATTTTACACCAGCATGTAGATTAGGTGTTCGGTAAGTGCTGGGTGATTTACGTAGGTTTATGTTTCATTTTGGAATGAAATGGCCTATACCTACATTGGAAGGTCATTTACTTCAGTCAGCTGCAAAATCGTATTCCCTTGAAATTGAAAAAATGCATTCACTTTTGTTAAAGTATCAGTTGCATGTACTTGAATACTAATATAACAAATAAATATGATGTGTTGGTCATTTACTTTGTTCAGCTTAAAATCATTTTTGGAAATTCTCCATTTGTTCTCCAATTGTAGACGGTTTTAAACCTTGCCCTCATAGAGGAAACCATGAAAAGACCTATGCGAACAACATAAAACCAGATCAGCCTGCGAGTAACTCGCAGGCTAATCAGGTTTTATGCTGTTCGCTGCTCCTAAGTGGTCTGGAAATGAGGACTTTATAATTAAATTTGGTAAGGTTTAACTGTGGTTTTCTGCAGATCAGGCTTTATGTGGCACCTACTGAGTGTGTCAAAATGAGTCTATATGAGGGAAAGGGTTAAATTTCGTTGATCTAGTTTGACAAACCATGTCAACTGTCAACAGTGTTGTTTGATCTGGTAGCTTCACTGCTCATTTTACCAACACAGAGGTGGTTGTAATAAATTTACAAAGTAAGTATAAGTGTGTTTTAAATTCAAAACATCAATACAGCTTTGAGAATCAATTTTCTTCTATTATCCCCTGCTCAACTGAAGGTTTTGGAGAGGCTTTTGTTTTGATGTTATTTGTCCGTCCATCTGATCCTTCTGTCAGTCAGGAGCCATGCATCAGAAAAAGTTTGAGTCACTCGGAGTCACAAAACTTTAGAGGAATGTTTACCAGCATGAAATGTTGGATACCTGAGGCTTTGACCACTGCTCAAAGGTAAACGTCCCAGGTATTATGGACCACAATTCCTGATTTATCTGTCTAATGCAAGCCATAATGGACATTGGTCAAGGGATTTATGTCATGAATAGGTTTGATCAAGATTACTTCATAAATGCGGATGTTAGAGTTTAAAAAAGTAAAATGTTCAAGGGACACAACTGCTGACCTGCTAGTCCAATATCACCCATAATCAAGATTAGGTTATGTTCATTAACCCTTTCCCTCATAGAGGAAACCATGAAAAGACCTATGCGAACAGCATAAAACCAGATCAGCCTGTGAGTAACTCGCAGGCTGATCGGGTTTTATGCTGTTCGCTGCTCCTCAGTGGTCTGGAAATGAGGATTTTGTAATTAAATTTTGTAAGGTTTAACTGTGGTTTTCTGCAGATCAGGCTTTATGTGGTACCTATTGAGTGCGTCAAAATGAGTCTATATGAGGGAAAGGGTTAAATCTTCCGCTAAGTCTGCTTTCTAAATGCAGAAGCTTACGTATAAAAAAGGGAAATATTTCGGGTAAGCTTTGAAGTATGTCTCTCAGTTATGTAGAATTTAGCGATTGGGCCTATTTTGAATATCAAAAACAAAAGAAAAATAAAATAAAAAAATATTAGACCAGTGTGTAAAATGTGTTTGGTATGGTAAGAATTTATTACCTATTTCAAGTTTTTTTAGTTGAAACAATCAGGGTTTGTTTGTCGAATGCTATTATTTATTTATAATCAATAGCAAAATATGTTTCGTAAAGAGGATATGACATTTTTTTTTCTTCTGAAAATGATACCTGTGGATAAAAAGAAAAATAAATGAAAAGGGACGGTAAATTTTGTTTAGATTTTGCATAGAGGTGTACATATAGGCATACAACACAACAATATTGCTTATTTTTCAATTCTCCATCGTGAACATTTGGGTGTGTCTCCCTTTAAGTTAGATAATATATTTTGAAACTTAAAGATAATGGATCTAAGCCTTGAGCGATATAATAATAATATTTCTTGTGTTTTCTTTTTTACTTTAGCCTATATCTGTGCAAAGTCGTGTTATTTACCACACATCCGTGTTTATTTGCGGTGCAATACACCTACAATCTTTATGCAGCACGCTGCAAGGCTAGCTTGCGAGTTCAAATCAAGATAGAGAACTTGGTAATATTGAAATTTCATTTCAATCTACCTATAAAAATGAATAAGGAAAGAAAATATCATATATAAATGAAAGTAATTGATAAGGTTATTATTTCCTTGGCACAATGCAGTAATGAAATATACATTTATATTTTTGTGCTCTATTTAAAAACAACAACAGCAACTTTATTGGTTTATATTCTTATTAGATTTAAAATACATTGATTAAACTGTTCTTGTGCATTTGTTATTTCAAATCTGCCTTTTTTCATTTAAACAGATACTCCTGTAAATCTTAAAAAAAATGTAGGAAAGAGAGTGGGGCAATGTGTCAAGATTTTTCTTTAATACAAAAAAAAAATAAATGGACATACCCGGCCTACATCTGTGAAATTCAGGCGCTAAATTGTTTTATACACAGTATATAGCAGAAAGCGTCTGACTGATTCGGATTAAAGACAGACACAGTCACTTGTGATGTTGCCATGTGACAGCAGATGCTCTCTATCAGTAGGGGGTCTCGGAAACAGCATGTGCCTGGTGACTGGCCGGGTGAGGAACAAGGGGCACACAATGGGGATGTCCACTACAGGACACAAAAAATTACCAATTTCACCGAAATATAGCCTAGAAAATTGTATGACCAAGCCAGGTGGGGTTGGGGAGGGGCACGTGCCCCCCCTTCCCACCCCGGGTGAAAAAAAAATGTCGGTTTGGTTATCTGTGTAGAAGCGGTTGCTTATAGCGTCAACTTGAGTAAAACACTTGTGTAGAAAACTTGTGTAATTTGCAGGCTTCCTGCCTCAATTCCCGAGTGACTGAACCAGTGCTCGAGTCCACAGCGACAGTGAATCGGCGACAAACCATTCGACCACAGAACTCCATTCCCCTGTATAACATAGATTTTGTCTTTAGGAAGCTTAAATTAAGTAGTTTAATGATATAGTAGTTGATAATAAAGAAGGGATTTTTCAGGGTTATTTATGTCATTTATTGATATAAATCTTTATTCAACGGTAGAACGTAATGTCTGGTAACAACTTCAATTAGACGGTTTAGACAAACTAGCAGACTTTACAGAATAAAGGTATAGCGATGATGATATTGACGTAGACAAACGCATATTACAAGCCAAACTCAAAAGCTTTTTTGAATTATACTTTTTTTTTTTTTTAAATTTATGCACCAGTGACAGATAAAAACGAATTATACTTCACTCTATATGTACCATAATCAAATAAAAGCAACAGTACCATAATGCCATGTTACATTTTTACCTCAACAATACATGTATGGCACAATTTACTCACTGTCGTTTTTTATGTCAGTTCCTGCCCATCAATTTTACTTTCATATATTATCAAGAATATTCATTCCTCAACTAAAATAAAACTGAGCGATACTTTAACCCTTTCCCTCATAGAGGAAACCATGAAAAGACCTATGCGAACAGCATAAAACCAGATCAGCCTGCGAGTAACTCGCAGGCTGATCAGGTTTTATGCTGTTCGCTGCTCCTCAGTGGTCTGGAAATGAGGACTTTATAATTAAATTTGGTAAGGTTTAACTGTGGTTTTCTGCAGTCCAGGCTTTAGTGGTACCTATTGAGTGCGTCAAAATGAGTCTATATGAGGGAAAGGGTTAAATTTTGTTGATCTAGTTTGACAAACCATGTCAACTGTCATCAGTGTTGTTTGATCTGGTAGCTACACTGCTCATTTTACCAACACAGAGGTGGTTGTAATAAATTTACAAAAGTAAGTATAAGTGTGTTTTAAATTCAAAACATCAATACAGCTTTGAGAATCAATTTTCTTCTATTATCCCCTGCTCAACTGAAGGTTTTGGAGAGGCTTTTGTTTTGATGTTATTTGTCCGTCCATCCGATCCTTCTGTCAGTCAGGAGCCATGCATCAGAAAAAGTTTGAGTCACTCGGAGTCACAAAACTTTACAGGAATGTTTACCAGGATAAAATGTTGGATACCTGAGGCTTTGACCACTGCTCAAAGGTAAACGTCCCAGGTATTATGGACCACAATTCCAGATTTATCTGTCTAATGCAAGCCATAATGGACATTGGTCAAGGGATTTATGTCATGAATAGGTTTGATCAAGATTACTTCGTAAATGCGGATGTTAGAGTTTAAAAAAGTAAAATGTTTCAAGGGACACAACTGCTGACCTGCTAGTGCAATATCACCCATAATCAAGATTAGGTTATGTTCATTAACCCTTTCCCTCATAGAGGAAACCATGAAAAAACCTATGCGAACAGCATAAAACCAGATCAGCCTGCGAGTAACTCGCAGGCTGATCAGGTTTTATGCTGTTCGCTGCTCCTCAGTGGTCTGGAAATGAGGACTTTATAATTAAATTTGGTAAGGTTTAACTGTGGTTTTCTGCAGATCAGGCTTTATGTGGTACCTATTGAGTGCGTCAAAATGAGTCTATATGAGGGAAAGGGTTAAATCTTCCGCTAAGTCTGCTTTCTAAATGCAGAAGCTTACGTATAAAAAAGGGAAATATTTCGGGTAAGCTTTGAAGTATGTCTCTCAGTTATGTAGAATTTAGCGATTGGGCCTATTTTGAATATCAAAAAAAAAAAAAAAAAAAAAAAAAAAAAAAAATCAGTGTGTAAAATGTGTTTGGTATGGTAAGAATTTATTACCTATTTCAAGTATTTTTAGTTGAAACAATCAGGGTTTGTTTGTCGAATGCTATTATTTATTTATAATCAATAGCAAAATATGTTTCGTAAAGAGGATATGACATTTTTTTTTCTTCTGAAAATGATACCTGTGGATAAAAAGAAAAATAAATGAAAAGGGACGGTAAATTTTGTTTAGATTTTGCATAGAGGTGTACATATAGGCATACAACACAACAATATTGCTTATTTTTCAATTCTCCATCGTGAACATTTGGGTGTGTCTCCCTTAAAGTTAGATAATATATTTTGAAACTTAAAGATAATGGATCTAAGCCTTGAGCGATATAATAATATTTCTTGTGTTTTCTTTTTTACTTTAGCCTATATCTGTGCAAAGTCGTGTTATTTACCATACATCCGTGTTTATATGCGGTGCAATACACCTACACTGTACCTGCAATCTTTATGCAGCACGCTGCAAGGCTAGCTTGCGAGTTCAAATCAAGATAGTAATATTGAAATTTATTTCAATATACCTATAAAAATGAATAAGGAAAGAAAATATCATACATAAATGAAAGTAATTGATAAGGTTATTATTTCCTTGGCACAATGCAGTAATGAAATATACATTTATATTTTTGTGTTCTGTTTAAAAACAATAGAAACTTTATTGGTTTATATTCTTATTAGATTTAAAATACATTGATTAAACTGTTCTTGTGCATTTGTTATTTCATATCTGCCTTTTTTCAGATACTCCTGTAAATCTGAAAAAAAATGTAGGAAAGAGAGTGGGGCAATGTGTCAAGATTTTTCTTTAATACAAAAAAAATGGACATTCCCGGCCTACATCTGTGAAATTCAGGCGCTAAATTGTTATATACACAGTATATAGTAGAAAGCGTCTGACTGATTCGGATTAAAGGCAGATACAGTCACTTGTGATGTTGCCATGTGACAGCAGATGCTCTCTATCAGTAGGGGGTCTCGGAAACAGCATGTGCCTGGTGACTGACCGGGTGAGGAACAAGGGGCACACAATGGGGATGTCCACTACAGGACACAAAAAATTACCAATTTCACCGAAATATAGCCTAGAAAATTGTATGACCAAGCCAGGTGGGGTTGGGGAGGGGCACGTGCCCCCCCCCCCTTCCCACCCCGGGTGAAAAAAAAATGTCGGTTTGGTTATCTGTGTAGAAGCGGTTGCTTATAGCGTCAACTTGAGTAAAACACTTGTGTAGAAAACTTGTGTAATTTGCAGGCTTCCTGCCTCAATTCCCGAGTGACTGAACCAGTGCTCGAGTCCACAGCGACAGTGAATCGGGGACAAACCATTCGACCACAGAACTCCATTCCCCTGTATAACATAGATTTTGTCTTTAGGAAGCTTAAATTAAGTAGTTTAATGATATAGTAGTTGATAATAAAGAAGGGATTTTTCAGGGTTATTTATGTCATTTATTGATATAAATCTTTATTCAACGGTAGAACGTAATGTCTGGTAACAACTTCAATTAGACGGTTTAGACAAACTAGCAGACTTTACAGAATAAAGGTATAGCGATGATGATATTGACGTAGACAAACGCATATTACAAGCCAAACTCAAAAGCTTTTTTGAATTATACTTATTATTTTCAAGAATAGTCATTCCTCAACTAAAAATAAAACTAAGCAATACCTTAAGAGCGACGCCCATTGTATGCTGTATGCTTGCTTGAAAATTATGTGTAGGTGTAATATAATCTTGGGATTTAATTAAACTTGAACTGATATAAATTGTTTAATTACTGATATTTCGATTGAGGATTAGTCGTCTGGTGTATTTCGTTTTCTGTTTAATTGTGAAAAATATCTTGATGGTAAAACGATTGAAATAACGTGCTGAATATTACAGCCTCGGCGTTCTATATTGGTTGCATAATGTGATCGACCTGCACTAGACCCGAGGGTCAGACATGTTAAAATGATAAGATAAGAATGACATGTGTTGACACACTGGCACAAAGAAGTCCAGAAATTGGACCCCCCCCCCCTGAAATCTGAAAACCGCAATGAACATCAATTTAATTAAACATGTTAAAATCTCCGTTTAGGAGAAAAAAGGCTTTCTATATATTTTCTATATATGTATGTGTATGTTTACATTAAAAAATAACATAAAAATTCATTGGCAAATTGAAATATTAAAAAACACTTTGAGAAAAAATAACACATAATAATATATAAATTATATATTATTTTAACAATATAATACATGTAGTTTAATATTTAAATAAAGAAAACATGAGAAATAACGTTCCAAAGACAAGACCAATTAAGTTTAAATCATGCTCATATTTGTTAAGTGCCTGATTTGTTCTGTAATTAATTAGCTGTAAAAAAATCGGTTCTGAAAAATTGCTAGCACATGAAGAATATCAGAACACCATAAAAAATAACATAAAAATAATTCTTATTTTTCTTAATCGTTTTGACTAGTATATTGCTATTGAGTCATTTGACTGTACAATGTATTTCTAAAATCAAAACTTCTCATTTAATTTGACGTTCGAGAATAGAATTTATTCATTCAGGGTAAAGGGATTCGATAGACTTTCATTTGTAATGCCTCATCTTAACAAGTATATAAAAATCATTTATTGTACCTTGATTAATTAATGAAAATGTCTGAACTGCCTATTAACCTAAGATTGAATTGCACGTATTATATCATTTCACTACAGAATTTATCTATAAATCTGCATTATTTTCTGGAAAAAAAAAGAGGAAATATGCTCTTAAAAAGTAGAACTATCAGCGACTATAGGTATATCCTCAGCGACTAGTGAAAGAAACACGTAGAATTTGGGTAGACGTCCTTCAGGACAATGCAAATCATGTGTAAATGATATATAAAGGATACACTAAGGGAGAGAGTGATCCTTATGATTAACAACTTGGAAATAAAAGCAAACTGAAAAGCGAATACATTATTAAATATATTTAATGGGAACATTTTTTTAAGTTTATTTTTTATTATGGACAAAGGAAGCAGCACAGTCCGCGGAGTTGCTATAGTCTCCAACACAGGAGGCAAAGGCCATCACGTGGGCTATCTCGTTTTGTTCGTGAACTCCCGTTAACAGATGGGACATGGGGCCCTTTGCGAAGATTCCGACGTCATCCCCACCGTGCGTCTCGGAAGACTTGGGTACAGCGCTCTGTTGGACGTAGTGTTTGTCCGCTAGAGAGAAAAACGAGACTTTAAGTATTTGGTTGTTGAGTAAACAGATGGTGATGTTTGGTTGGTAATCTTTAGTAGGAAATGCATTAAGGTTCTGGAGCTAATGCATTACCTTTAATCAAAGAGCATCTTTAAATAAGCTGAAATTACAATTTCTTTGCTGATGATGGTGTGGGTTCGAATCTGTCGTGTCATTTTGTTCTTCCATTTTTTCTCTCTGGCCATTATTTCTGTATCACCCAGAGCTTATTTAGAAAGAAAAAAAGCTTAATGAATGAGTTTGTAAAAATGAATGTAAAAAAGGGAATGAATGAAAAAAGTAGGATGTACATGTATCCTCTTATCATTTCTGTAGGATATGCTTTCTATCAAGTTCTATTAAAAAATAAAATGCAAAATTACTTGTGTCTACATTAGTGATATCCGGTCGGTGTCCATTGACAATCTTGTAGCCGGGACCGTCGGCGTATAGCAAGGTAGTGTAGGGGTGTCCGTCGTCGGCACTGGAGGAATGGGCGCTGTTTCCATGGCCGTGAGCAACCTTACCTGTTTACCAAGTTGTATGTATGTATGTTTTATCCTCACGCCAATGAAATTTGACAATAGATATGTAAACTGTACGAGTAGATCTTAGCCATAGAGATATCTCTTATAGTATAGGCATGAATATAATGTATATAATGCATAACTTCTGCCTTTGTAATAAGTTGGGTGTTGTCAATGACCATAACAAAATGGAAAATTCATTTATTAGTATTTCTGATTTTATTCGTTTACCAGTGATAAAATTCATGATGTTAAGAAAAAAACCCATCAAGGTTAATGTTCGGGTATTCTTATGTGTATTGATCTTTTTTTAAGTGAAATGTTTATGGCAATAGCATTTGTTATACTTTTGGGGAAGTGTATTGCCAAGTGGTACAAAATTAATAAAATAAATATATTTATAACTTTGCTTTTGTCTGTTTTACCCATTCCAACAGTTCAAACTATTTTAATTACTCCGTAGAAGCTTACTGACCATAAAGTCAAATAGTTACAAGACATTGTGGAACAGAAATTCTTAGATATCTTCATGCATTTCCTAAATGTATTTTGGCTTACCAAGGATGTCATTTCCTCTGCCAGGGTATCCAGCAATAGACATGACGTGGGCGTGGTCGGCTGTGACGACTATCAGAGTATCGTTGTCATTGGTCAAATCGTCTCCCTTAGCTACGGCATCGTCAAATGCAAGGGTGTCGTAGAGGGCTAGTTTAGCTCTACTGGCGTGATGACCATGGTCGATGTTACCGCCTTTAAATAAGACATAAATACATAAATCAATATCACAATGTAGACATCTCAGAACATCTCTTGGTGCAGGATTTGCTGTTAATAATCAGTATGTTATTAAGAAAAATATGCTGATCACAGGGAATAGGTCTATTTATAAAATTATGTATAGATAACCCTATTATGTTATCGATATATATGGACAGTATGGACTATAAGCTGATTCCCTGTGATGCTGAATCGGAAAATCGTTGGCGATGTACTGTTCAAAAGTACCCAAAATGAATGAAATACTGTATTCAAGCAAACACATGTTAATGTTTGCAGGCTTATTATAATATTTACATAATGATCGGCGGAGTGTCTGAATAATTCAAACAATCAAAGTCTGCAACTTCCGGTACATACCTTCGACAAGAAGGAAAAATCCTTTCGGGTTCTTGCTGAGAATCTGTATGGCCTTTTCTGTCATTTCTGCCACGGATGGTTCGCCGGCTTTCTCGTGATTTGGATCATGTCTCTCGAACTCGTAGTTCATGTGGGAGTACTCAAACAAAGCTAAGGACAAAGAGTGTTTAACGATGAGGATAAACACTGCAAGATTATTATTATTATTATTATTATTATTGATTATTAGAATAATATGAAATACTTTGAAGAAATCCTACTGAAGGGAAAATAAATCTGACCTTTATCTGAAGGTGTCTGTTTAAGAGGTTAAGTCATCTATAAATCAAGTGCAGGGAATCCAGTAACTGGCCTTTGTTCACAGGCTAGTTGCTTAATATTCAAAAGTTATCGCTAATACAAGTAAGAAAGTTTTATAAAATGTAATTATAAGCATCTGCTATTTGTGTAC
Organism: Solen grandis; assembly: GCA_021229015.1. Classification (NCBI taxonomy): domain Eukaryota; kingdom Metazoa; phylum Mollusca; class Bivalvia; order Adapedonta; family Solenidae; genus Solen; species Solen grandis. The sequence goes on from CM037782.1 coordinate 58,093,030, forward strand.
ATGCTTATTTGTAAATCATCATTTAAATGATTTGATATACAAAAGGTTCTTTAATGAAACGGAGAAATGAAAAACGTATGTGATTTTTCTAATTATTATTTTCTTCAATATTTTTTTCTTTTCTTTTCATTTGTTTACTTCTTAATAAGCGTCCTGACTGTATACCTTATATCTTGAATCTTATCTTTTAACTGACTAGTTTTGACACCATTTTCCACTTGATAAATTAGCAAAGTGCTGCCAAGGCATATATTTTAAACAGCGCAACCTACATGGAAAGGGATTATTACAAAAAATTGCTGTATTGAAATCTGTCAAATGAGAGAACATGTAAATCTGTAGGATGGACATTAACTATGTTTTTGCTGTGTCTCTTTCAGTTTAGACAGCAAACTGGTGTACATTATTTATGTTCTTAAAATGTTTCTTACCCATAATAGAGTCTGTGGTGGCCGGGTTCACGGTCTTGAAGTCAGTTTCATTCCAAACATATCTGTAGTTTCGGCCCAATCCGTGTTGACCGTCCATCCATTCCTGTAAATGAAATATGAACCTAACGTATTGTCATTAATACGAAATTCTAGACAATATTTGCATCTTTCTTAAGCAAACTATACGGTATTTAACAGGAGAAAGTGGAAAGGACAGTGAATAATTGCATTGTACATCTCAGTTTGATGCTAAAGTTTTGTTATTCGAGTTAGTTGACAAAGTACCTGAACCAGATCCCTGCCGTCCCTCCTCCCGTAGTGAGCGTTAGAGCCATGTTCTGGGTCCGACTGGTTGTACTGACGGAAAAATCGACGACCACCGCCCATTATGACCTGTTAGTACAAAAATGATATATGCAATATTACTTACAGTTTGTCTTATTTAATCGTCCAATGAAAAGCTTGTATTGCGTTCAAAAATTGAACAATATATCGCATAAAATGAACCGTAAGGTCTTGATATTGTGTATATGGTGTGTATGCTATTTGTGCTACGTTTCTTTATGTCTGTAACTTGTACAGTGTTAATATATTTTATGTCTTTACTTGTATATCGTGTTACTTATGCTATGTTTCTCAATGTCTATATTTGTACATCTAGTTACCTGTGTTAATTTACTTAATGTATGTACTCGTACGTCGTGTTACCTGTTTTTGTTTACGTAACATCGTTTTACGTGTTTTTAGTACATCGTGTTACGTGATACCTGTATTTGTTTGTAGTCCTCTATCAGCTGGCGAGCGATGTCCCTACATTTGCCATTCAAGTGGCTTGTATAATGGTCTCCCTCCCAGCCACGGTCGGCAACATTGGCGTACAGACTGGCCGGGGTGGCGTGGGTCACACGTGTTGTTGTCACAAAACCGACGGACTTGCCTGTATAGCGTAATAAAGATATTGATGTAAATAAATGTGAATTTAGTTCCTACAACCTTTCACGCTGTTTTCACACTTCAAGGAAGGTGTATCAATACTTAAACACATACCAATTTTGTCTTAAACATTAATAAGTGAGTCGTTCTCGTATCATTTTATGTTTTCCTTGCAAAATAACATGTATTTACAATATGTATAGAAAAAGTTCACTGACAATGATATTCAGACTATGCTGAATTCTCCCTAGAATATATATATATATATATTTATTTAATAATTGTTGCAGAAGAAAAAAAAGATGAACATTTTCAAATAATTAATGCTTCTATTAAAATCGACATATGTTTACCGACATTTGCAATTTGTGTCATAACAGGGCCTTTCATGGTAAATATTGCATCAAAGAAGAAATATATTTAACAAATGAATAGTAAACATGTTTTATTTCAGTATATTTCAATCATAGGCTTAAATCAGGAAATTTGAAGGCTTCACAACAGAGCCAATCAACTTAGTTGTATTATTTATGTATGATTTTGTCCCCGAATAGTGATCAATTAATTAAATGTCCACTTCCCAAAATTGGATCACTTCTTTAAAATATCTATGTATAATTGTATACACGTGATAATAATTTACAATGGAACAGCAAACTATTGAAATACCAGCGGCCATAGACCAGTCCAAGATTGAAGTCAGTTCCGCCCCGGTTTGACTTGCGCAGTTACCACGAGTAACTCTAGCGTCAACGCCGAGAGTTCCAATGTTTGTTTTCACGCCGCAATGATAGGCCGTGGCAGATGACGCAGAATCTGTAACCTGTGAGTCCTGGCAGTAGGTCTGCGTGAAGAAAGTGTACAAAAACTTTAATAAGTAAGAATAATGAGACTAAAATTATTTATCTACACTTCTTTGAAATACTTTAATTATGTTTATTTGCAACAGAGGTAATTTAATAGGTTCGTTAATGACGCTTAATGTATATAGTAAAGGTTTTCAAAATACCTCGCTAATTTGGGGAATTTGTTACATACGTATATATAATTATGATACCTATTTTTTTCTTAATTCAAAGTCCTGCGTATTCCTTAATTTCGTGGGGAAATCATCCTGGTTTATTTCGTGACTTGTTTTATTCACGATTATTTACACTCGCGATATCTTTTCATGCAGTAGACCTCACGATTTTAAAGCACGAACCAGCTAATAAATGTATTTATGTAAACACACACACACACACACACACACACACACACACACTTCATATACATGTATTACAGTATGTGCTTCTGGAAAGGGTACCTTTGATAATCCTGTGACCGGGAACTTGTCGAAGCTGAGCTCCGCCTCCTCTCCTGTGTTACCTTGGAGCTGGCCCTTAAGAATCCGGCCCGCCGTCACAGTGGGGATGCTCATCCCATCGCCCAGGAAAATAATCACGTTCTTAGCAACACCGACGTTCTGGGGCATATTGGCGATTCTCAGGATGTTGGCCTTGGCATTTTGTCGCCAGAAATCTGGGGCTGTCAGGAGAAAGCGAGATTTATTGTTGATTGTCTGCGACGATATTTTAGTCATATGTGCTGCTGCAGTATTTTTAAGCAGCCTTTCTCTTTATCACATTTCTGTCATTTTACGTATATAGTTAGTAACCGGTACATTTTTATTTTATTTTTTTTTATTATGCTCTGGCGTTGTGCTAAGCTATTATAAAGTTTTATTTTAATATGTAAATATTCATCTTTTGCAATTCCATATGGAATGGCATTGCACTATTTTAAACTCTGTTTTGCATTGTATTTGTTTTCATGTTTGTGCAATGATGGGCGATTCCAAGATAATTACGGCATGATGAGGACCATTTGTCATAATTGATAATTCAGTTTTTTCATCCATCGTATATATTAGTAATTAGAATAACACTTCCACGAGACAAAACAATGACAATGGAGACATTTAAATGTTGGACAATCGTATATGCATACATGTATATATATATTTTTTTCAAATCCGGACATTCTAAACCGTTGGCAACTGCTGTTCATGACCTTTCGCAGTGATCGTATACTATAATGTATTTTGTATTATACTATGTATAATACATAATATAGTTATTCAAGCTTAATATTTACCAATGAAGACTATTTTTAAAGCCTAGTATGGCTTAATTGTTAAATGTAATTGTTACGGTGTAATTTTAAAAAGTAAATGATAAAGCTTGGACTGTCAAATGAATTGATAGTCATGTAAAAGAGGAAAATTAATCCATTTTAGGTTTCCGGAACGAAACTGTAATGTCTCCACTCACTGATAATTGCTTTGAACTTAGTGTTGTGGATTCGAATCCCAGTAGCAGCTTTTTCTTTATTTCCGCGTTTCTCTCTCACCGTTACTTCTGTACCTCAAAGAACGCAATGAGTGTCATTCTTGTATACTTAACATCATGCATGATAGTCCAAAAAACCTTAATGAGAGTTATTTCTGTTAATATTTTTTTATTGAAAATTACTGAATGAATAAAAAGAATATTGTATAAATATTTTGGCTGAGTAAGTATTAAATATTTAAGTCATTGATAGATACACTAGTGAACCGTTCCTAATTTAGATGCATATATGATATAGACAAGCCATAACCTTGAGATACTAGATATGTATACACTATATTTGGAAAGATAAAACCACGAGTGACCCATGTGACGACAAGAAACAGGCTTCACTATTTTCAAGTATGATACATGAAAATTTATGTCAAGGTATTAAAATTACATAACTAAAACCATCTTTTAAGATAACATATTTTATATTTTCTGTTGTCCTTAAAGGCTGGTTTTATTTTCATTACGGCATGATTAATTTGTTAGACGGTATAGTAACCATAGTTTCTGTATGTGTTCAAAGACTGTTACTAGTATCGATATAAATCTATTTTAAGTGTTACAATACTCTCGTATTGTTGATTTATTTTTATGAATAGTAGTCGCAATATGACGAAGTACAGTTGCAGTAACGGAACACTCCAGCGCAACAACTAACCATCATGTGACTGAACTCCACTTAAAGAAAGAAATTAATATCAAATTGATGGAGAAAGCATTGATGACGACAGCCTGTGCTAATCAGTAGTTATATATTGTCGCGAATTTATAAACACGCGAAAAAAGCACACAGAAAATATCAAAGCCTTGGACAATATCTTAAAATACATGTATATGAATCATTTATGAAATTTACTTTTAAGGTAAACAGCTTAAGTTCATATCTTGACCTCTCTGACATACTGAAATCACGAGTGACCGTTACTGAACGGCAGGTTGACACTGACACAAACAACCTTTCATTACTTTTGTACCGACCCCGGTGGCCGAGTGGTTAGAGTGTCCGCCTCGGGTGTGGGAGGTCGTCGGTTCGATCCCCGGTCGCGACATACCAAAGTCGAGAAAAATGGTACTGTTATATCTCCCTTGTTTGGCGCTAAGCATATAAGGGTAGTTGCAGGACTGGTTGGCCTGGTGTCAGGATAATGTGACCGGGTGTGTTATCATGCTACATGTCTACGGCGTGATACTGCAGTGTGGCAGCACTATATTTGTCTCAAGTAGACATCGTCTCCAAATGACTGAAATACTGTCAGTGGGACGTTAAACCCAACAAACAAACATACTTTTGCTTTTTAATGTTCCCTCTAGAATATAAGCGCTATCGCATACAAACCGAAATCATAGCTCCGATAGCGCTAAGATAATGTTTTTTTTTTAAAGTAATATTGCATACTTAAGCATATTTAATAAACGAGTATAAAATTTTCAAGCAATGCCACTGATAACAAGAAAATATAAACACAAAATTTGTTTTAATGGACTGCTTACAATAAGTACATTGCCTGTCTTTCTCCCTGTTTCTTTTCCCTGCAGTTAATAAGATTTGAAGTACTAAATAAGTGTATTCAAATCAAAAGGAAATAAATTTAAAATAACAAACTTACATTTTTTTTATTTATACATTTTTTATGTTTTATGTAATATAGGTAATTTGAAATAATATTTAATATTACAAAAAAAAAAAAAAAAAATCTTCATGCGGTTATAGTATCGGAAACCTTCCTCACGAAGGCACTGCGTTAAGTTTCCTAACAAGGCTAAGCTTTCAGTATCACGGAAAAAAACGGATGACTTTCTCAACTAATGAAGATTCAAATATTCCTGTATCACACATTTCAAGTCAATATCGAATATATAAGTATGCAATTGTATGTATTGAAATAATTATGAAACTAAATATCACTAAGTGATAAGACAAAAAAAAAAGATGGAACTATATCTCTGCCGACTGCGCAATAAAATGGGGGTGGGGGTGGGGGAAATAAGTGTCTAAATATATTTCTAAAATGCGTACTTTAGAACAACAGAGTTACAAGCAACCCAGTTCAAATATAGTGCCTAGATATAGGCCCAAGATGATGTCCGATGCATATATGTGCTTCTATTGATCAGAGTTGCAAGCAACCATATTCAAAAAGTGTCTGATTGTCCAATCGTGCAAAAGTCGCTCTGATTGTCTGTTCATCTAACTGGCGATATTTCAGTCCGCTTAGAATGTCTTGGTCTTCGCGAAACAGTATAATGATGTCCCACACTGTCAACAAAGCGTGATAACACACCACTACAAGTACATATACCCATCACGTCTAGCATGATATACCACACCTAGTCACAACAAGCATAAAATACCACACCCAGTCACAACTAGCATGATAAACCACACACAGTCACAACAAGCATGAAATACCACACTCAATCACATCTAGCATGATATACCACACCCACTCACATCTAGCATTATAGCACACTAAGTCACATCTAGCATGATATACCACACCCAGTCACAACTAGCATGAAATACCACCCTCAATCACATCTAACATGATATACCACACCCAGTCACAACTAGCATGAAATACCACACTCAATCACATCTAACATGATATACCACACACAGTAACATCTAGCATGATATACCACACCCAAGCACAACTAGCTTTAAATACCACACTCAATCACATCTAGCATGATATACCACACCCAGTCACAACTAGCATGATAAACCACACTAAGTCACATCTAGCATGATATACCACACCCAGTCACATCTAGCATGTTATACCACACCCAGTCACAACTAGCATGATAAACCACACCCAGTCACAACATGCATAAAATACCACACTCACTCACAACTAGCATAAAATACCACACTTAATCACATATAACATGATATACCACACTCACTCACAACTAGCATTATAGCACACTCAGTCACATCTAGCATGATATACCACACCCAGTCACAACTAGCATGTTATACCACACTCAATCACATCTAACATGATATACCACTCTCACTCACAACTAGCATTATAGCACACTCAGTAACATCTAGCATGATATACCAGACCCAGTCACAACTAGCATAAAATACCACACTCAATCACATCTAATATGATATACCACACTCACTCACAACTAGCATTATAGCACACTCAGTCACATCTAGCATGATATACCACACCCACTCACAACTAGTATGAAATACCACACTCAATCACATCTAGCATGATATACCACACCCACTCACAACTAGTATAAAATACCACACTCAATCACATCAAGCATGATATACCACACTCACTCACAACTAGCATTATAGCACACTAAGTCACATCTAGCATGATATACCACACCCAGTCACAACAAGCATAAAATATCACACTCAGTCACATCTAGCATGATATACCACACCCAGTCAAAACTAGCATGATATACTATACTAATCACAACTAGCATGATACCACATCAAGTCAAAAATACAATGATACCACACATACTCACAACTAGCATAATACCACGCCAGTCACTACCACACCAGTCACAGCTAGCATGATACCACACCTTATCACAACTGACATGATTTCCAGACTCATCATAACAACTATGATACCACACTCTGTCACATCTAGCATGACATACCACACTCAGTCACATCCAGCATGATATACCATCTAGCTTGATACAATACCAAGTCACAAGTATTGATAACCGATGGTAAAGACACTTGAATTTTTTCTTTTTATAGTATACTTGACAATGTACATTGTACACGTCGGAAATAAAACATTTGTATCTTTGTAATATCATCGAATATGTTTCTTATCAATGCTGACAAATTGACTAAATTTATGACTTCAGTAAATGTAAACTTTGCATATAAATGATACCATGGCTGTTTAGAATCCTGTAGGATATCGTATCTAAAGCTAATAGGAGCATAAAGCAGTACATATGGAGGCAGTGTGAAGCTGTTAATGCTTAACGTATATTTAAGACGAAAATTTCACTGTGGAGACAATCAATGTGTAAACAATCTTTGATTTGTCATTTTCATTACCGATCGGATCCTCAACCCTATATACCACGCTATATACCAATACCACGTAAGTATGATGAATCCCCGAGGTTACGGATACATCAAAATGGAAAATCAGAAAATCCAAGATTTTGAAACAAAAACGGAAAATGTCAATATTAAACTCTGTTATCATAATTTGCGACGACAAGAAATAAAGAGAGAAAATAAAAAATAAATTGTTCTCAGCACTCTATATAAAATACATTATCTTACTTTCCCCATTTCCAGAAAATTGAACGTTGCTGTTGTCCAGGAGAAAGGCCTGGGAAACCAATACTTGCAGGAAGATTAAGAATGCACTGCCGACCGCCATACTGTCTGGATCAGTTACTGGTCTGGTAGTACAAGAAATGGACTCCACACAGGGCGCCCTTTTGTAGCGGGACAGTCTTTCTTATCGGTGACGTTCATGCTCATATGCCCTAGAAAGAACAAGATGACATGCTTTAATAAGATATTTCTAAAAATGTGACGCACACATGTCACTTTGTTGTTGTTGTTGAAAATACAGTTCAATCCCGATTATTCCACGATTTAGTTGATAAGCAACTCATTGGCAAATTGAAATATTAAAATAACACGTTAAGAAAAAATAACAAAAAGATTTAACTATATAATACATGTAGTTTAATATTTAAATAAATAAAACATGAGAAATAACGTTCAAAAGACAAGACAAATTAAGTTTAAATCATGCTCATATTTGTTAAGTGCCTGATTTGTTCTATAATTAATTAGCTTTAAGTAGTGCAAGTGACGCTTTGCACCCTAACAAACTTGACCTCCTTTCTAGGTGGGCGGCCATCTTTGTTACTATCTATAGTAACTAATTTGCATATAAGCATTTTAGGGTATGACGTGTAGTAGCCATGTTGAAGGCGGCCATTTTATTTCTTAAGTGTGTATTGCGCATGCGTGGCGGCCATTCTGGATTATGGTATGATATCATGAGCTATATTTAGAATGACATCATGATCTATAGTTAGAATGACCTTATCGGTAGAATGACCTCATGTTTGTCTCAATAATGTACAGAGCTGACTTGTACATTCAACCTAGGGCTTGATCACGGGCATTGAGGGTCAGGTCCTTAGCCCTAGGCGGAGACTCATGGTGTACAATGGACAATTCAAACACCGTATGAGAGAAAAATGGCAGCAATAAATAGAAAATACAATGGATAAAATCACTACTTTAAAAAAAAGGAACAAAATACATTAAAATAAGTAAGAATAAATGTATAAATATGTAATATAGAAAATAAAAAAAACTCAATAAATACATAAGTCAAAATAAAATGATACATTATTTTCAAAGAGAAACACGATGTGAACAGTTCCCTATCTTCCAAGAGAATGAATTCATTTCCGGCAACTACTCTAATGTGTTTTCCATTTATGGTCAAAGTGTTTCCGGTCTCTATTTTAGTCCATGGCGTGAGAACGTACACTGCGTTTATGGGAACCCTGCTGTAAAAGTTATTCACTTTTCCCCATTACCGGATCTCCGGTAAGAACATGAAGTGGCATCCAGCTGTGAAAGTCTTAAATGCATGGATCTGAAGAATCATGTCTGAACATGTACTGTGTGATCATGGGAACCCTGCTGTGAAAGTTATTCACTTTTCCCCAACACCGGATCTTCGGTATGGACATGAGGTGGCATCCAGCTGTGAAAGTCATTAAATACAGAATCGTGTATGATCATAAACATGCCACCATAGACTTCCAATGAAACAAGTGTTCCATTTCTTGAAATAACTATGACGTTAAGTCTAAAAGGAAACAGCCAATCAGAAGGTGTCATTTCTTTAAAATAGCATAAACTGTATATCAAATAAGAAATGAACCAATGAAATCTTCCTTGTCTGGATTTGAAATACACAACCAATGAAAAGAGTTATAGATGACGTCATTTCAACCAATCAGAGAAAGAAACAATGAATTTAAATTTTACAACAAACATTCATCATTCTTTGAAATGTGTGAAAAAAAAATCATTTGGCATCATGCAAGTCATAATTTCCGACCATTGACCAGTGACCGATTGTATGATGTATGTTTACCTGTACTTATCGAAATACCATTATTGTAAAGTGTGTTTGGGAGACCACCCTAATACCCAACATACTATATTCAGCGAGGTCAATAAAATGTGAAATTGAACGTTTGTGTTGTTATTTATGAAGGTAAAGAAAGAAAGAAAAACAAACATTTAAATCTTATTTCTACTCATTTTATTTCATATTTACACAAAACGATTCACAAGTCGTTCATTATAGACCAAGTTCACAGTGTCAAAACATTTTAAAATACGTTTCATACTCCAACCGTGGCATCGGTGGACCACATAAAAGATACAAAAATGTCCACATGTCACTGTTCCATCCATTTGTACTCGTTTATTATTATAAATGTAATAACGTCCTTGGTTCAGTAACACATCTTTAAACCGTCTATGGTAATAGTCAGGAGGGTGGCCCAAGGAATCGAAAAACTTTGCTGGTCCTCTCAAAGGAAAGTAGAAGGCAACCCAATGTCTCCCTGGGTCTTTTTTCTAAATCTGTGTTCACCACATAGGCTATAGGTCTCTTTTTAATCACACGAGGTAACTTGTCTGCCGGTACAACACCACCAAAATGTCTCAAATGTCTCAATCGATAGTTCAACTGTTCTGTATTCATGATTCCAATGTCACGTTTCTACTGGCATCAATTTTCATGAGCGCTGGAAACTGAGCATAGATAATGACTGTACAGGTTTCGGCAGAGCCTCAAAAAATTTGAGTTCCAAACGCGTATGCGCTCTCTGTGACAGTCGATCATTCAAGTCTCCTTCTGGCCTGAACACATATAAGCAAGATCCACTCTTAAAATCTTTTCTATACAATTGATGATGTCTTTCAAAATTATCCGCATATATTCTCTGGTAGGCTTCTACATAGTTGTCACTCTTATAATCTGGTTGTAAAGGTGCCGAGGGTGTAGACTGACTATCCACAAAGGATCCCGCGTAATTACAATTGAAATGTTGAATGTTGAATGGGTTCTTGGTGTATTTACCGTGTACCGCTGAGGAAGACACGAGTCCGACAATCAACTGAATCGGAACGTCACATTGAAACAGGTCGTCGGTAATGAATGAATATTGTCCGCTGGGTACGGCATAGGTTTTTATCACCGATTTTGTATAGGGATACAATGCCACTGAGTTATTGAGCGTTTTGGCCTGACCAATAATCAGTTCAGGATCGACTTTTACCATAGCCACTTTTATACTCGCTTCTTGAATCACTAACTTATAGGCTTCCGTGTCAGTATCAGCGGCGAGTCTAAATACGTTTTTATTTTGCCACAATTTCATATTGACAGGTACTCAATTCAACAGTAACCTGTCTTGTTGACACATGTCTACATGAAGGCGTCCAATGACATCAAACGTTTTACTTAGGACCGTCCATTTAGCTCTCTTATACAACCCGTTATTCGCACCCGATGGATTGGTGACATCTGGAGCATCATCATCGTCTTTCTCAAACTCCACACACTCCAAATCATGTTGTGTAGGATTACCCATCAGTAAATCTAAGTAAGCTTTATACGCGTAATTGTTACCCACTTCATTGGTGGGGTGTTGTTGTACATTGAGACCGATTTGTGAAAACATAGTGTGTAAGATGTTGTTGGTGTCACCTACTGGAGCATCTTTTTCTAAGTTGGTTCCGTCTGACTTGACAATCTTGAATTTCACATGAAGAAATGTATTTGACAGATCGATGTAAGCAGTGGAAGTTCCAGTGATATGTTAAATTCAATTGCCGCGCCCTCAGTGAGTTGATTGACTGGTCTTTATGTCAGCCATTCTGTTTTCTGTGACCCTACATAGACTTCCGGTGGTTGAAACAAAGCGAACTTGTCACCGTGTATGTTTTCCATTATGATAGTTGATCCTTCCTTTTAGGATAGGGTGCAGAATTGATCTTCTTTTTGGTTTGTTTTCGAGGTGAGGACCTGCCCTTCTAAACTTCCTTCAACTCCGATATTGCCAGTTCGACAGCCTGTGCTACAGGAGTAACAAATTGAATGGTCGGTTCTTTAGACGTGCCACCAGTCTGTATTTTTTCTACCACATAGTGTCCTTTGTGATTAGGACGTAGTTTTCCCTCGGCCATAAGGCGAAAATGTTGTGACCATCTGTTTGCATCCATTTTCGTAAGTGAAGTACGCAACGTATAATATTTTTATTTGGTTCTAATAGCGTCAACTCTCCTCCCCATATAAAGCTTCGAAGTCTATCAATGTGAGTTTTCTTTACAGGTATGCAGTAGGGCGCAGTATATTCAAAATGTTTCTTTTTTTCTCAATACATACTCTTCGCAAGCAGGGTATCATCGTGTTTTCAACATAAGATTCTTGACACAAATCGGTACACACATACAATGTATCTGTTTTGATGTTTGATTCAAATTCAGTCAGAGCACATTCCCACTGGCCTTCTAACGTATACGATCTTGGCAATTCTATGGTAAAGTCTGTAGAGTTATTGTCGTGATGCTCTTCCATGGAGTCATCGCTGGATAGAAACAGGTAAATGTTGTCCATCTTGTTGAGTAAGATGAATACTAGTCTGGCCCTTATAGGTTTTCAATGTTTTCCAGTAGGTTCGTGCTTCAGAAATAGCTTCGTCAATACGATGGGTCAATTGTTTCAAAGCAAGCCACTGATGTAATTCCAGTTGTATACCAAAAGTTGTCGCTGTCCCATTAATAAAGTGTCGTATATCTAGGAAAATGTGTCCGTTTTGATTACACAAAGTGCCATAGACATTACTCTGAAGAGGGTACTGTTTGACATAAACGCATGCAGTATGATTGAGATTCGGTTTGATCTTTGAGACTGCTGGGTGATGATTGACGGGTAAACTAATTAAGAAAATACCAGGTACGGTACACACTAATGTCATGATGACAACGACTATCCTTGTCATAACCCTGAAACGGTCTTTTACTTGATCATCTCCTTCCAAACATTCCCGAATTTAAGTATGACTCGTCATGGTTAATTGTTCATGATCAAAACCTCCCTTATAAACTATAACGCGTGAGATCTTTTTCAGGAATCCACGAATCATATTTCTTGGCCAGTGAAGCCAGCGAACAAGTACTTCCTTTTGTTTGCGACGCGTTCGTTTCTTCAGCACTTTTTCGATATTCAGTTTTTTCATCCACATTCACCGCTTGTAATTCGGGTTCATAAAATGTTCCATCTATGACCTCACTATCCCACGCTTCCAGCTTATACACGTTTAAATTTTCTCTTTTATAACGTGACTTAACTTTAAAGAGCTCCCCGGTCCACTTTTGAGAATATTCTCGATCAAATACACCTCTGACGTTTGATATACGTACTATTTGACCAAGTTTAAACTTGTATCTTTTTTTTTTTTTTTTTTTATTTCTTTCTTTTGACTTTTCTGTCTTAATAAGTATTGTTGTAGTCTGCTTTCGCTTTTGTTGACTTTATTCACAGATGCAGGCGCTTCATCCAGACTTCGATGTACAGTATGACTGTAGCTGGTGACCAAGTCCTGTAATCTGTCTATATACTTTTTACTTCGTGTTTTCAGCATACGTCTAAACAGTTTGTGTTTAATCGTCTTGATGACACGTTCCGCATTGTTGGCCTAGGTTTAATTTTGTGTCACAATATGGTGAATGTTCATTCCCTTCAAAAATTTGGTGACCTCTTTGTTTTTAAATTCTTTTCCTTTATCAGAACGTAAAGTCTTAGGTTTTCTGTGACCCTGTAATATCTTTTCTAAAGCCTGTATCACTTCCGATGCCGTTTTTGTTTTGAGAAGTTGACACCAGGTATACCTGGAAAATACATCAATGACCACCAGAACGTACTTGTAGTTGTCATTCTCCTTAGACAGAGAAACTAAATCCATAGGATCCATGTCCCATAAATGGTCAAATCCCTGAACAACAACTCGAGACCGTGGAAAGTGTCTTCAAGCTGCACGTGTGAGGGAATATGATTCTTGGTCTTGTAGCCATTTTCGGACCCTGTATCGTCCAATTTTGAATTTTCCTTCCGATTTAACGACTTTATACAGTTTTTCTACTCCGGCAAAACTAGCAGGATGTTTTGGATCAAAGTAAATGGATGCTAAGTACTCTTTCCAGTCCATTATATGTGGATCCACTTTTTCCGCCTTGTCGTTTTTTTTTTCAACAGGCAGACCAGGTGACCTTAATGGTGTGTCACGCTTAACAATAAGCGAGATGGGTAAATGTATCTCTTTAAGACCCTCGTGAAATTCTCTAGACCCAACAGGCGTGAAATGTTTGTGTTGATATTGTGTACCTTTCATCAAATCCACAATATAAGATCCAGGTATTGTAGTCCCTTTATAAACGAGTTCACCTCTGTCGTTCCATAGAAATGTACGCCCGGGGTCACGAATTATATAAGTAAGTATGGCTTTTGCCTTTTGTTGATATCGTTTGGGTAATACGTCTACTATAGCTTCAGCAGTCAAGCCAATTGGTGAATTTGAGGTTTCCGACTGTGTTGTTGTCTGCTTGTGGTCTAACAATCGTTGATATTTGTCATATGGTATCAGAATCGATTTTTGTATATTCTTCATTTTATAAAGTCACGCAGGGCGGGCTCTATGGATTTCAACAGTTGGGCAATGACTGCTCCTTGTCTACACAATAGTTCCTTCTTTTTCTTACTGGTAATCTTTGTATCACCAATACGTCTGATAATGTTTCTGTGTTTCTTGAGTTTTGGTTTATGCGACGGTGTGATTGGAAGTACGCTTTGGAGTAAATTGACTACCACTTGAGTCAGCGCTCTCAACTGATCGTTGGTAATGGTATCTAAAAGTTGTTTTCTTTGTTGTTTAGATGTGGTATGCATCACGAGCTGTAAATAGTTCCAATGTTTTGTGACGAGACGACTCATCTTTATTATATCAGATCAAGACCTCCCCTTATAACCTTGTGTAGACAATTGGATCTTCCCCAGGAAACACGT
>CM037782.1:58108006-58158006 GCA_021229015.1 Solen grandis
GTATATAATTTTTGACTGTTATTAGTGTATAAGAAGGACAAGAATTGAAATAGATTTCATTTGGTTTACCAACAAGCATTTTGAATAGTCGAGCGTGCTGTCCTCTGACAGCTCTTGTTCAGAATTAGGATCGAATATATTTAAAACTGAAAATTATAGTGTTGAAGATTTCTGTTCTAATCATGATTTTAATAACCTCATCGATAGTGATGATTTAGATAAACATGTAACAGTACAAGAAGTTTCGGATGCAGTTAAAACGTTAAAAGACCAATAAAGCAATGGGATGTGATTTCATTTTGAATGAATATATATTCTCCACTATAGATATTTTAGTGCACCATATAGTGGACATTGTCAATGCAATTCTTGATTCGGGGGTTTTCCCAGATAAATGGACGGAAGGGGTTATTGTTCCCCTACACAAGAAGGGCGATAGGGATAAAGTTAATAATTATAGTGGAATCACTTTATTGAGCTGTCTTTCAAAACTGTTTACTACTATTTTAAATAGACGTATTATGTCTTTCTGTGATAATAACGATAATATTTCTGATGCCAGTTTGGTTTTAGAAAAGGTCGTTCAACTACTGATGCTATGTTTTATTGTATATTTAGTTCAGAATTATGTTAATGAGAATAAAAGATTATATTGTGTTTTTTGTCGATACGGAAAAATGTTTTGACTCTATTTATAGAAATGCTTTGTGGGTAAAGATGTTTAAAACGGGTATACAGGGGAATATGTTAAGAATAATCAAAGATATGTATAATAAAGTGAAATCGTATGTCCGACATTGTAATTCTTATTCGATTTTTTTTAATACGCCATCGGCTTGAGGCGGCAAGGGGAGACTTTATCACCGATATTATTTTCTCTTTTTGTGGATGATTTAGCTTTATTTACAAGAAGGTATACAATCTGGTTTATCCATAGATGATATGAAAATAATGATGCTCTTATTTGCGGATGATATGGTTATTTTTGGTGAAACTCCACAAGAATTACAGAATAATTTGAACTTGTTACATGATTATTGTAAAACATGCGGATTAGAGGTAAATACTGATAAAACAAAAACTATGGTGTTTAGGAAAAGGGGTCCTTTGTTACAATCTGAAAATTGGTCATTTGGAGGGGTTAATTTGGAGACAGTTGACAGTTTTAATTATTTAGGTACAGTTTTTAGTTTTACGGGGAATTTTTCTCTTAATCAAGAATATTTGGCTGGGAAAGCTCTAAAGGCTTTGAATGTTTTATTAGTTAACTGTGGTAAATATAAATTAAGACCTAAAACTTTGTGTCAACTGTTTGATTCCTTTGTAGGTTCAATGTTAAATTATTCTGCTGTATTATGGGGTTTTTCAAAATCAAAAGAAATAGAAAGAATCCACTTTAAATTTTGTAAAAGTGTTCTTTAAGTTAAAAAATCGACCAGTTCAATGGGGGTTTATGGAGAATTAGGACGATATCCTCTTTATATCAATAGGTACGTATCTATCATTAAATATTGGTTTACGCTTTTGGACACAAACAATATCATCCTAAATCGTATATATTTAATGGCTTTTAATGATTGTTCAAATGGTCACTCTAACTGGGTACATAATGTTAAAAATATTGTGTGAACACGGTTTTACATATGTTTGGGATTCTCCCGAAAAGGTTGATGTTAAAAGGTTATTGTTGTGTTTAAACAAAGGTTAATTGATAATTTCATACAAAATTGGATGTCAAAAAAGGTAACAAGTAGTGTTCTAGAAGTATATCCCTCTGTTAAACCTACATTTGTTTATGAAACATATCTAGATGTTCTTCCAGCATCACTTCGTTTTTTTCTTAACAAAAATTAGATTAAGTTCTCATTCGTTAAGGATACACACAGGCAGATACTCTAGAAATAGACTAGTACAAGAAGAGAGATTATGTCAGTGTTGTTCAATGAGAGAATAGAGACTGAATTTCATTTTATACTAGTCTGTCCTACGTATAAAGAAATTAGAGAAAAAAATTATTAAATTGTATTTTTATAATCCGACCGAGTTAAAATTCATTGAACTGTTGAAAAGTGAAAGTAGGTCTGTCCTTTTTAATTTATCCATTTACGTTAAAATTTCTTTAGAATCCAGAGACAATATTTTGAACAATTTGAACAATTTGAAATAAGTATAAAGCATTTAGAGGTTTGTCCTCTTTTCTTCCATTTTTCATCCATTATTATTTTATTTCATTCATTTTATTTATTTTTCCCCATGTTATTTTCCTTTACTAAATCTCATATTGGGTCTCTTTTTTCAATTACTATAAGGATATCATGGATTTTGAAATATGTCATAATTTGGTCAATCTAATCAAAAACACACACACACACATTTGTTATAAGAGCAAATATATCAATGTTAAATTTGATATTTTTTAATTTTTTTTAAACTATATTATTCAAAGGGTATTATGCTAAACTAGTACTATATTTGAATGTGCATGTATTGATTTTGACGATGTAATTTTTACAAGTCAATAAAATATATATTCTTTTCTGTTCTATATACGCATATGTTTATAGAAAACCGTATGATATATAAATATATCGCCGCTTTCTTAAAGTTAATCTTTTCTAAAATTTGAGATATCCCATTTAATTGTATATTTATGTTGCAAGCATTTGTCACATACAAAATGAACAAAATAACTTTATTTTAATTTCGTGAGAATATACATATCATCGGCTGCTTTCATTAGATTCATAAATAGACGATAAAATAGATATGAATACATGTTATAAATCACACAACTCTATTTTTTACAGGTATCATTAAACATGACTACTGCGCCACAAAATGGAATTTCAAAGAAAACATCGCAAGTGAAGATCTTCATTTGTGGGCTTGGCGTGTTTGTACTAGTTTGTGTCTACCTTGTTCGAGATGCTCCGGTCATATCAGCAGCTTCGTTTAGTTCCAGTACAATCACTGACGAGGATGCGCATAATCAGGTGTCTAATACGTCTGTACAAACTAATGACATTGATGGAACTAATTATCTTCAGCTCTGTCAAAGTATTACCAGTAACTCTGTGATGTCTAGCCCGAATCTTTCACGTTTGGAATTGATAGAGAACAATGACACTATCACAGTGAGAATAATCACGTACGACACCCAGAACAAGCCACAGTTACGTGGGGGCGACGTGATTCTCCTCTGGGCAACCTCGGTCAGTGGAGACCGGGTAGCCGGGCGGGTGGTGGACCACGGAAACGGGACGTATACAGGATATGTTAAAGTTTTCTGGACGACAAAAACTGTCATTAGAGCGAAAATAGCGGCAACATTGCAAAGTGGATGCTTGAAAGAAAATGCTCGTAAACTGTATGGCAACGCTGTCTTCGCAACAAAAAGACCCTGGGGTATACTTGGTACGTTTCAAAACGGAAAGAAAAAGGAAAAAACACGCTGTGGTGCCAACCCCCATATACATGGGTTCTCAGAATTGTGCAATTTTACCGCCCTAAACGGCCATCTACCATGGTATTGTGGGAAACCAACGGATAAACTCTTGACCTGCGCAAATGTAAATACGTTTGGAACAGGCCATTTTGGTATACCTGAGGGTGTTAAAGCCGAACACAGAATCAAAAACGAAATTTATGGAGTTTTGAAACAAACGTTAGAACTTGACAATGTACAGAAGACAAATATAGAAACATCTCAAAAATGTTCAACACGCCCAAAATCGGACACATGGACAGAAACGCAACCATCTGGTTTTTGGTCTGATTCAGTGTGGAATTTTGTAAATTGTCAAGGACTGTCTGTCCATACAGTTGAAAACTATAGGGCGTGTCTTAAAAACAAAAAGCTTATGTTTTTAGGAGATTCTACATTAAGGCAATATGCAGAGTATTTTATTGAGCGTGTTTTACATATTGGCAAAATGGATCTTAAAAATGTGTTACGTAGTGGTTGGGCATATCAAAGAAATAAGGTACTTTCTAATTACGGAATTTATATATACTGCATGTCGCATGCAATGCCGTTTCATAATCCTCAATTACCGTCCAAAGGTATCGTGACACTTTCAGATGACCTATATGCTTTAGCTAGAGACGCATCTTTGGGTGATTCCTTGTTTATTATTTTACATTTCAATGCCCACTTCCAGGCGTACCCTGCGGCTGAATTCCAGAAGAGAATTCACAGTGTGGTTCAGGCTTTGAAATATTTACTGACTGTTAAACCGAAAGTAACTGTCCTTTATAAAGGACCACAGGTTGCAATAGACACCAATCGATGGTTTGACCCTCATATGTCGTTAATTTATAAGGACATTGTGTTTAGGGAGTTTCGAGACCTTCGAGATAAAGTCATCTTCCTGGATATTTGGACACTAACGACTGCGCACAATAGTGAGGACGTCCATCCGGCCAACGCAGCCTTCACGAGTCAGATCCAACAATTAATGTCCTATATCTGTGATTAGTTGATAAGGCTCGAATATTTACATCGGTATTTTAATTTTGCAAAATATTGAAGAAGATTGTGATAAAAGTTACCTCACCGACTAGCTTTATTTCTTATATAATTATTTCATACGGGAATCAAAAATAACTAAATTTTTATTTACAGAATCAGTTAGTGCCACATTGAATGTCGCGTGTCGCTTGACAAACGCCAATTGTAAATGACACAAGACAATATGAAACAACACATCACATTATAGTTAGTGCGCGCAAATGTCGCGTTGAATATATATATATATATATATATATATATATATATATATATATATATATATATCGCAATAAATGAATAAATGTCGAGCGTCGTTTCCAATTGTCGTGCGTCGCGTTGCATTGTCGTGTGTCGTAATATAACACATATTTATAGGTACATCCCTTGATTTTGTCGTGCTAATATCGTGCATCTCGTCGTGGAAAGATCGACAAACGACAATTGTAAAATACACACGATAACATAAAACGACACACATAATAGCGCGCAAATGTCGTGTGACTCGTTACTGTTTAATCGCGACACACGTCATTGTAAAAAAAACGCACAATGCACCGCGATACAAAATGCGGCATGACACCCGACATATGCAAGTAACTTTCTAGTGTCTACCAGTGTCTATACGATGATCGCGTACTGTTTAATAAGCGCACCGTTATGAACGGTGACATAGTTAAAAATCTTCTGTGAAAGAAACGAAAAATTAGCGCACCGGTAAACACATAATATTTGCATATGCTTGCATATTACTAGCTCTAAGATAGTTGGTGGGCTTTGCAAATAATTTCATGTCCCACAAGTTTATCATACAATATTAAAGATATACTGCTAGAAAAGTATTTTTTATCAAAACACCAAATAGTTTGAGACTGTAGTGACCAGTGGTGCTACTCCTGATAAGCCCTGCCTACTGGCGTGGCCAGCATCAATGCATGAAACCCTCACAGACTAGACTGTTAGATCTTAGGAGTTAAAATATATGTATGAATCAAGTATGCTATTTTATAGTAAGTGTATAATAAATGTACAAAAAACCAACCCGTCTTTGGGTCCAGACTTATTTCTTTATACAAGGATCTAAGTGTATACAATTCACCACATACCCACAAGTGGAAAACATTACAGAGACTTGTAGAAAGAAATGTCAAAAACATAATAAATCAATATATGTGTATTGTTTCTCTGACCATCATTAAATGCAATAAGATTATTTTCTGAATATCTTTCAATGTCATGCTTCCTTGAATTAATACATCTGTTTGTTAGTATTTGGGTATTAACGTCTTAATCATTAGGAGACGATGTCTACGTGAGACAGATACAGTGCTGCCACACTACAGTATCACGCCGTAGACATGTGGCATGATAACACATCCAGTCACATTTTCCTGACACCGGACCAACCATTTATGCTGAGCACCAAGAAGGGAGCTATACAAGTACCATTTTTACGACATGCATCGCAAGGATCTAACCAATGACCGCCCAATCAAAGGTGGACAATCTAACGATACAGTCACCGGGACCGGTATGTCACGCTTGTAATATGGGATAATGGTTAAAATAATGAAAGTCACTTACAATACCAATCAAGGGATTCTATAAACAAGCGATAAACACTTCTTAATAGTTTAGTATATTTTAAAATCATCCAACCACATGACATCTCATGACGACAGATTGCAAAACATCACAAATAAGCAAAAATCGTTAATTTTTCACTGCTTCATGCTCTAACTGGACGAATCTGTTCTTAATCATACCAGTTTTCCATCCCGATTCTGATTTCCTTTTAGAACTGCTGTCAGAGCCTCATCAGATGAGTCTGATCACTGGTAAACAAGCTTCTAATTAACAACAAAGCATGTTAGTGATATCAATATATGTAACATTAACACAATGATATAAAATGTAAAAATACTTCAACGAATTTCCCATGCAAATGCAATAACAAGTAAAACAGAGTTTTCCATGTTTACATAGATTCCACTGGCATTGTAATAAAGTTTACATGTATTCATCAAGGCACGTGACTTTATTTCCAACAGTAATCAATATAATCAATAAACTGTCAGATTAAATATATGTATTAAAATAATCTTAAAATATTAACAAGAACCGTCTATAAAATATATTCCCATTACCTTAAGCCATTGAAATATCTTTGATATTGGGCTCAACGACAGGATTCAACAATTACTTTCATTACCATGTTATATAAAGCCTCCATAACCATGATCAGTAACATCTACGACCTTGATCTGTGCTATAAATTGCCTCCATGATCACCATCTGCTGCAGAGCAAACAGACATACAGATCATTACATAAAAATACTTCATTAATATGATGATAATAACATATACTGTCTCCATGGCCATGCTCCATGACATAAATAACATCTATCATACAAACTGACTCCATGGCTATAATCTATTATATATGTTCAGTAGTTCTCGAGTCTGAGGTCAACAGTTTCTACAAGTACCAATGTATACTTAACCCTTTCCCTCATATAGACTCATTTTGACGCCCTCAAAAGGTATCACATAAAAGTCTGATCTGCAGAAAACCACAGTTAAACTTTACCAAATTTAATTACAAAATCTTCATTTCCAGACCACTGAGGAGCAGTGAACAGCACAAAACCTGATCAGCCTGCGAGTTACTCGCAGGCTGATCTGGTTTTATGTTGTTTGCATAGGTCTTTTCATGGTTTCTCTATGAGGGAAAGGGTTAAGCAAGTATGATGATAAAAATTTGCTTGTTTGATGCATAACTATTGATATAGAATGTTCTGCTAATGGATGCAGTCCCACAATGTTAACTGTTTGCCACTCACAAAGTATATTGCTTGTCAGAGTTTTATGCGAAAACCTTCAAGATTCAAACGCGAAATCAAAAGGTGCATTAACGTCACAAAGATTGCTAATGTGACTGTTGTGTTTAACATACAGTGACTAATGTAGTCACTTCAGAGACTATGTGTTGACCTAACAAGTACAAAACTAAGTACTACATGTAGCAATAAGAGACTTGTGGTACAAGTGAGACACTCAGCAGTGACAAAATACATCCATGATGCCCTCTTCAATGTCACTGACAAGATCTCATTCTGAACTAACACATGAACTTGTTGACCATAAATTTCTTAGAATTTCATCAACAAAATGTAAGGCTTTGATCTTCATTGATATACTATGATTACATTATAAAATATGTCACCGGTTACTCTCATTAGTTTTAAATATATCACATCCAATTTGAATTGTGTGATATTGTGTGATTTTTATCAAC
Source organism: Solen grandis (assembly GCA_021229015.1). Lineage (NCBI taxonomy): Eukaryota > Metazoa > Mollusca > Bivalvia > Adapedonta > Solenidae > Solen > Solen grandis. The sequence goes on from CM037782.1 coordinate 58,115,813, forward strand.
ATTTTAGCCATCATAGACAACAATAACGTAACTGACTCCACATAAATTGTCTAAACACCAAAAGTAATGGTTTACAGATGTTAAAGAAGTGTAATATAGTACAAAAGTAATAATTTTAACAGTGAAATTTTACTAAGTCTCCCAAATAAAGTTTTACCTTAAACAATCATACATGAATGTTTTTTGAGAAATAAGGTCATGAGTAAAATTGAGGGGGTGGAGCCTGACCCCTTGATGACCCATGTGAACATCAAAGAAGTACCAATCAATCATCTGATCATGAGTAACAAGAATATATATGGTTTAGGGTGGGAAGGTTTTTAAAATTAAAGAAGTACAATTGAATATGTCTCATCATGAGGAACAAGAATATATATGGTTTATGGGTGGGGATCTGAATAGTTTTTGAGATATAAGGTCACCAGTAAAATTGAGGGGGTGTGGCCTGACCCCTGGGTGACCTTGGGGGAAAGAAGAATAATAATAAAAAGAAGAAACAGAGTAAAAACAATAAATCTCCAAACTTCGTTTGGGAGACCTAATTATCACTGACAGGACCTAAATGGTATATCGGATTACAGGTAAGACAGGTTTTGTTATGGTCAGGTTGTTTAAACAAACTTTGGATCAGAAAAACGATGGGACCAATGAAAGGTGTCGGATAATACAGGATGTCGTGATTGACAGTTTGCACTGTAGCTATAAATTTTCATAAGTGTTCATCTTTTTAATATCTTTTTTGTTATACCATTTTATCTTCAAAGAAAGAAATTTCGATTAAACAAAAATTATGACAGTAGAACATATATTTTTTTGAAAAATTCATACATTTGTCAAACAGAAACTTTTAACAAGTGGAGGCAAAGATATCTACCACTTGTTAGAGGAGATTTCAAAGAAGATTGTCAATTAAAAACAGGCAATAATGATGTTGTGGATGACCCATATGATATGTCTGCAAACTGTTGAAGAACAGTTCCGAATTACTGAGGTCCAGTAACCTGTCAGTCTGAATCTTTGTCAAGATTCTGTCAGATAAATACAGACAAGTGATATGTCATTTTCAGTAAAAGATATAGGTAGCTAATTTGCAAGATTACTTTCTTAACAGAACAATATACTTAAACAAGAATCGCTTACCTGAGAACCAGATATTAGTGGGTGGAAAAGAAACAGCAATATCTTATGATATTATGGAAAACAGGCTCTGCCCCCTGCCAGCAATATTTTTAGACGGAACCAAATAATTCTAAGTCTAGGTAGAACATGACCCATGGAATGGTGATGAAAAAAATTTGAAATCCAATATGCACTTTCAGACACAAAGATTTTTCAAATTTGTACAATATACATATAAGGAAAACAAACTCTGCCCCTGGCAGCCATGTTTTTTTACTTTTTTTACTAGTCCAAATAATTTTTACAATCATGATAGAGAGTGATCCAAGGAACATCTGTGCAAAAAATCTTTGAAATCTGGCCAGTAGTTTTGGAAGAGAAGATTTTTCAAATTTGTTCTAAATACATAAAAGGAAAACAGGCTTTGCCTTTAGTGGCCATATTTTTTGATGATCCTTTTAATTTTGCCAATACTGGTAGCAGGTCATCCAAGAATTATCTGTGCCAAAAACTTTGAAATAGGACAAGAAGATTTTTCAAATTTGTAAAATACAGTCAATTTACGATAATTCGGAATGCAATATTTCGTTTTGACGGCATTATTCAAATAAATGTTACGTCCTGTCAAGTTTTCCTATATATCTCATATAAAATAAATGCAATAATTCATTTTACAATTACTCGGATAAATGCAGCAATTCAAACTTTATTTAAGGTCCAACAAGAAATCAAGTTGTTGATCAATGACGCAATAGTTAGGACGCTGTGTCACCGTAATTACACGCGTGCGTATTTTTCACACCTATGTGTACAGAAGCTAATTGATTGGCGGTTATTTCAATTAAGGTGATGCAAACCGTTGAAAGGTGTCACTTGATTGTCAAGAGTGTTAACAGAGTGAATTTTTATTTAACTATACATATCAGTGTGAGTGTTCGAACCTCACTTTACGTTTGTCGTATGCTCTGCGAGAGTAATATCACGCCATCAATAACAACAATTTGTAGATTTACAGATGAAATTTGTAAGTTACCAGTTATTATTTGAGTAATTCAGTGAAGGGCCCAGGTCAGCTGGGAGAATAGCTGAATCGGGAAAGATAATTTTCAATTTCCGAGTAATTCAGTGAAGGGCCCAGGTTACAAATAAGGCTTGTAAATAACTGTTTATCGTTGACAATGTTGTGCTTTTATATGTGATTTATGATTTTTATGCAGAATAAAATAAAACATAAGACATAACTGTGTTCTGTATTTTATATACATGTATATCATAAGCCAACTACTTGTCACGACATGTATTTCTTACATATACACAAATTGTCCACCGGTAGGTAAACACGGTAATTCGTATGACACGATTTTTCGAACATTTCAGTCAGTCCGCAGACCGTTCGAATTATCGTAAATGGACTGTATACATATAAGGAAAACGGGCTCCGCCCCCTGGTGGCCATGTTTTTAACAAATCAAAATAATTTTAATAATCTTGGTAGAGAGTAACCCAAGGAACATCTGTGCAAAGCATCTTTGAAATTAAGCCAGTACTTTTGGAGAAGAATTTTTTTTTCAAGTTTTCATATTTTTCCCCTATCAGTTGCCAGGGCAACCAGATTTTGGCATGGAATTTAATCTTTGAACAACTTTGGAAGAGGATTAATCAAGGAACGTTACCGAAAGTTTTATGAAAATTGGCCCAGTAGTTTAGGAGGAGATGTCGTTTGAGTTAAATATTGAAAAAGTATGACAGACATTCATCTGTCACAATAGCTTACCTTGAGCACGTTGTGCTCAGGTGAGCTTAAAATATATATGAACATTGTGCCGCCACACTAAGTTCACAACAGAATGTAATAGAAAGATCAGCTTAAAATCCTTAATCCTGAACAGAAATTTTCCTCTGGTGAACCTTATGACATGCTTAAAATGAAAATACAATGAAATAAAATGTTCACAGTATATGTATTTACAATGAACATCCACTGAAATTAAGCAAAATACCATTCTTAGCAAACTATTGATCTTCAGTTCCTGCAACACTTGAAGCACCAACAATGCCAAAATTAAACTATGCGTACAGTTAAGTAAATTTATAAGCCTGAAGCCACTGCATGAGATAAATCACAAATCTCACAAACATGACTTGCTGTGATTGTTCAATTACCCCATGCATAAAATAAAGTTTTTTCTTTATTAGACATTATGATGAAACCTAAAAAAAGCAAATCCAACCATACATTTCTGCTGGTATCCCTTATACACAAGTCCTGTTGGCTGCTGTTTCCTTATACACTACATCCCTTGAATATCCACTATTTGATCTTCATACAGAAAATGAGTGTTTCTTGAAGGGTTGGTCACTCCAGTTCTTTAAGCTTCCCGCTCATGATAGGATGTTTTTCATGGATTGAAACCATTAAAACCACTCTGTGTGGCCAGCCACTCATTCAGTTTATTGAAGTCTGGATCTTCATGGGTGAACTCAGAACCAGCCATCGGAATCACATTGTTATCTCCGTCACCACCCATAATGGTATCCATTGCCCTGAAAAGTGAAACCAAACTGTTTTCTCAAGCATACATCGCAAATATTCTATAAACAGAATCATTATACTGATTACAAAGTTCTTTGTCTGTTTCCAGTTGTAAAAGCATGCCTTTCAATATTTCATTTGAAACACAATCCTTTTTTTGTTTGTAGCAAAATAAAAAATTTTTTTTTTTGTTCTGAAGTTTACCACTGCTGAAGCAGTATTTTAGTCATATAGTGGTCGATCATATAGTGGTCGATCAATCTCATCAAAATCATATCCTTATTTGCGCTCCTCTACTATACGCGATTGGGATCTGACAACATGGCATTAGGGGTCATGTCAGATTTACCTTCTAAGTTATTTATATGCATAAACAAGTGCTTGATTTTAAACCAATTAAATAGCGCGGTTCTAACTAACCAGGGTGAGAAAAATGTGCAGCTTGACCGGGACTCGAACCCGGGGCCTTTTGCTTACAGGCCAATTGCTCTATCAGATGAGCTACCCGGCCGCCTACACATCTTTCTACCCTACTGTTAGATTAATGCGGTTACTTCCTCTGTTTATACCTTACGATTTGGTAGTCGTCGATTTGAATGGCTTTTACAAGGTTAATCTGAGATGACCCTCTATACAATGTTGTCAGATTCAGTTACCGATACTGAATACGATTTCAATGAGATTGGTGGTCGATATAAATATAAGAATTTAAAAGTTTCTATAAAGAGATTACAGAAACAAGAGGCCCATGATGGCCCTAAATCGCTCACCTGAGATAAATAGGTTGACCCAAGGAACATCTGTACCAATTTATTTTAAAATCTGGCCAGTAGTTTTGAAGAAGATGATTTTGAAAGTTTTCATATTTTTTTTCTTTTTGTTGCCATGGCAACCAGAGTTCTATATGGATCAAGTTTATTTTAGGAACTTTTGTGAAGGTTGACCCAAGGATCATTCCTGTAAAGTTTAATCAAATTCTGTCCAGTGGTTTCAGAGGAAATGTTGATTAAAGTTTTCCCTATATACATATAAGGCAAATAAGCCCCGCCCCTGGCGGCCATGTTTTTTACGGATCGGAATAATTTTAGCAACTTTGGTAGAGGTTGACCCAAGGAACATCTGTACCAATTTATTTTAAAATCTGGCCAGTAGTTTTGAAGAAGATGATTTTTAAAGTTTTCATTTTTTTTTCTTTTTGTTGCCATGGCAACCAGAGTTCTACATGGATCAAGTTTATTTTAGCAACTTTTGTGAAGGTTGACCCAAGGATCATTCCTGCCAAGTTTAATCAAATTCTGTCCAGTGGTTTCAGAGGAGATGTTGTTTAAAGGTTTCTCTATATACATATAAGGCAAATAAGCCCCGCCCCTGGTGGCCATGTTTTTTTACGGATCGGAATAATTTTAGCAACTTTGGTAGAGGTTGACCCAAGGAACATCTGTACCAATTTATTTTAAAATCTGGCCAGTAGTTTTGAAGAAGATGATTTTTAAAGTTTTCAAATTATTTTTCTTTTTGTTGCCATGGCAACCAGAGTTCTATATGGCAAGTTTATTTTAGCAACTTTTGTGAAGGTTGACCCAAGGATCATCCCTGCCAAGTTTAATCAAATTATGTCCAGTGGTTTCAGAGGAGATGTTGTTTAAAGGTTTCTCTATATACATATAAGGCAAATAAGCCCCGCCCCTGGCGGCCATGTTTTTTTACGGATCGGAATAATTTTAGCAACTTTGGTAGAAGTTGACCCAAGGAACATCTGTACCAAATAATTTTGAAATCTGGCCAGTAGTTTTGAAGGAGATGATTTTTAAAGTTTTCAAATTATTTTTCTTTTTGTTGCCATGGCAACCAGAGTTCTTCATGGATCAACTTTATTTTAGCAACTTTTGTAGAGCCTCACCCAAGGAACATTCCTGCCAAGTTTCATTAAATTTTGTCCAGCGGTTTCAGAGGAGATGTCGTTTAAAGCAAATTGTTGACGACGGACGACGGACGACGCACGACTAACGACGCACGACGACGGACGCCGGACGAAGGGCGATCACAAAAGCTCACCTTGAGCACTTTGTGCTCAGGTGAGCTAAAAACTAAACTAGCCAACCCCTAAGGAGGCCTCATTTTTTTTAAAAGAGAGCAATTTTGTTTTATTTTTTTTAAGACAAGATTGTTCATAGGAACACATGTGTCATCTGCTGAAGTGTGACTGAGAAAGTGACAGACAGATGTACAGACAATGGAGAAGTGACCCCATGTGTCACCTCTGCTTACAGCCAGTGACACAATAAATGGCCATAAGGTGACCATTTTTGCACAATTGTATTGGTTTCTGAGATTTCTATAAAGATAATATAACGAAACTAGCTCACAATTTTTCACATTTATATCAGAAAATTTTTTAGAGACCCATAACTTTGTGCCAAATGAAAAAAAATTCTGACACTGGTTTCAGAAGAATTTTTTTTTTGAAGTATTTTCTTTTGATTGCCTGCATGAATCAAGCTTATTTTTAAACAATTTTTGCTTATATCATACCAAGTTTAAGAAATTTCTGCCTAGTGGTAACAGAGGAATACTTTTCAAAATAAATTGCTTATAATGATGGACAACCAACACAAGGTGATCCAAATAGCTCACCTTATACACACTTTGCTTAGGTGAGCTAAATATTGCTCATAAAATATCTACCAAGTAGAAAAAAATAAATCCCAGACCAGATTTTCCTTGTTTATACTCACATGGCATCATTCCGAGGAGAGAGCGCCTGGCTGCAGTTAGATAGCGGCGAAAATGGCTGGGCCGTCTGTGGAAGCTCTGTATTCACACCACACTGCCTGTACACAGAGTCATTATACTGATCAGCAGTTATCTCAATAATGCTCATCATTACTTACACACAAGTGTATTTAAGCAGCTAGTTTTAAGATTCAAGAGAAAATATTTCTATGTATATGTGATCTCTACTCAACTGTCTGTCTACTTTCTGGTATACCCATGATTGAACACTTAAGACAGTTAAGACTTGTACTGATGGGCCATTGTGTTGTAGTCAGTGTGATTTTCTACTATAACCGAAGAGCAGATCTGAAAAGGCACTCTCCAGTTATAGATCGGAAATGATTATCAAATTCCAGGTCACTGTGACCTTGACCTATAACCAAGTGACCCCCCAAATCAAAAAGGGTCATCTACTAGTTATGACCAATCATCCTATAAAGTTTGAGGAATGTGGGCCTTAGCATTCTCCAGATATTGATCAGAAAACAAGTGGTCTACCAACTGACAAACAGACAGACCAACCATCATTTGCAAAACAATATGCCCTCTCTTCTTTGAAGGGGGGCAAAATAATAAAGATAGTTCATACAAGTGTACAAGTGAGGTTTACAAAAACCTAAAGAAACAAGAGGGCCAAGATGGCCCTGTGTTGCTCACCTGAGTAAAATTGCTGAGTAAGGCATGATTACAAACAAGAGGGCCATGCCCTTAGGCTATGTAAAATCAAGTGACCCCTGGGGCAGAGCCAATTTTGACCCCAGGGTCATGATTTGAACAAACTGGGTAGAGGTCTATTAGCCCATGTTACATACCAAATATCTAAACCCTAGGCCTTGTGGTTTCTGAGAAGAAGATTTTTCAAGTTTTTCCTATATTAGCCTATGTTAAATCAAGTGACCCCTGGGGTGGGGCCAATTTTGACCCCAGGGTCATAATTTGAACAATCTTGGTAGAGAGTCATAAGATCATGCTACATACCAAATATCTAAACTCCAGGCCTTGTGGTTTCTGAGAAGAAGATTTTTTCAAGTATTTCCTATATTAGCTTATGTTAAATCAAGTGACCCCTGGGGCAGGGCCAAATTTGACCCCAGGGCCATGATTTGAACAAATTTGGTGGATCACAGACATGCTCACACCAAATATCTAAACCCCGGCCTTGTGGTTTCTGAGAAGAAGATTTTTCAAGTTTTTCCTATATTAGCATATGTTAAATCAAGTGACCCCTGGGGCGGGGCCAATTTTGACCCCAGGGTCATGATTTGAACAAACTTGGTAGAGATCCACCAGACAATGCTACACACCAAATATCTTAACTCTATGCCTTGTGGTTTCTGAGAAGAAGATTTTTCAAGGTTTTTTCCTATAGTAGCCTATGTTAAATCAAGTGACACCTGGGGCGGGGCCAATTTTGACCCCAGGGTCATAATTTTTACAATCTTGGTAGAGAGTCATTAGATCATGCTACATACCAAAAATCAAAAGGCTAGGACTTGTGGTTTCTGAGAAGAAGATTTTTCAAGTTTTTCCTATATTAGCCTATGTAAAATCAGGTGACCCCTGGGGCGGGGCCAAATTTGACCCCAGGGCCATGATTTGAACAAACTTGGTAGTGATCTAATAGACAATGCTGCACACCAAATATCTAAACCCAGGCCTTGTGGTTTCTGAGAAGAAGATTTTTCAAGTTTTTCCTATATTAGCCTATGTTAAATCAAGTGACCCCTGGGTTGGGCCAGTTTTGACCCCAGGGTCATAATTTGAACAATCTTGGTAGAGAGTCATAAGATCATGCTACATACCAAATATCTAAACTCCAGGCCTTGTGGTTTCTGAGAAGAAGATTTTTTCAAGTATTTCCTATATTAGCCTATGTAAAATCAGGTGACCCCTGGGGCGGGGCCAAATTTGACCCCAGGGCCATGATTTGAACAAACTTGGTAGTGATCTACTAGACAATGCTGCACACCAAATATCTAAGCTCCAGGTCTTGTGGTTTCTGAGAAGAAGATTTTTCAAGTTTTTCCTAAATTAGCCTATGTTAAATCACGTGACCCCTGGGGCGGGGCCAATTTTGACCCCAGGGTCATAATTTGAACAATCTTGGTAGAGAGTTATAAGATCATGCTACATACCAAAAATCAAAAGGCTAGGCCTTGTGGTTTCGGAGAAGATTTTTAAAATTTTCATTTTTAAAATCTATTTTTAGCTCCTGTGACCTAGATTTTTGACCAATCAAAATAATTTTAACAACATTGGAAAAGGGCCCCATAATGAACATTCCTGTGAAGTTTTATCAAAATCCAGTGAGTAGTTTAAAGGAGATGTTGTTTAAAGAAATTGTTGACACGGACGACGGATGACGGACGACGGACAAAAGGCGATCACAAAAGCTCACCATGAGCACATTGTGCTCAGGTGAGCTAAAAATGTGGCATCTTAAGTGTTTGCAATGTTTTTCTTACATTTGACTAAAGTGACCTAGATTTTGATCTACCAAAATATGCAGTCATCTGGGATTTCATGCAGTCATCATTCTTATCAAGTTTAATGAAGACTGGGACAAAAATGTAGATTATAGAGTGTTCACAAGGTTTTTCTAAAAATTGCCGTGGTGACATATTTTTTGACCCCATGTGACCCATTTTTAACTAATCCGAGATCTGATGTAAACAAACATTCTGCCCAAGTTACAAAAAGGTTAGGCCAAAAATGTGGCTTCTAGAATGGTCATATGGTTTTCCTAAGATTTACCCAGGTGACCTACTTTTTGACCCATGTGACCCATTTTCAAACTCATCAAAGATTTCATGTAGACAAACATCCTGACCAAATATTATGAAGATTGGGCTAAATCTATGGCCTCTAGAGTGTTTTAAAGCAATTGTTGACGATGGATGACGATGACGGACAAAAGGCGATCACAAAAGCTTATCCTAAGCACATGTGCTCAGGTGAGCTAATAAAATATTTCTACTGATACATGATGAACACAGACTATGCACAAGATAGATTACCTACCCTGTTGGAATAATGTTGATAATCTGTGTATGAACGTAGCCACCAGGGGTAACATTCGTAAAGGCTCTGTAAAACAAATATATTGACTTATAAAGACAAAGCTTGTTTGTTGGACATGAATTATGATATCACACCCACTTAAACAGTATTTGGTAATACTGTATTTAAAAGTCATCCTAAATTTGTGGCCATTCAGAAGCTATGCAAATTCAAATTTATGAGCAATTTTTTTCAAAAGAACACTTTTCTCTTTCCTAATTATTATGTTCAGATCAATCTCTTTGACAAATCAAAATGTTTCATAAATTTAGGATTATTCCTTAGCTTGGGAGAATCTACTCGTATTTTTATTTCTGCAGATGACAGAAGCCTACATTTTCTATTGAAAAGTCTTTACAGCCTTATACGTTGACATTGTCTGTACAGATCCATACCTGTACCACTTTAAAAACTCTGATATATAGCTGCCAGTGTAGTCCAAAAATATAGGAATATTAACCTTATCAGAATTTTACATTTTGTGCACAAATATAAGAATTGCTGTAGGAAGTGAATATATAATTTATAAGAATTATAAAATCTGCAGCATTAAACATTTCAGTCTCCAAATGATTGAAATATTGTCAGTGGGATGTTAAAACTAATTCAAAAAACAAACGAACAGCATTCTGTATCTAATAGTCATTAATGCCCATGAAATCAAGATATTATCCATTGTGTCTCTCCTCTGTAATATCCAGGGCTTAAGACAATATGAAATTGACTAATCAAATGATTGTGATAGCTAGATCCCCTATGAAATAATGGCATGCTTCCACCTTGACAACCTACTCATTATTTCACGCACCAGCAAAATGACTGACAGATGATGCCAACAGAAAAATTCTTCAGGTTACTAACATGACTTTTTTTTTTACCAGGAGGGGCACCCAACAGTGTTATGCAACTTTTGTATATATTAAAATAAAAAAAATAAACTAACAAACAAACTAAAATGATATCTTTAATGTCATGCAATACAAGAGAATTGGATGCTCCCCGAATAAATGCTAAATAACAAAGGGCAATAACTCCAAAATTAAGCAAAACAGAGTTGTGTTTTGTATTTTTCCGATACCTTTGTAGTTTTTGTGTTATGCTCCGGACAACAAAATTATGTCGGACGGACGACTGGACAGACAGACGGACAAAGCGGCAACTATTTGCTCTCCCTTTGGGGAGCATAAAAACAGTTACATTCTTTTTTCGGTTGGGTATAGTGAGTTACCATGTCTTGGGGGAGAATACAGGTTTTTTTCACCGTGTAATGATTTCTTGCCTTCTGCTCAAATATACACAGTGGAAAAAAACCTGTCTTTTCCCCAACAACACGGTAAATCACAATACCCAAATGAAAACAATGTAACTATTACTAAATCAAAATTTAACATCTATATCACTCAACTCTCTGTAAACCACTTGATTCTCACCATTTGCCGGGGAGTAATATTTGCCGAATGCTTGGTCTTTGGGGATGTCTGGGTAAAGGTTGACAAGCGATGTGAGGTCCTTGATCCGGTCCGCCAGGTTTCGAATCGCAAAGTCTCGAATTGTGAATGGCAACAGGTTCCACACCTTCTGTTCTCCTGATCCATGGAAAAAATTGATTGTGCTTTAGCTATCTTTAACTGTCACATGAAGAAAACACGAGGGCCATGATGGCCCTGAAATCCCTCAACTGAAAAACATTGCCTTCACTGCCTATTATACACATAGTTATACTGAACACATGATCCATGCAGAAGTACAGCAAGATAATCTAAATTCCAAACAAAAAATGCAAATGTCGACCAAATTTGTTGGGTTATAGCCCTACATAAGCAATTATCCTTCACAAGGTTTATCCACCTATTAAGTTTCAAGGTTATATTATAACTCCAAAAATATGATGTGCAGAGAGCTTCAATTCACCCCTATGAGGTCTATTCACCTATGAAGTTTCATGGTTATATATAACTCCAAAAACATGAGGTGCAGAATTTATGGTTCTTGTACAATGCACTTCTCCTTCATCAGATCTATCCACCTGTGAAGTTTCGAGTTCATAGCTTTTTAACTTTATGAGTTTTGCTCAAGACATAAAGTCTGACGGAATCCACGGACAGACAGACAGACGTATGGATACCAGACGGTCAAAGCGGCAATTTCCAACTCACCCTTCGGGAAGCGTAAAAATAGGGAAACTTATAACCAGATTTTCCATTGAAAAACCTTCTTTAGTAGTAATGGCTAGCAATCGGTTACTGACAAAGATGGTCATTTTAAGACCTTGTGGTCAAGGTTAACCCACAAGTGGGGTCCTTATTTTTAGAGACAGCATGCAGAAGAGACGGTGGTTACAAGGGCATCTGGGTGCTCATCTTACGAATAGACCCCTTGGTTCTTTGAAATGACTAGTGTGTAGCACAAATACATGAGAGAGAAGTTCCTGGGTAAAACCAGTACTGAGTACTCCGAGTTCCCAAAGCAAACCTATTTTGCCAAGAACTTGGCAAGGGTCCATCTGGTACCAATTTTATATGTCTTTAATTTGACACAGTTAGTGGAGCAATGTGCCTCCCCTCGGATTCAAACCCCACACCTCCAAATCACAAAGCAGACACACTATCACTGAGCTATTGATCCAGTATAATATATAAAGTCAATCTTAATATCTCAGAGATAGTCAGCTAGACTTGCTGTCAATCTTTCCTGTGAAGTTCAGTCCTATTCCAGACATGGGTCTGGGATAGAGCACTGACAACTGTCTGATATACATACACAATATCAACAAAATATATCAGTAAAATATAATTTGACCCAAATATTTGAACAACGAAGCTTGGAGTCACCAGATGAAGAAGATTGTATCTACAGAGGTGGATATACAGACAGAAAGCTGGACTGGGAGGGGGAGAAATATAATAATATCCAAACTTAAGCACAAACACTGACATTACAAGAGGGCCAAGATGGCCCTGAAACTGCTCACCTGAGAAACACTGCCTTCATTAGCTGCATTGCTGAAGAAATGAAGATGTAAGAGTGTAAAATATGTGTGATGTTCTGATATTTCAAGGGCCTAAAATGTAGCTCTATTGGTCAAATATTAGCCAAAATCAAACTCAACTGAGATATTGTTGTCATTATCATTGTGGATAAGTATAATGATGACTGCTTAATAATTGCAGATGCTAGTGTAAACATAGTAACAATCTGGCATTTTTTTTATGATTCAAGGCCCTTAACTCCTCACCTAATAAATCAATATCAGCCATAATTGAACTTGGTCAAGCCTTCATAGCTATAAACATTGTCATGAAGTTTGAAGATGATTGCTTAAGAAATGTAGAGGCTAGAGTGCAAACAAAAGTGATATCGGATATATATTTTTTATATTAAAGGGGCATACATTTGTAACTCCTGACCTAATTGGCTGATATCAGCCATAATCAAACTTGACAGAAAGATTATGGTAATAAAAATTGTCATAAAGTTTGGAGAAGATTGCTCAAGAAATGAAGCTGCTAGAGTGTAAACAATGTGAAATCTGACATTTTTTTATGTTAAAAGGCTTAACTCCTGACCCAATAGACTGATATCAGCCATCATCGAATTTGACCGAGAAATTATTTCATGTATTGTCATATAGTTTGAAGAGGTTTGCTTAAGAAATAAAGATGCTAGAGTGTTAACACTGAAATTTTTGATGCATGACACACATACGCACAACGCACATCAGATGACGGACATCCAAGTATCACAAAAGCTAAAAATAAATTCAAACATAAATGATATAAATATCTTACCAGGTTTTTCTGGGTTATCACCCACCCAAGCAATTGTAATACCGCCTATAGTGCCGTCACTAAACCTTAACATAAATGCTCCATTGGGCTTTGTTTCCAACAAATCACTGGTCTCATTTTTGTCCATGAATCCAATTATAGATCTGAAATAGTTTATTAGAAAAAAATGAGTAAAGATAATTATTTACATATACAGAAAAAGAACTTGCTAGTATGAATAGATCCGTGATCTTTTGAATTTGCATCATTTTCACCACAAAAAAAAGAATCTATCAATAATACAAATTAAACATTTCGACATATCTAGAGGTTAGCGTCAATTATGGTAGGCCCGGAGTACCATGATGTCCAACACAATAGTTCATAAATAATGCAGGATACCCATACAGCCATTAAGATCAGGAGTGACAGTCGGAGTGGACAATGTTGATTTGATCATAAAAGGGACATAACTCATGGGCATCTGGGACAGATTGATTGCTTATCCAACTTGTCTCTCATAACATTCCCATTAACATTAGACAATAACCAGTGATATCACAGTGTCCCAACATAAAAAATCTCAGTGACTCCAACCAAAAGTAGTGAGGGGCTTATTGATGGACAGTCGGTAACTGTAACTACTCAACATTGGAGGTAGTCAGTCGGTAACTCTATCTACTCAACATTGGAGGTAGTCAGACTTGACTATTTGAGTTTACCGTCACTTCGACAGTATTTCAGTTATATAGTGACGTCCAGCTAATTACAGGTGGAGGAAGACCCCGAATGCACTGAGGCATCCAGGTAGAACCACTGACCTACTGCAAGCCAGCTGGAAGGCTTCCTCACATGAAAATCCGAATGACCTGCTGCAAGGATTTGAACCCACACAGTGAGGGGCTGAGTGAGTGTTTAAGTCAGCAACTTTACCCTCTCGGCCACGGAGGCCCCTGGAGGTAGTCAGTCAGTAAATATATCTACTCAACATTGGAGGTAGTCATACAAAAGTGTTCTTATACAAACAATTCAACTGATCTTCAGTGGGAGCACACTGTTGTTTTTTCTTTTACATCTATATGGAAACAAGATCATTCAACTTTTACCACAATCTAGGCAATACCAATGCTATTTGTCACTGAAAGTCATTAACTGTTCCTGCACATCTGACAAGCACCCCCTTCCATAGTTTTAGGGGTGTCAGTGTTTTTTTTCCTTGAATTGTGAATGGGTCCGGTACCCCTTCATTTATGAAAAATCAGCTTTGTTTTTCTCAATATTGTGAAAAAAAGTAGCAATGTTTTTTCTGATATCGTGAAGAGAAAATGTGGAATACCTTGCAATCTTTCTGAAAAATGGTAGGGAATAGTTTATATTTTCAAGAAACTGAGATATTGTGGAAGAGAAACGCTTCTGAAATTTATTCAGCTGAGTAAGAAGGGTTTAGACTATGCCTCTATAAAATAACAATTTTGAATTGTGAATCAACTTGGGTCCATTCTAAATTGTGAATGGGTCCTTTTACATGTATCACTTACAGAAGGAAAAAAATCACTTGGTGTAGAAAATCTTATATCTGCATCCCTTATTCAAAACAGATCTAATGCCAAATAAAATGTCATATAAATATGACATTAAGCTTCAACAGCTGTTTCAAGTTTCGTATAAACCATCACATATTTTCTTATATTTAACACATTACATATAACTTAAAGCCGAATTACATCACTCTGCGTCATCACTTGTGTATTCTATACATGCATATTGCATAGAACTCAAATAGCTGGATAAAATGTGTTTGATGCAACTAACTTTGTTTGAAAGGTGCTTTATTCATATAATGTTGAAAATTAATGAGAAATACACACGTTAAATGGTTATTTTCATATATTATTTGAAACTATTTTCATTATGTAAGATTACTAAAAATAATTCGTTCAGTCTGTTCATTCATGTTTTGATTTTTTGTTGGTTTTTATCACAAATTACTGAGTCTAAGTCATATTTTAAAAAGAATCTGACATGCATTGGTACCTCATATCAAATTTTACTAAACTAGTTCAGGAAAATATTATTAAGCTCGTCAGAGGCCCGCTTAATAACATTTTCATGGACTCATTTAGTAAAATTTTATATAAAATAACAATTCACGTCAGATCCTATATATACTGCACCTTTCCTGTTTTAAGCAGTGAACATTTAGCCAATTGGAATACTGGAAAGATCCATGATGTCATATATATACAGTAAAAAACAACATGGAACCTGACATTATACTCTCTATAGACATACTTTTGTAGGAAATTTCAATGTAAATGTCATAAATTATAAACCCATTAATTGTTTGTTTGTTTAATTGGGTTCACTGTCCCGAAGACAGTATTTCAGTCATCTGGAGGCTATGTCTACATGAGACAGAAATAGTGCTGCCACACTGCAGTATCATGCCATAGAAATGTATCATGATACCACACCCAGTCACATTATACTGACACCAGACCAACCAGTCCTGGAACTACCCTTATATGCTGAGCCCCAAACAAGGGAGTTATGCAAGTATCTGTGTTGCAGCAAGAGAACACATTGCATTAAGTCTAAATAAACAAGAAGTTATTAGAAAAAATCCATAAAGCTATTTTTCTTAAGTCATTTACAGTGAGAGAAATAATCAATCATTGAATTTAAATAAACAAATTGAGATCCCCAACACACTGGTGTTCTGTTCAGGTCAAAACCTCCCAAAGGCTAATTTCCAACATGAACTGGATACCTCTGGATTGGGACCTCCCAATCTTCAGTCCAACTCAATGAGAGATTCTAGAATCTAGTCACACATTAGATCAATGGTTGTGGCCCTACTATCCTACTAATGCAACCTGATGTTTATAATGAAGTAACTGTGCTTTTATTACCAATATCTGAATAACACTTACCCATCACACCACTGGGCTTTCAAGTGCTCCTTCACCAGCTTTCCGATGGACCAGAACCATTCCCAGAAAGTGAACGATCTTGATGGCAAATTCTCCTTTAAAACAAAACAATTCAAGTAACATATTTTTAAAATTTGGCAAAACAGGTAAAGAAGAAATATTCAAATGTTTCCTTACAGATTAAAAAGGAAAATCTAAATAGGAAGAAGTCACTGCTTCAGAATGAATAAGGTTAAGATCTGTGCAATGGTTTCTGATTAGTATATTTGATGCCAATTTTGAGAGATGTCCCAGACCTTTGTGGCAAGGATCAAATTTCCCAAGGTGAGATCATACCTTGTTAAACTGTGACCATGTAACTGTGTCCTGTGGTCCATCATGAGGCAAAGATCCCATCAGTTTGGTGGCCAGGTACTTTAGGTTACCTTCACTGAGGCCACGTCCAGTCATCTGTTCAAACTTGGTGGACAGCATGGTCGCCACTTCTGACCAAGGCACACGGTCTGGGACCTGGAATGGTACCCGGCCCTGAAAGAAAACATGACCTCCAGTGAGTTAACACACCAAAAAATGTTGAACTAACTTATCTGATAGTCCTGATCAAATTCACCATCCACATTAACATATACAGATCTGATAGAGGTTTTATAAGACACCCAAATAAATTGCCCCAAGATATTTCTATAAATAAAGTTGAGCCCTCAATAAGGCCATGACCTTAGACTAGTCTCTAAACTCTTTATTCGTTATACATGTACTTTCAAAATTTGCACAAAACATCATCTCTTTTAGTCAATTCAAATTAAACATATTACTTTTATGTTGGTAAGAAAACTAGATTTTTTAACATCTTATACTAATTCCTCTCAAGGTTCCAGGTTGCATTGAGGAAATCTTACAAAATGTTCCACCCTCATGGGGATCAAACTTGTAACCTTTGGATCCAGAGTAAATGAATACAATCATTGGACTATGGTGCATGTGCATACCTGAGCAAAGTTTCTTCTGACCCTTAGTATGGGCTTGATGGGATACAAATAGATTAGAGACAACTTCAGCAAATGTCACATTCTATGGTGGCTGCTTTTATTGCTTTTTTTTTTTTTTTTTTGAATGAAATGAAATTCCTTACAAAGGACTCTCAAGAAAGAACAAAGTAAGTAGTTGCCATAGAAAGAGGACAGCCTACGTACCTGCTCGGAGAACTGGTTGTCCCACAGGTAGGTGGCAGTAGCCTGGCATTCCTGGTTACCATGTACTGTCACTATCACAGGCAGAGACAGCGTCTGTAAGTACACAGCCAACATCGCATGACCAGCATGCAAATGGATGTCCGCAGGAAAATGACTTGTATGAAACCTGATCAACCTCCAAATGCTGCTTGTATTTTTGAGATCAGGATGCAATACACTGTCCTGACTCAATATTGCTTCAAGTCAAATCTAGCTTCATTTTATCATGATCTGAGTAAATAGTATTATAACTAGCATATCTTTATCATCTTAGAGAAAAAAAAAATTACAAAATCACCTGGATGCAGATACGATATGACTGTTATATGACTCATTGGCATTTACAAGCAAGTATGACTAAAGAAAAGAAACAACAAGAGACACAAGTCTTCTCGTAATCTGTCAGTTATGCAACAAAACTTTATTGGGATTGACAAAATTTTAATCAAGATTTGGTTAAACAAAGAAGGAAATATGTGAAAAGACTGGCAATATTCAAAATCCATCTGCAGACAAGGACAGTTAAAACTGATCTTACCCAAACTTGGAACTTGAGCTCATTTCCTCCCACATTGAAGTCTGATGTGAATAATATACAAAACTTTTCTTCTGCCACAGTCTGCAACAACAATCTCATGTTTTCACCATAAAGTGGGAAAAAATTCAGAGCTAGAATGCTTTCAGTCAATCATCAATCATTGTAGAATAAGCAGATTGGATGAAATGGCTTTCTCTATCTACTAAGTTTATTGAGATGTGTTATTTTTACATCTTTATACATGTACTTGCAACTATTCATTTGGATGCATCTGTTCTGTATATCATTAAGACTACTTCAGGATAATCTAGTGTTTTTCAAGGTGTATAAAATCTAAAAAAAAAATATATATATATCATATATAGAAAACACTGACCATACAATCTAATTCTGAAAGAAACATGCATGGATGGTTGATTACTATTACCAATATACCAGGAATTATTCATCAACACAATACTGACCCACCTTCTTGTTTACATTTATTCTTTTGCTGGGCCTGACATGCATGAACCAACCAAGAAGTGGAGATTTCAAATAAATACACAATCTTGCATTCTGAATCATTCCGACATATTTCAATATAACCTATTCAGGGAAGAACAGGACCTAGTGTGGTGTGATGCTATGGCAAGAGACGTACCACGATGAGAACATTTCCAGTATTATGTTCATGTAACAGAGAGTGACTTGGGGTATAAAAATGGTAAACCTTTTTTGCTTACATGATTTTCTGATCCTTTTCTGTCTGCTCTCTTGATATTTTTCAATGACTGAAATGAAAGAAAAAATAACTTAGTGTTCCCTTTCCCACAATGCTTAATAAGTTTCAACAAAAAACAAGAAAATGTGTCTGTGAGACACTAATGCCCCGCCAGGATATGATCAGAACCAAATATTTGCTTGTATTTTTAAAAGATTATATAATGATGTACATTTGTACAAAGTTTCATGATGATGTGAAGTTACCTTTAAGAAGCTTAAACACAGAGGTAAACCTGGGGCAGAATAACCAATTTTACCAAGTCATAGCCATAAAATTAAATAAATACTACTGGTAAATAAGCCTTGTCATGATGTACGTGAATGTTAAGTTTCATGAAGATTTAAAGTCATCTTCATAGAAAAAAAAGCTGAAACACAAATGCAGAACAACCAAATTTACTATGCTTATCCAACTGTGAAATATGGCTCACAGCTTTAAATTTGCATAAATATTAAAAAGCTTTTATCATGATGTAAATGTGAATACAGTTTCATTAAGATGTGAAATCATCTTCATAGAAAAAAAAAAGATAAAACGCAAAGGTAATCCTAGTAATCCTAAGGCAGAAGAATCATTTTACCACATTCATCCAACCATGAAATGTGGTTCACAGCCATAAATAAATAAATATTTAATAGATTATATCATGATGTACATGTGTACCTAGTTTCATAAAGATGTGAAGTCATCTTCTTAGAAAGAAAGCTTAAACGCAAAGGTAAACCTGAGGAGTGACGGACAGATGGATGGACGGACAGACACACAGACCGAAATCTATATGCCTCCAAACGGAGTTGGCGGGCCATAAAAATCATTATTCATAAATGAATGATTTTACATAGGGTATAAAACATTGATCATGACCTTTCCCACAAAGCTGTATCTTAATATTTGTAACCGAACATTTCAGTATTTTATTTATCAAAACTGTGAAATCTGTTTAGTTTATCATAACCACATATAAAGTCTTATACATGTATTCAAAATGAACAAATATAATATTGTATGGTACTCATAAAAACAAATCCTATACTTCATATTCATGGGTTTGTTTGTGATGCTCATTGTGACAGGAAATAACCTCCCAATAGTAAAGGCAAATCTTAACTTTTCCATTACGTACCATGTTTCTGAAGGTAACACTGAGTTTGCCAGTATGAGAGTGGAAGTCCATGTTGCCATCATTGTTGAGGATGTCTCCACACCCCTGCTGACCACGACCTTCCTTGTTCAGCATGTTTCTTGCCTGCGCCTCACTGCCAAGTACACAGTTGTTATATGAGGTGAGATTCTACATGGCTTATAAACAAGTTCAAACAACAACTTCCATTTCCATAGGCCTCATGTTTTTTTTACTTTTCAGTGTTCATATTAAGCTGGAAACCAACCTTCGTTTTAGCAATAAAGGTAGAGGGCTATGAGGTGATTCTTTGTGAAAAACTAGAGCTATCACTGAAGGTGATTAATACCCCCGCAAAATACTTTAATGCAGGAGAAGCCAGACTTCAGGCAGAGCATAGATAAGAACCTGTATACATAGTATATTGGTTGTGATATTAATAAGTAAAGTTTTTATTTAAAGTTGATAGAGAGTCAATAATGGTTGTTTGTCACAGTAGTTTAAAAATATAAGGTTACAGTTCTTGGACACTGCACTTCTCCTAGTCGCCATCTGTTTACATTTTAAGTTTCAAGTATATACCATGTATAATATTCGAGTTATGTTCAGGACAAGAAAAACAAGGAAAAGTAACAAAGGGAAATAACTCTGTAATTACTCTAGATAGAGTTATGGTTCTTGTGCACTGCACTTCCTCATATTGTGGTTGACCATTGTATGAAATTGTTTTGAAATCCAACCAGTATTTACAAGTTATCTCGGACAAGGAAAATACAAAGGGCAATAACTCTGTAATTCCTTAGATAGAGTTATGGTTCTTGTGCATGCACTTCCTCTCATTAATACAAAGGGCAATAACTCTGTAATTACTCTAGATAGTGTTATGGTTCTTGTGCACTGCACTTCCTCATATTGTGGTTGACCATTGTATGAAATTGTTTTGAAATCCAACCAGTAGTTTACAAGTTATACTCTGGACAAGGAAAAAATACAAAGGGCAATAACTCTGTAATTACTCTAGATAGAGTTATGGTTCTTGTGCACTGCACTTCCTCTATTGTGTTGACCATTGTATGAAATTGTTTTGAAATCCAATCAGTACTTTACAAGTTATACTCTGGACAAGGAAAAGTAACTAAGGGCAATAACTCTGTAATTCCTATAGATAGAGTTATGGTTCTTGTGCACTGCACTTCCTCTCATTGTGCTTGACCATTGTATGAAATTGTTTTGAAATCCAATCAGTACTTTACAAGTTATACTCCGGACAAGGAAAAAATACAAAGGGCAATAACTCTGTAATTACTCTAGATAGAGTTATGGTTCTTGTGCACTGCACTTCCTCATATTGTGGTTGACCATTGTATGAAATTGTTTTGAAATCAAACTTGTACTTTTCAAGTTATGCTCCGGACAAGGAAAATGCAACGGACCGCTGGACCGACCGACCGACCGACCACCGGGTGACTCCTATATACCCCCGCAAACTTTGTTTCGGGGGTATAATAAAATTCATTTCTGACCATTGGTTCCTTATCTTTCTATATACATCAGCTTTGTCTAAGCACTTTGAGACAGGGTCATAATGGTAGGTAATAAGTATAGTTTACCTTGTTATACTCAGGTGAACTAAATATGACTAAGTCTATGGCAGACTGACGACTGATACAGTGTTAACACATGTACAGGCTAACCGTTTACTTTAATTATATACTCTACCTGATGATGGTGGCCTTGACCCTTGGCGGCGTCATGTGAAGGTTGAGTTTCCCACCCACTAGTAATCGAACAGAGGCGGAGAATCGAGCATCTTTCTTCATCACTTGAGGGGGCTGCTGTTCCACTATAAATGTACTGGAGGGAAACAACATATATAAGCCACACATCATGTCTACACTTATCATCATCCTGTATCACATATATATATATATATATCTATACAATCATAATACTGGTAGCATAAATACTGAAGGGTAGAGCAGTCTATATGAGGGTTGTTCAAAAATAAATAGGACTGAGCCTCCTGTATTTAAATTTTCCATTAGATGTTTAATATTTTCGTATATACGGCAATCGAAAATTGTTTCCTAATTTTATATTATATTTTCATAATATTGTATGATTGTACGCGCGCGTATTTCGGTATTTAATAACCATGGTAACGCGCACCCGGCACAGTCCATTAAGTTCACTCCATATGCAACATTGTTTTATTAATATCTTAACATATTGCCATCTGCCGCAAGTAATATTCCGCCAAAAGGTTTCGTTGCATTTAAGTGATGTCATGTACACATATGACGTCATTTGGACATTAGGTTCAGAATAAAACAAAATTTGGATACAACTGGTGACAACGTTCAAAACACGAAGATGCCGTCGAATGAAAAGTTAGAAATTTGCGCTATCGACAAGTTTTGTCATCAAATGGGCGATACACCATCTTCAACGTTTGAAAAAATCAAGCTAACGAAGGGCGAGCACAGTGTTAGCAGGTCTCTTGTTTTTAGCTGGCACAAACAATTTAAAGATGGCGAAAACGACATAATCGACAGAGAAGGACGAGGGAGAAAGAAGAAAATTGATGGAACGTTGGTGATGTCATTTGCAGAAACGCTGCAGAACGACCGACGTTTTACAGTGCGAGAGCTGTCGGACATGTTCGATGTCAGCATGGGAACGGTCCATTCAATTCTTACTAAAGAGTTGAACATAAGGCGTGTTTTAAATTTGTGACTGATTGCTCTATATAGTTTTTATTATCGTCTAAACTTGCATTTAGCACAACTTAAAAAGTTTTATATAGAGTCTAGTTGAAATATTAAATATCTGTTTATTTGTAATGTTCTCATTAATGTTTAAAAGCGGTAAATATATGCCTAAATGCTTATTTTTCACATGTTAGGTCCATGCACGCTGGGTGCCGCGACTCCTAAAAGAGCACGAGAAAGAGAGGAGAGTGGCAGATTCACGTGCATTTTTGCGGAGGGTAGCGCAAGAAGGTGACAGTTTCCTTTCGCGCATAATTACCACCGACGAGACATGGTTATGGTTGCATGATCCGGAGACAAGGTCCCAATCAGCCGTATGGAAGCGGACCAGATCCCCTCCCCCAAAGAAGGTCGAGTGTCACGGAGTGGCGGGAAGTACATGTTCGTCATGTTTGCGGATAGTGATGGCATGATACTTCAACATGCGGTACCAAAGGAGCAGACGATAAATGCAGATTATTTTTGCAAGGTTAGTTTAAACATAAATTTTATTAGAAATTATAAATGCACTCTCGTAAGGGTTCGCAAACTGTAGTTTATATAATCTCATTCCCAGTATAATAGACTGTTCTTTTTCATTTCTTGCATTCGATGTTTATAACCATTTAATATTATACCACTTTTAATGCATTTTATTTTCATTTATGGCGGCTATACTTTTGTTAAATTTTACACTGTGAAATTAATTTAAAATAATATTTCTCTACAGGATTCAAATAATTAACACAAGTATTGAACATGTATTTAAATGTATTACAGTTGCTCCGTCGCGATCTTGTGCACGCGCTTAGGAAGAAGCGACCCGGTCTACCCCTCAAGCATTTCATCCTACATATGGATAATGCCTCCTCACACACCGCCGAAGCCACGGCTCTTGAGATAGCGATTCAAGGGTTCGCCACGATTCCACATCCTCCCTACTAACCGGACTTGGCGCCCTTCGACTTCTGTATATTTCTGACCATTAAGGCCCAGCTGAAGGGACATCGTTTCTCGTCGCTTCAAGAACTGATGACAGCAACAATCAACATCACACAGCAGTTCAGCACTGAGTGGTACCATAACATATACAGACAGTGGGTTCACCGTCACCGTTGATGCATCGAGCACGCGGGAGAGTATTTCGAGAAAGAATAACGTTGCTGAACATGTGAAATTCCGTGCGACGTCGTGAACGTCATGTGAGCCAGGTTGCGTGCCCCTTGCTTATTGTTATTATCATAGAATTATTATATTTTATTGATTTTTTCACTGTATGTACACAATAGGTTCCGATTTATGTTATTTGTAAAATTAGGTATGTATATGAAACGATGTGAACGTTATTGTCGCAGTCCTATTTATTTTTGAACAACCCTCGTATAAATACATGCAAATTATCATTTCCTTCACTTTGCATCTGATATTTATCGATACAAATATAGTCAATTCCAAATATTTCTTTATAGTATACAAGATAGGACTTTAATCATATCCACTAATATCAACTATTTCAGCTTTTAATCTAGATGCTCTGAAGTATGCCTAAACTCCAGTACTGAAGATTAAGTGAGAACTGTTAAGTACTTGGGCATACCTGGTGACCAGGGAGGACAGGAGGCCTGTAACCTCCTGATTCAACTCTGGCTGGATGTCTGTGACACCCTGGGGGATATCAATGGGCAACTGCTGTCTCAGAAGGTCCACCTTAATGATCTGCTGGCGGTTCTTCCAAATCAGGTCAGCTAGAGATTCACACCTGTAACCCAAATACACATCTGAAGACAAACACGGATCACCTATGGGCTTTTTACCATTCACAAATTACATAGATATTTAAATCAAACTAACATGCAATGCAAAACTTACCATGCCATAATGGGATATGATGGGATAAAAAGCAGACCTAGTTTGTTTGTGATTCTGACTGGTTATTATTTGTTTGCTGGGTTTAATGTCCAACAGAAAGTATTTCAGTCATCTGGGGACTTTTGTCTACATAAGACAGATATGGTGCTGGCTCACTGCAACATCACACCATATACAAGCAGCAAGATACCACAACCAGTCTCATTATCTTGACCCTGGACTAACCAGTCTTGAAACTGCAATCTCCAAAGTCATTAAATTTGTTTGACTATTATTTAACCCTTTCCCTCATAGAGGATACCATAAAAAGACCTATGCGAACAGCATAAAACCAGATCAGCCTGCGAGTAACTCGCAGGCTGATCAGGTTTTATGCTGTTCGCTGCTCATCAGTGGTCTGGTAATGAGGATTTTACAATTATATTTGGTAAGGTTTGAGTTTGGCTTTCTGCAGATCAGGCTTTATGTGGTACCTATTGAGTGCGTCAAAATGAGTCTATATGAGGGAAAGGGTTAAAAAAAAAAACTTCTTGAATTTTTTTTTTTTGTCACTTAATTTTAAAAGAAGAGAATGACTATCTAAAATGTCTGAATCTAAAATATAGACTCAAGGCAATGACGAATAAGGGCCCAGGTTCCATGCTCTCAGAAATACTTGAATTACCATTTTACGAAATAAAAAAAAATCCCTCATATTTCAAACTCAAACCTCTATTGAAACTGGTGGCCATATTCAGAATCTGAGGTTGAACATTATACTTCAGTAGGATATTTATTTTAAATACTTTGGGTCCAGGTTCACATATAGTTCTCACCATTTCTGGAGTCGTTCAATCATGTTGGTGTCAAAGTGTGCACCATTACCAGCCAGCTGCTGCTTACGTTTCCAGGAGATCAGCTCTTTATTGACCACCTTCTCCTGCAGGGCTCCCACACCTTGCAGCGTGTCCTTGTGCTTGTTAGCCAGCTCCTACACAATACAGTGCAGCTCCGTTATAAAACAAAATTTGGGGTCGTAATTTAAATATCACACTAAAAGAGACCACATACAATATAGCGGGTTATTTCTGCAAGTAATTTATTTCTGCTATTCTGTCTGTAGAAATAAAATCCATGGAAATTAACTAACTGTAGAAAAATATTCGCAGGATAAAACTCTTTAGATCCCTTCAGATCATTAGATGCTGCTTTACATGAACCGCGCCGTGAGGGTATTTCTATTATCAACATGAGTAAAATAAAACAGTCAATGTTGTTGTTGTTGTATTGGGGTTTACCATCGCTGTGATAGTATTTCAATCATATAGTGACATCCAGCTAATTACAGGTGGAGGAAGACCCCGAGAACACAGAGGTACCCGGGTAGAACCACCGACCTACCGCAAGCCAGCTGGAAGGCTTCCTCACATGAAAAATCCGAAGTCCCTACCGGGATTCGAACCCACAGCAGTGAGGGGCTGAGAGATTTGTAGTCCACGACTGTAAACGCTCGGCCACGGCGGCCCCAAACAGTCAATGTAGTTTTCACTAAACTGTTGAATGGTTTTGTAATCACAGGAAATGGATGAAAAGAACAAAGAGTAAAAATATGACAGTTAGACATGTCTTTGTAATCTTCCCTTATCAAAGGCGCACAACTTGTCACATTCCAGGTTCACCTGGGGACGGAAAGATTTTCTACGCCTGGGGTCTTAAATACATGCCAAACAATGCAAACTGTGCATATTTTCACACATATACTCTACCAATGGTTAGCTCACTGATTAAATTTACCCCTAAATTTATTTACAGTTGAAGAATCTAGTTTAAAACTAACTGGTTTTTATGGCAAAAACGCAGAATATTACACCCATAGAAATAACTCGCTATACCGTAACAATTATGTGAAAATAAACCTTAAGATAATGAAACAAATCACAAATAATTGAATCTAAACTGTATACACATCATACAAGCATAAGACTGATGGGCTAAATCTGAAAAATAATTGAAGAGTTATGATCCCTGATTTATCAAAAAAAATGCCACAGTTAACCATGCTTCCTCATTAAGCCTTTTAATATTTTAATACTAAATTTTAAGAATTAATACATTTATGTATGAATCAATTCTTTATTTACACATGTATTTTTTTAGCCTTAACCCTTTCCCTCATAGAGGAAACCATGAAAAGACCTATGCGAACAACATAAAACCAGATCAGCCTGCGAGTAACTCGCAGGCTGATCAGGTTTTATGCTGTTCGCTGCTCCTCAGTGGTCTGGAAATGAGGACTTTATAATTAAATTTGGTAAGGTTTAACTGTGGTTTTCTGCAGATCAGGCTTTATGTGGTACCTATTGAGTGCGTCAAAATGAGTCTATATGAGGGAAAGGGTTAAACACATATAGACACCATTTTTTCACCATGCTGGACCACTGACAAGCAATTTCAAACTGAAAGCGTCACTCAGTCACATCAGTCTTACTATTCATGTACTACATTCTCATCTTAAAAAAGTGATGAGTAGAGAACACCATGCTTTACCTTACTGGCCAGTCATTCCAAAACTGAAATGAAGGAGTACTATTCAGAGGAGGAATGTCCCTACCAATGAGGCTTAAATCAATACATCAAATATAAAGGTACTGTGATCCACTGATTGCAAACAAGTCTACTAATCCTAACCTTGTAGGTTTGAAACCAGTTTCTGGCAAGGATTTTTCATGGATTTCCCAAGTGAGATATTAACATGCACCTCAGGAACCGTCAGGATTTGTTTAAGTTGAAGGAACTAGTTTTCCACTTACAGTTCAGTAAGTTTATACTGAAATTCAAAAAGCATATCCTGCTTCTTACTAGATGAAAGTTCTTTCCACTTACAGTCATGCTACAACTCCTTGACATTTTTACAGAGCATGTCAGGTCACACCAGGATGGAATAACACATTTGATTCCTACATGGGCTATACGCCCCCACTTCACTTTTAGAAGCAAGGGAATAAACATTAATGTTTGAGTTATCAGTAGATGATTAACACATAAGCTCTGACCTTGACCTTCAGATAAATGATTCTGCACATCTGTGATATTGACACTGCCCTTTTACGATTTAAATTGTGAAATAATAGAAGACTAAGAAAAAGACATGAAACATCTCAACATAAGATTTTCATACAGTCTGTATTACCACTTTTTAATTAATTAGGCTCATTTTATGTCACGCTTATAAAACATGTATACCAATTCCATATTCTCTAGTCCATCTGGTGAGATGTTTTCAAAGATGAAGACCCGGCTATGGTTATTGAAACCATTCAATATGGTAATGGTAAGCCCCCTCTGTTAAAAGCTTAGTGCTTCCAATATGTCTATATCAAAATAAACTATTTCAAGGAGTTAATTTTTGCTAGAACCCCACTTAATGCATCAAACACAGCACAACATGTTGGCACCCTACTTAACAGGACTGATATGTAAATATTTCTCCACTTCAATATTCCATTAATTCATAGATGAAGTCTAAGACACAAATATTAACCCTTTCCCTCATAGAGGAAACCATGAAATGACTTATGTGAACAGCATAAAACCAGATCAGCCTGCGAGTAACTCGCAAGCTGATCAGGTTTTATGCTGTTCGCTGCTCCTCAGTGGTCTGGAAATGAGGATTTTATAATTAAATTTGGTATGGTTTAACTGTGGTTTTCTGCAGATCAGGCTTTATGTGATACCTATTGAGGGCATCAAAATGAGTCTATATGAGGGAAAGGGTTAAGTCAGAGACACAAATAGTATGTCCATGACACATGCAAAGTGCCCTTTTTTCCCATTCTTATTAATAAGCTCTGTGGTTCAGAGGTAATATACATGACTGTGGATTCAAAGCTAGTGGGTTCAATCCCATTGTGGAAGGACTCTCCATGGCCTTTCCATGCTCAAAGTACTGGTCCAACCAAGGATCAATAAAAAGAGATCAGTAAAAGTTGTGAGAACTTGTTTCCAAAATCACATAAAATAACTTGTTCCTAAATGACACCAAAAAGAACCAATATACAGGGTTTTCCTTAAGAATCAGAGTAGAAGGCTAATCTTAAATGGTAGGAGACAGGGGGATCTGGGGGTCCTACTTTTTCTTGTGATTTTTTTTTCATTTTCTTTGAATTATTCCCATTTTTTTTAACAAATTGACAAATTTGAGCTGGCCAGGAAAGCCGCCTCTTAAGAAAACACCTTAATATATCAAGAACAATTATTTACTGGTCAACCATAACACTTGTCTAAAATTCAGCCCTCTGTTTATCACAAAAGGCTAACCCTTTACCTCACACAGATATGTTTTGACAGTTATGCATACAGATCAGACCAAGATCAGACCAGATCAGACTCGATCAGACCCAGATCAGACAGGTACTTCCAAAATATTCATGAGGAAAGGCTTAAATCCTACATCACTAAGCAGCCCTCAAGCTAAATATCAACATCTTGGTACAAACTTATTATAACATAAGCATAATTAAGTGTTTCATTGACTTACAGTAACAGTTTAACAACACAAGGTGGTTAATAGCAAAGCCAATCTAGTGACTGACCTTTTTCTCACAATAAAAAAACACACATTTGAATCAAGAAAAATATCTTTATTTTGGTACTTTTCTATGTGCCTGTTTCGTCCTTACAATGACTTTTCTAATACATGTATCCTTTTCTATTGAATTGTGAGGGTTGAATTCTATGATGATATTTAACAAAAACAATTATATGGTCAGACAAGATAACATTTACAGATTTTTCTGTCAGATTAGCGGGAAAATCGCTTCTATTCTTGGAAAAGCTGAGTTAACAAGGATACTGACACTAAGTACTTGACACTTGGGAGGATAGCTTGAGATGCCTCATTTAGAACATCTTGGGCAACAATCATCTGATATGGATATTTCAAGGACTTTTTCCCTTTTTTGCAAAATGTTAAGTGGATCTCCTTCAACAAATGAATGAAGACCAAATGATACAGTTGATGCTGTGCAACTTCCTGTCAAACACAACTGCTAATGGGAAGATTACATTACAAAGAATGAGTCCTCTTGTACATCGTAGCAGCCATAGCCTTATTATTTCAAGGCGATCTATCAATTTTGAGATTCTTACAAGCCGCTGACAAACTGGTATTTCAAGGAGGAATAACTAAATGGAAATGTTGGAAACTAAATACTTGTCTTATAACAAGAGAGCCATGATGGGCCTACATCTTTCACCTGATACAGAGAAAATGCTAAAGTAAGGAAAAAATTGCAGGTTACATATAGTACTTAAGACCTGACTGACCTGACTATTTGAGTTTACTGTCGCTTCAACAGTATTTCGGTCATATAGCGACATCCAGCTAAGACCCTGAATGCAGGGAGGCATCAGGGTCGAACCACCAACCTACCGCAATAGTACTCAAGAAGCAAAGGGTCAAAACTCTAAAAATCATCCCATTTAGATCAGTTGATATGGACAACTCAAGCTTAATACTGATTAATCATGCAAAGTTTCATCCAATTAAAGTAAAGGGTTTTGGAGATAGGAAGGACAAACTGACTCTGATTTCAGTAGTATCTATACCCTTCCTAACACTGAAGTTTGGTGTATATGTATGTGTTTGGGGAGGGGAGGTAATAAGAGAAAATACATTTCTGTAAATGTTCGACTATCTGTCAGTTTACTCATTAATTTTCATATAATCATTTGGATAACACTTTTATGCATCAGTTTAGGAGGAGTTAGCCTTTAAACATATTCCTATTTTTAGCCAGGAACCATTTTAGCTATTTTTGTTGTACCTCTTAATGGTTTTGACAAAATCTGAACTGTGGCTAAACAGATGTGATTTAAAGGTATTTCTATTCTTTAGCCACGAACCATCTTAGCTATTTTTGTACAATACCACCCAATTCCTTTTGTGTTTCAGTCACCAAGCTCTTACCAACAATGTGAAAGTCAATAAGATGGAACCTCCTATTACTACACTCAAACACATACCTGTATAAATTCAAAATATATCCACCATTTGGATGTGCTTATGCTGCATGATTATGATACTGGCAAGTAATACTGGGGACAAGATGCATGGCAAACTTCTCCTGCTGTGAGTTGCTTCATTTTAAAATGGATTGTGACTGCCATCCCTGCAAGATATGGCTAACTGAAATCTTGTTACTGATTTCAGCTTGACTGCGCTTAAATCTAACATCAGTGCCAAAAATGTTGAGTTGTGGAGAATTTCAAGCCGAAAAGTTTCAAAACCTGAGGTCAGTACTCACAATCCTTTGTTGCAGGAGCTGCTGGGCTGCGGTCAGGAGTTGTCGATCCATCTCTTCCTTCTCTGCCTTCAGTTTCACTTCCATCTCTTTCAATCGAGGCTCCTTCTGTTGTTGCTGCTGCTGCTGCAGCTGCAGGATACTGTCTGCAGTATCATGTTACAAAACATTGTCATTTCACAATACAATGTCACAATATAATGTCATTTCACAAAACAATATTGTGTCACAAAACGTCATTTCACAATACAATGTCACAATACAATGTCATTTCACAAAACAATATTGTGTCACAAAACGTCATTTCACAATACAATGTCACAATACAATGTCATTTCACAAAACAATATTGTGTCACAAAACATTGTCATTTCACAATACAATGTCATTTCACAAAACAAGAGGGCCATGTTGGCCCTATATCACTCACCTTAGTACCACTGCTCTAAAGGAGCAATCTTGGTAGAGGTTTACCCATAGAACATCTGTGCCAAAACATTTTAAAATCTTGCCAGAAGTACTGGAGAAGAAGTATTTTAAGTTTCCATTATATACATTTAAGGCAAATATAGACCTTACAGATCAAAATAATTTTAGCAATCTTGGTAGAGGATT
The DNA here is from genome assembly GCA_021229015.1 of Solen grandis. NCBI lineage: Eukaryota > Metazoa > Mollusca > Bivalvia > Adapedonta > Solenidae > Solen > Solen grandis. Next base: position 58,147,171 of record CM037782.1, read on the forward strand.
ACCCAAGGAACATCTGTACTAAAACATTTTGAAATCTGCCAGTAGTTTTGGAGGAGATGATTTTTAAAGTTTTCATAATCTTTTTCTTTCCGTTGTCATGGCAACCAGAGTTCTACATGGATCAAGTATATTTTGGCAAAATATTTGAAGGTTCACCCAAGGATCATCCCAACCAAGTTTAATTAAATTCCGTCTAGCTGTTTCAGAGGAGATGCCGTTTGAAGTTTTCACTATACACATATAGGGGAAATTAGCCCCGCCCGTGGCAGCCATACTTTTTTACGGATCGTAATAATTTTGGCAATCTTGGTAGAGGGTTACCCAAGGAACATCTGTACTAAAACATTTTGAAATCTGCCAGTAGTTTTGGAGGAGATGATTTTTAAAGTTTTCATAATCTTTTTCTTTCCGTTGTCATGGCAACCAGAGTTCTACATGGATCAAGTATATTTTGGCAAAATATTTGAAGGTTCACCCAAGGATCATCCCAACCAAGTTTAATTAAATTCTGTCTAGCTGTTTCAGAGGAGATGCCGTTTGAAGTTTTCACTATACACATATAGGGGAAATTAACCCCGCCCGTGGCAGCCATACTTTTTTACGGATCGTAATAATTTTGGCAATCTTGGTAGAGGGTTACCCAAGGAACATCTGTACTAAAACATTTTGAAATCTGGCCAGTAGTTTTGAATGAGATGAGTTTTCATATTATTTTTTTTTCTTTCTGATTACATGGCAATCAGAATTCTACGTGATCAAGTTTAATTTAGCAAGGTTCACCAAGGATCATCCCTGCCAAGTTAAATCAAACCAGCGGTTTCAGAGGAGATGTCAGTTAAAGCAAATTGTTGATGACGGACACAGGGTGATCCAAATAGCTCACCTTGAGCACATTGTGCTCAGGTGAGCTAACAATGTCCTGTCACAAAACAATGTCATTCCATTATACAAAGAACAGTGTTGTGTCACAAAACAATGTCATTTCACAATACAATGTCATGTCAAAAAACATTGTCATTTCACAATACACTGTCACTTCACAAAACACTGTCACTTCACAAAACAATGTCATTTCACAAAACATTGTCATTTCACAATCAATGTCATTTCACAAAACATTGTCATTTCACAAAACAAATGTTTTGTCACAAAACATTTTCATGTGTTAAAACAATGTCATGTCACAAAACAATGTCATTCCACATTACAAAGAGCAATATTTTGTCACAAAACAATGTCATTTCACAATACAATGTCATGTCATAAAACAATGTCATTCAAAAAAACAAAAATCAAAGAACAATGTTGTGTCACAAAACAATGAAATTTCACAATACAAAGAACAATGTTGTGTCACAAAACAATGTCATTTAACAATACAAAGCGCCAATGCATATTGTTGTCACAACACAATCATGTCACAACACAGTCTTGTCACAACACAATACCCACAACACAAAGTCAAAATACCAATCCTTGTTACATTCAAATACAGAAATAAGGTAAGTTGAGTTTCATAATTACAACAAGAGCTCTGAGAGTCAAAGCATAATATGCCCCTAATATGTGCTGTCCTAAAATGCACCATGTTCAAACAAATCAAGGGCCATAATACTGGTGTTCCTCAGTGGTGATTTTGCTGGTAATCAAACTTGGCTGACATATTACGCCCATACACATTGTTAGTTAGTTTGATGAGGATCAAATAAAAACACTTTAAATAGTAGTCCAGACAATGGTAATTAAATATATTTTCAACAAAGCATGGGCCACAATCCAGGAGTGCTTTGGTGATTCAACTGGAAATCAAACTTAGCTGAGATATTATGCCCATATACATTGTCAGCAAGTCTGAAGAGGATCGGATCGAAAAAAACAAAAACGGACACTGTTAATTCCACATATTTTCAACATATCAAGGGCCATAATCCAGGAGTGTCTGGGGTGATTTGGCTGGTAATCAAACTTGTCTAAGATATTATGCCCATAAACACTGTCAGCAAGTTTGAAGAGGATTGGATCAAAACTATTTGAAAAGGAGTCCGGACACTTCAAAGAACGCCGCACGAACTCCATGGTTGAAACTATAAAACGTCCGTACAAAATTTGTACAGGCATATTAAAATGTTTTAACATTTGATAAAAAGAATACAGTAAGTCAAGGTCAAAAAGTTTGGCACAACTCGCTCAACACAATCTGTTTTTATATTTTCATTTAACAATTCATGTTAAAGGCAGTGTAATATCAAAATTATCATTTCACTTGAGCCAGGAGCAACAAAGCTCAATGAATAACAAGAGGGCCATGATGGCCCTGAATCGCTTACCTGATTATAAATGAGCAACATATGTTGGATTTTTCATACTGACCTACTTTTTGACCCCACATCGAACTTGTCAAAGATTTTATGGAAACAGACATTCCAACCAAGTTTCATGAAACTTGGGCCAAAAATGTGGCCTCTAGAGCGTTAACAAGGTTTTTCTAAGATTTGACCTCATGACCTATTTTTTGACCCCACATGTCCCAAATTCGAACCTGTCAAAGATTGTATGGAAATAAACATTTTGACCAAGTTTCATGAAGATTGGGCCAAAAATGTGGCCTCTAGAGCATCTACAAGGTTTTTCTAAGATTTGACTTCATGACCTACTTTTTGACCCCACATGACCCAAATTCGAACTTGTCAAAGATTTTATGGAGAAAAACATTCTGACAAAGTTTCATGAAGATTGGGCCAAAAATGTGGCCTCTAGAGTGTTAACAAGGTTTTTATAAGATTTGACCTCATGACCTACTTTTTGATCTCACATGACCCAATTTCGAACATGTCCAAGATTTTTTGAGACAAACATTCTGACCAAGTTTCATAAAGATTGGCCTAAAAATATGGTTTCTAGAGTGTTAACAAGCCAAATTGTTGACGATGCACGTCGCACGACGGATGAAGGGCAATCACAAAAGCTCACCTTGACCACGTTGTGCTCAGGTGAGCTAAAAACAGTAAATCACTGCTTCTGAATAATAAGAGCAGGTAACAACTTACTGGTGATTTGGTTCTGATTCCTGTAGTCTATAACAAATTTCTCTTGCTTCATCTGCATCTGCTGAAGGTCTCTGTCTGTTTGCTGAAAGATAAGACAGTTTTATACCCTACATTGTATAATAAAATACGCAACAAGCCCCACTATGTAAACTTACAAGAGCTGTCAGAGGACAGCACGCTCGACTATTCAAAATGCTTGTTGTAAACCAAATGAAATCTATTTCAATTCTTACCTTTCATATACCCTGTATATAATAATAATTAAATGATATATTTTGATAGTCTTAATACCTCTATATATGTTTATGAAGTCTAAAAACAACCCCATTCCTAGTTACTGAGACATAAGCATAATAACACTGTGCATGCAAAACTTTAACCAAGTATCCAAGTTAGAAAAGGGCCATAATTTGTATAAAATTTAGTCCAAGAGTTATACACCTTGGTTTTCTGATGCCCATGAACAAACTCCTAAACTTTCTAGTCAATACCATAAACAAATTCTGACATATAAGCAGGATAGGAACTTGCATGCAAAACTTTAATGAATAAGTCTAAGTCCAACAATAGCTGTCAGAGGACAGCATGCTCGACTATTCAAAATGCTTGTTGGTAAATCAAATGAAATCTATTTCAATTCTTGCCCTTCACATACCCTGTAAATAATAATAGTCAAAAAGATATACCTTGATAGTCTGATACCCCTTAATATTTTTATCATGTCTAAAATCAATCCCATGCCCAGTTACTGAGACATAAGCACAATAACACTGTACATGCAAAACTTAAACCAAAAATCCAAGTTAGAAAAGGGCCATAATTTGTTTAAAATTCAGTCCAAAAGTTATCCTCCTTAGTTTTCTAATGCCCCTGATGACACTCCTTAACTTTCTAGTCAATTCCACAAGCAATTTCTGAGAGATAAGCTGGATAGTAGTTGGAATGCAAAAATCCCATGCCTGGATACTGAGATATAAGCATGAAAGTACCTTGCATGCAAAACTTTAACCAAAATTTATAAGTTAAAAAGGGGCCATAATTTGTAACATATTCTATCACGAGTTATCTACCATGAAAGTATGATACCCCTAAACATATTAAAGATGTTTCAAATCAATCGCATGCCTGGATACTGAGATATTAGCATGAAAGTACCTTTCATGCAAAACTTTAACCAAAATTTCTATGTTAAAAAGGGGCAATAATTTGTAATATATTCCATCAAAAGTTATCTACTTTGGTTGTCTGATGCCCCTAAACATATTCATAAACTTTCAAGTCAATACCATGAATGGTTATTGAGATACAAACTAGATAGTAGCTTGCACGCAAAACTTTAACCAAATTTTCTATTGCATGCAAAACTTTAACCAAAATTTCCAAGTTAAAAAGGGGCCATAATTCATATTAAATTCAGTCAAGAGTTATCTACCTTGGTTGTCTGATGCCCCTGAACATATTTATAAACTTTCAAGTCAATACCATAAATGGTTAGTGAGATACAAGGTTGATAGTAACTTGCACGCAAAACTTTAACCAAAAGCTGCAACGCCAACGCCGACGCCAGGGCGACTACAATAGCTCTCATATTCTTCAAATAGTCGAGCTAAAAATGACCCTTAAATCTGCATTATATTCAGTCAAAAACTATCTGCCACTATAGTATGATAAAATTGAACACATTAAAGAAGTTTCAAATCAAACCCATGCCTGGTTACTGAGATAAAAGTACTTTGCATGCAAAAGTTAAAAAGGGGCCATAATTGGTAATATATACCATCAAGGGTTTCTACCTTGGTTGTCTGATGCCCCTAAACATATTCGTAAACTTCTAAGTCAATATCATAAATGCTTATTGTGATACAAGCTGGATAGTAGCTTGCATGCAAAACTTTAACCAAATTTTCTATTGCATGCAAAACCAAAATTTGTAAGTTAAAAAGGGGCAATAATTTATATCAAATTCTGTCAAGAGTTATCTACCTTGGTTGTCTGATGCCCCTGACCATATTCATAAACTTTCAAGTCAATACCATAAATGTTTATTGAGATAAAAGGTTGAAAGGAACTTACATGCAAAACTTTAACCAAGACCTGCAACGCCAACGCTGACGCATGGGTGACTACAATATCTCTCATATTCTTCGAATAGTCGAGCAAAATATTTTGAACATGACTGACAAGGAAGCCTACAGACTTGTATTAACTTTGACCACTGTTAATGTGAGAGCATGGACAGTTGTGCCTACCTCTGTTTGCTGTGCCAGCAGCTCGATCTGCTGCTGAATCTCCTGGGCAACTATCTTGTCCACCTTACCCTGAAACTCCAGCGCACCAGGACTGGCAGGCTGCAAGAAGCAAATACACACAAACCTCTTACTGTAAAATCATATTTTTCAAAGACATTTCATTTCCTGGGGAAATGTTATTTGCAAATTGATGTTCTAGGGAACATGTGGTCTATTAAATGAACTATTTACATGGGAGTTGTTTTCGTTATTTTGGAGTTAACAGTCCCTGTGACAGTAATTCCATCGATGTCATACAACAATGTCCAGATAATTACAGGTGGAGAAAAATCCTGATTGCACATAAGCATCCATTTGGTGGGTTCAGATTTGCAGCCAACATGATAAACACTGCTGCCGGATGCCACTAGATGACATGTTTCTTTAGGAGTTTAACTTGCTGAGTGGAAGTCAGTTTGAATCTTGAAAGTTTACCACTTAAAACAGGTTGCCTTTTTATTACAGATGACCACTAACACAGGTTATTGTTTACTCAGCTAGGACAGCTGCATACAAGCAAAGTACATCATAAGTAGAGGGGGGAAAATGGTCATTAAGTCATATATCGTCCCACTTAACCCTTTCCCTCATATAGACTCATTTTGACGCACTCAATAGGTACCACATAAAGCCTGATCTGCAGAAAGCCAAACTCAAACCTTACCAAATTTAACTGTAAAATCCTCATTTCCAGACCACTGAGGAGCAGGGAACAGCATAAAACCTGATCAGCCTGCGAGTTACTCGCAGGCTGATCTGGTTTTATGCTGTTCGCATAGGTCTTTTCATGGTATCCTCTATGAGGGAAAGGGTTAACTTTGTGAAGCAGGGCTAATATAAGATTCGTTAGGTTTGATACCATTTACTAAAAGTCATAGTGTTATCATTTACATTCTCTAAAAACAAAACTGGAGTTTCCTGGATGAGACATTGCGCAAAAGCAAAAACTCTTGAAAACAAGACAAGGCTTAAAGCGACAGGGACTGTCACAAAACCAGGTTTTCAACATGGAAAATCCAATTCGAAATGAAGATTTTATTTATAAAATGATCACCAAAGAACATTAATACTTTATGTTACATGGATGAAGAGTAAATAAGGGTCATAACTCTAAGAAATATGGTTAAATTGACAATATAGGTCAAGTCACTATGTACTGGCCATACTGTGTAGATTTGGGCAGAATGCATTCAGAAATGAAGAAGGAGAATTTAAGCAAATAAAAGAATGTGTCACTATATGTTACATGAAAACAAGCTCAAAGGTGTGAAATCAGATTGTCAAAGGGTAATTGTCTCTGACCTGCAATATCAATGCAGGGTAAAATACAAGATTCAAAATTAAATGTTAGTTCAAGGAAATTATGGATATTTTAAAACATGAAAAGCAACCTACAGGAATTATCCAAAGACTGATACAAATGCATTTATTTTATTTCTTATTGAAGGTTTATTAAGCAATTCTAGCAATCAGACATTTGTATAATATTTGTCAAGATAGCAAGGGCACCGCAACTATGTAAATGAAGAAAAGCATAAGTGAAGCATAAAAACAAAAGCATTCATAGCAAGCTGCTATCAAACAGAAAAGAAAAAAAAAAAAAAATATATATATATATATATTTAGTCATAGTGACCTTGACCTTGATCCATTTTCTAATATATTTTAGTCATAGTGATTTGACCTTGATCCATTTTCCAATATATTTTAGTCATAGTGATCTTGACCTTGATCCATTTTCCCTGAAAAGCAATTCCAACCTTCCGGTAAAATATGAATGCTATACCTTCATTCTAACTCGAGATATCAAGAGGAAACAAAAAATCTATTTTAAGCCATTGTGACCTTGACATTGTCCTTATTTACCTGAAAAGCAATCCCAACATTCCTCTTACCATAAGCTATTTACCTATAAAATATGAATGCTATACCTTCATTTTTACCCAAGTTATTGAGCGGAAATGAAAAATCTATTTTTAGCCATTGTGACCTTGACCTGATTTACCTGAAAAGCAATCCAAACCTTCCTCTTCCCATAAGCTATCTACCTATTACATATGAATGTTATACCTTCATTTTTACCCAAGTTATCGAGCAGAAACAAAAAATCTATTTTTAACCATTGTGACCTTGACCTTGACCCGATTAACCTGAAAAGCAATCCCAACCTTCCTCTTCTCATAAGGTATCTACCCATCAAATATAATTGCTATATCTAAATTCTAACTTAAGTTATTGAGCGGAAACGAAAGTTTGACGCCCGCCCGCCCGCCCGCCCGCCCAGCCACCCGCCCGCCCGCCCAACGACGTTCGGCATTCTAATAACCAGGTTTCAACTAGTTGAAAACCTGGTTAAAAATGTGTCTGTGAGACACTAATGCCCCGCCAGGTTATGGCCAAAACCAAATATTTGCTTGTATCTTTTTAATGTTTATATAATGATGTTTATTTGTACAAAGTTTCATGATGATGTGAAGTTACCTTACAGAAAAAGTAGCTTAAACACAGAGGTAAACCTGTGGCAGAATAACCAATTTTACCATGTCACAGCCATAAAATTAAATAAATACTACCAGAAAATAATCCATATCATGATGTATATGTATGTCATGTTTCAGGAAGATGTAAAGTCATCTTTATACAAAAAAAAGTTTAAAAAATGCAGAATAACCAATTTTACCATGTTCATTCAATCATGAAATAATGGTCACAGCAATAAATTTTCATAAATATTAAAAAGATCATATTATGATGTACATGTGTTTCATCAAGATGTGAAGTCATCTTCATAGAAAAAAGGCTTAAACACAAAGGTACACCTAATGAGAAACTTAGGCAGAACCAATTTTACAATTTTCATAGAAGTATAGACCATGTCAAAGCTATAAATATGCATTACTTTTTTTAATGTACATGTGTACATAGTTTCATAAAGATGATCAGTCATATTCATAAAAAAAACTTAAACACAAAGTAAAACCTGAGGCAGAACAATCAATAAACTATGATCATCCAACTGTGAAATATAGGTCACAGCCATAAACCTGAATAAATATTTAACAGATCATATCATGATGTACATGTGTACCTAGTTTCATTAGGATGTGAAGTCATCTTCATAGATAAAAGGCTTAAATGCAAAGGTAAACCTGAGAAAGAACAATCAATTTCAGCATGTTCATCCAACCGTGAATAATGGTCACAGCCATAAATCTGCATAAATATTTAATAGATCATATCATGATGTACATGTGTACCTAGTTTCATCAGGAGGTGAAGTCATCTTCATAGAAAAAAGGCTTAAACGGCAAGGTAAACCCGAGGAAGAACAATCAATTTCAGCATGTTCATCCAACCATGAAATAAAAGTCACAGCATGAATTCAAATACATATTAAATAGATCATATCAAGATGTACATGTGTATCTAGTTTCATCAAGATGTGAAGTCATCTTCATAGAAAAAAATGCGAAGGTAAACCTGAGGTGTGACGGACGGACTAATGGACGGACGCACAGACTGAAAATCTATATGCCCCCCAACAGAGTTGGTGGGGCATAAAAATGTCCATTAAAGAGAGAATTAATCCTTTATTGACATTCTGCTTGTGGTACAGAGTGAACATGCAATACAATTTTATCAAGCTTTCAAATTCAGTAGAACAACTTTGAGGGGCTACATCACATCATTGGAAGCCAGCATGGCCAGTCTTGTCTTGTACAACCGTGAACCTACCAGTGGAGTTCAGTCCGCAACAATGGGGGCATGTGTTATCCCAAACAGTGGAAATCTATTTCCAACAATGAAGGTTGTTCTTGCCCCTATTTTACTTACACTTTCTGCCATGCGTACAAGAGCTTCCTCTGTCTCCAGGCAAGATTTCACAACATGCACAAGGCTCATTGGGCACTCACCAAACCGATCCTGCAATGTCATCCAAACTATGTCTCTGATTGGCATATGGGACGATTAAAATAAAGCAACAAAGTACATACAGTCATTGTATAGTTTTTACGATAATGAAGATCTTTGTATCTTAATTAAGGTCTCTTTGAAAGGCAAAGCAAGATTTATTTGCAGCACCAATGATAAATGGAAATCAGAATGATAATGCGGTAAAATCACATTCTATGCACTGGAATCAGACAGAGATATAGATGAAAAGCCTCTTATTGAATCAAGTTTTACATCTCTCTTTTCAAATTAATTGCATGCACAACATTGTGATTGCTCATTGCCATCAAAATTTTCAGCTGAGACAGATGTGTTAATCGGGGCTTGAATTGAGCACTCATATACACATAGATGCAAATAAAAATTTTAACAGCAAGTTCCCTTTCAAGTATACGTATTTTTGTTGGAGCAAAAATGAAATCTCAAACCCACATGCATTTGTTTACATTTGCTGCATTTCTATCAAACCTGACACAGACTGTCTAAGTACATAAAGCAGGCTTAATTCAGTCTTGTTATATTTGCTTTGAAATATAAAATCAAGTCACATTCCTGATATAAACTGAAAGCCAATATGAAATCTCACAAGAAAATATTTAAACACTAGCAAAGATGTGGAGGTGTGAAAAAAAGAATTATAGCCCTGATAATAAATCAGTAACGCAAAACAATAATGTACAGTAGAGAAAACTGAATATTTAATGAAGGGCAAATGACTCACTCGAAACTGCTTAGCAATATCCTGAAAGTTCAGCCTGGCATAAAAGTCTGTAGAGTCTTTGGCCCTCTCTTCCAGAAGGCCGATGAGCTGCTCAAGCAACTGAGCGGCATATTGCTCATGGCTCTGGTTGTTCTCATCTATTTCCTTCCTATAACAGGCCACAGAAAATAACAAATGGCAGAACGTAACTTTCACAAAAGTCAACTTTATTTCTATCTGCCAGCATTTGATAGATTGACAAAAGGATTTTTTTAAAATCTAAGATACATGTATAATAAAGAGATGATGTAATGACAAAACAGACAGACCTATGCAAACCTACACATCAATTAAAATCAATAAGCTAAACTGAAAGATTTTTTAAGCTTTTTACTATGTAAATCCATATACCAAGTGACCCCTGGGGTGGATACAATTTTGACCTTGGGTAACGATGCCAAACACCAAACATCTAAGCTCTAGGCCTTGTGGTTTTGGAAAGGAAGATTTTCAAAGATTGCATTTTTAAAATCTATTTTAACCCTTTCCCTCACAGAGGATACCATGAAAAGACCTATGTGAACAGCATAAAACCAGATCAGCCTGCTAGTAACTCGCAGGCTGATCAGGTTTTATGCTGTTCGCTGCTCCTCAGTGGTCTGGAAATGAGGATTTTGTAATTAAATTTGGTAAGGTTTAACTGTGGTTTTCTGCAGATCAGGCTTTATGTGGTACCTACTGAGTGTTAAAATGAGTCTATATGAGGGAAAGGGTTAAGCTTCTTTGACATGGATCTGCAATGGACCGGAACCATTTGAACAATTTTGTTAGAGCTTCGTGTAAGGAT
>CM037782.1:58158106-58208106 GCA_021229015.1 Solen grandis
ACCCTATTACTTTTACTGGTTATCTCTCATCTGGACTACTGTAATGTTATATTGTATGGTATTTCTGAGACAGAGTTGCGCAAAATGTAACGCATTCAAAATATGTGCGCTAAATTAGTTCTTAACAGAGGCAAATATGAAAGTGCCAAGAAAGCCTTGCATGATTTACATTGGCTTCCAGTAAAGGCCAGAATCAATTTCAAAATATTGACAATCATGTTCAACTGCAGCACTGGTCAGGCTCCTGTATATTTGACACAATTATTAACTAAACATGTTTATTGTAGACCAGGATTAAGATCAGCCAGTGATTCCAGCATTACATATGATGTGCCGTTTAACAGGAAAACTAGGTTTAATGATAGAAGTTTCTGCACTATAGGGCCGAAATTATGGAACAATCTGCCTCCGTATATTAGCAAACCGAGTCAAAAGACGAGTTTAAGAAAAAACTAAAAACGCATTATTTTACACAGTTTTACGACTTGTTTTAAAACTGATATTGATTTGAATTATCTGATATTTTACATAACATTGTCCGGAGCTTTTATAGTTTTGTCATCTGCTTTTATTAGCTTATTTTCTTTTTTTAAAAACATAAATTAGTAAAGTACCTTGATGTCCATCTTAAATCTTTATTTGAATTTCATGTTTTTATGCCTGTTCGCTATATTTTATATGTATTTGTTTATACTTTTTGGTGAGAATATATGTATGTTTATTGTTCAACGCCATTGAATATCATGTATAGAAATAGGCGTTTCATCAAATAAACACGTTTAACGTTTTTCACTTTAAACTGGAAAGGCACATTTCACCAATAGCGTCAGATAAAACATCAATTCCGAAATAATTTAGAAACGCATTCGATTCCACCATTTCTGATTTAGGAAATATTCAACTACATGACTGATTAGACATAAATTCGTACCTAAATACGTTATATCATTTATTAAGAATTACTGATATGAAAAATAAAAGCATGATGAAATGCATTACTTGGTATTCAAGTATTATTTTGTGCTACGTATGATTTTTCACCAGAGGATCGGCAATACTGAGTATAATTCGCTGATCTATCTTGATCTATCAGTGACTAGGGCATCGTCGAATACCCCCGACTAACTTATTCAGTTTCACTACATGATATCATGCTGTCCTATGGATGACGTATCGATCGGCCGTGAGTATTCGACGATAATCTCAAAAATGTATGTTTCTTTCCCAATGTATGGAATTATACACTAGCGTGTAGATTTGGTGATCGGAAGGTGCTCGTTGATTTACGTAGGTTTGCGTGAAATGATATATTGAATCTTGTTGTGATAATACTATTCTATGATATATCGTTGTTGTTAACCAATGGGTGTCGTCAGCGACATAAACACTGATCATGAGAGCATGCTTATCTAGGCCAGGTTGTCGTTTGGTTAAACATACTGCCGACAGTATTTCAGTCATTTGAAGACTATGTCTACTTGAGACAGATATAGTGGTGCCACACTGCAACTTATCACGCCGTAGACATGTGGCATGATACCACACCTGGCCTCTTTATCCTGACACCGGGCCAACCAGTCATGGAACTATTCTATATGTATCTGAACGCCAAGCAGCATTTGTAACGACCCTGGTATATCGCGGTCGGGGATCGAGTCCATGAGCTCCGAGACAAACGGAAAAAATAATATTAAAAATAAATAAATGACCTTATATATAATAAGAAAGCGGGTAACTTCTTTCATTGAAAACGTACGTAGATATAATTCAACATTGGTATTGTGGTTTTAGTTTTTCTGTAGTTATATACGGGAGAAATTGGCGGTTTTGTTGGTCGGATCTCTTCCGAGCAAACGTGTTTTTTAATTCGCAAACATTTTTAGGGCTGTCAGGGGGAGGGAGGGGTTGTACCTTATTGTCATTATTTTTCCCTTCCACGCAAAATGATACCAATTTTATGAAATTCCACCAATTTTCAAAGGTGTTACGACAATTAAAGCGACATGATGTACGATTTCGATGGAAGAAGTTACCTACCTTCTTATTATATAGAAGGTCATTGTTCTTTTTTTTCTTTTTTTTTTTGTGAAATGCTGCAGTTTTTTGGTCAAGGCAATGTACCGGATACCTTTGGTTTTATTTATTCAGGAAACATGAATGCAGAAGATGAAGACAAGCAACAGTTTTTTGATTTCTGTCAATATAATATCTTCGAGGGCAACATTCATAAACATATCCATTGGTTTATGATGCCAGCAGTAAGTACATGCACACACAGTCATCTCCATTAAGAATAATTTAATAATTTAACATTTCTGTCATGAACAGGAATCTTTAAATTGAGACTATGACGTTATAAGCTTGCACTAGTCAGACATGGATTGATTGTTTTTAATTTATATGGAGTTCCCTCCCCTTACACTACGTAATTTTGAGTACAACCGGAAACCAGACATGCGTGTTTTCGTATGAACGACGCCGTAACATGGGGGTATTAATCACGCACTTAACTGTTAAAAAGTCATTATTCTGTACTTTTTGTTTTTGGGGTGGTTTTAACCGTTCTGTTAGGTATCAGTCATATTTTAAGCGTTGTTGTGTAAGGGATGTTCTGTGTTGTCATTAAAGTACGGAATTCAGTGAGTGCTACGTTGAAAGTCGTGTGTCGCTTTATGAAGGCGATGCACTACTCTCAATGCGTCGTGTGTCGCTTTATGAAGGCGATGCACTACACTCAATGTGTCGCGTGTCGCTTTATGAAGGCGATGCACTACTCTCAATGCGTCGTGTCACGCTTTATAAAGGCGATGCACTACTCTCAATGTGTCGTGTGTCGCTTTATGAAGGCGATGCACTACTCTAAATGCGTCGCGTGTCGCTTTATGAAGGCGATGCACTACTCTCAATGCGTCGTGTGTGTGCCGCCTAATGAAGGCAATGCACTTCTCTCAATGCGTCGTGTGACGCTTTATGAAGGCGATGCACTATTCTCAATGCGTCGTGTGTCGCTTTATGAAGGCGATGCACAACTCTCAATGCGTCGTGTGTCGCTTTATGAAGGCGATGCACAACTTTCAATGCGTCGCATGTCGCTTTATGAAGGCGATGCACTACTCTCAATGCGTCGTGTGACGCTTTATGAAGGCGATGCACTACTCTCAATGCGTCGCGTGTCGCTTTATGAAGGCGATGCACTACTCTCAATGCGTCGTGTGCCGCTTAATGAAGGCGATGCACTACTCTAAATGCGTCGTGTGTTGCTTTATGAAGGCGATGCACTTCTCTCAATGCGTCGTGTGTGTGCCGCTTTATGAAGGCGATGCACTACTCTCAATGCGTCGTGTGACGCTTTATGAAGGCGATGCACTACTCTCAATGCGTCGTGTGTCGCTTTATGAAGGCGATGCACTACTCTCAATGCGTCGTGTGCCGCTTAATGAAGGCGGTGCACTACTCTAAATGCGTCGTGTGTTGCTTTATGAAGGCGATGCAAGCACTCTCTCAATGCGTCGTGTGACGCTTTATAAGGCATGCACACTCCAATGCGTCGTGTGTCGCTTTATGAAGGCGATGCACTACTCTCAATGCGTCGTGTGTCGCTTTATGAGGGCGATGCACTACTAACAATATGTCGTGTGTGGCTGTATGAAGGCGATGCACAACTTTCAATGTGTCGTGTGTCGCTTTATGAAGTCGATGCACTACTCCCAATTCGTCACACGACGCTACACACGACAATGCGACACAAAAATTGGCATTCATTTCGCAAATGTCGCTTCAACGCAATATCATTTTTAAGAAATGTCGCCAAAGATGTCAAGTATCGTGCCGCAATGTCGTGTGTCGTTTACAACTGTGACGAAAATATTTAGTAGAGTTTGCCCTATTGTCATAAATTCAAAATTGGTAGTGTTTACCCTAAGTTCCAGCTTCCGGTTAAAAAATTGTTGGTTCCTGCTAATATTATTCAACGCAAGTTTTATCTGGTAAGTTTTTATAACTTTCTTTGAAATTAAGTTTATTATTTTTCGTAATTTGATTAGATGTTTACGCATATATAAGCACGTCGTCTTATAGAAACAGAAAACACCCCTACGTTCTTATGATATTATGGAAATGGTTTTGCCCGGGAGAGTCCATGATAATTTGGTCACGTGGTGTGCTACTACTATAAATACGGAGCGAACGCCGATTTTCGGGGAGTTGCTGGTTAACATTCAAAGAGTTTGTTTGTTTAAACATATAAGCATTTTGTAAATATAGGACTGGAATCACTTGGGGCTTTGTGTCCGTATACTGCCGAACTTTCATGTAAGCACTGCTTTATTGGAAGGGGGCAAATCAGTACACGGGCCGCAGCTGAAACAGTCCTGGAGTCAGGGCCAGCTTATCGTTCGAAGCCTAGATTCTTGGATAGGGCTTGGTGTCTGCCTAGTCTTGAAAGCCCAGCTATCTCGCACTAGGCAGACAGTGGCTGCAACTCGGTGTTACGGGACTGGTCGTTCCAACGGTCAATATTGGGGTGCAAATTATGATACAGCCTTGTTTATATCTTTATTCAATATACGTTAACATTAATTTAACTTGATTCTTGTTAATCTTATTTAGTAAATCAGATTTGTAACAATCATTGTTTAATCAGTTGTGTAAATATTCTTCAAATATTTTATTTCTAATCAATTGGCTAGGCAGGCCTCAAGGAAAATTTATTAATACTATTTCCATCTCCTCAAATCCGCCGCTCAGACGTTACACGCTACACAACGAATGTCGTGCGTTACGTGGTAGTGTTGACTCACGATAATGTCACGCGATACAAAATCAACGCGACACGTCAATCGCACTTTAATTACGCAAATATAGTGGAATTGTTTGCCAAGGTTTAACATCCCACCTTCATTTTAACAGTCATTTGAAAAGTATGTACATATGAGACAGATACGGCACACTGCAGTATCACGCCGTAGACATGTGGCATGATACAACTCCCCGTCACATTATCCTGACACTGGGCCAACCGAAATAGTGAACACTATTCCAATAAGAAATTGAGTATTGTTAACCTTACTAGGTAAGCATAACGCACCGACTTAGTTGAATAGTATTCATAAAATAAATGAGTACCGAATAAGGCGAGGTTTACTCACTGTCTAAGGTGTTTACTATTCACCGAAATTGGAGAAAACCAAACCAAAGTCGGGTATAACTGTTTACCGAAATAGGTCACGCTAGTCACCTTATTCAGTGGGTAATGTACACCTGCTTATGTAAAAGGAAGAGTAGTATTTACTTATTTCAGTGAAAAGTACTCACTAAATAAGGCGAGTTTTACTTATTGCCTGAAGTTAATCCTGTTCATTACAATAAATAATTAGGTGGGAGTGGTGAACTCTTCTCACCTAAAATGTGAGTATTATTCATCTAATTTGGTGAGCATTATTCACTTAAAACTTAGGCGAGAAGTGTTCACCCGTTTCCGAAAAAGGTGAAAAGTACTCACCAAATTACATGAGCTTAACTTTTTGTCTTACATGTGTACTGTTTATCTCCCTGTGTGAGCATTTCTCACTGAATACGGTAAGTTATGCTCATCTTAGTAGGTAAAGAGTACTCGATGAATACGGTAAGTGATGTTCATTTTAGTAGGTAAAAAGTACCCGATGAATACGGTAAGTGATGTTACTCTTAGTAGGAAAAAAGCACCCGATGAATACGGTAAGTGATGTTACTCTTAGTAGGAAAAAAATACTCGATGAATACGGTAAGTGATGTTCATTTTAGTAGGTAAAGAGTACCCGATGAATACGGTAAGTGATGTTACTCATAGTAGGTAAATAGTACCCAATGAATACGGTAAGTGATGTTCATCTTAGTAGGAAAAATGTACCCGATGAATACGGTAAGTGATGTTCATCTTAATAGGTAAAAAGTACCCGATGAATACGGTAAGTGATGTTCATCTTAGTAGGTAAAGAGTACCCACTGAATAAGGTGAGCAAAGCTCACATATTTGAGTTCGTTATGTCCACCTGTTTGCTGAGAATGCTCATCCATTCTATAAGTTATGAGGAAGCATGCAGTCAGTAAAGTTCTAAATCTCTCTCACTCTCTGTAAAGTTCTAAATCTCTCTCTCTCTCTCTCTCTCTCTCTTTTGTTGAAAATTAAGAATAGTACAAAAAAGTAAATTTGGTTAGTATTAAGAAGGCTGTGCATGAGATCATACTTTGATTGATACCTAAACTTTACAACTGTAGAGGTCGGATAAGTTCTCACTTATCTTTGGCAATGGTAGCAAAATTAGTCAAAACAGGCCAAATTTAAACAAATCCCATTTATGTTTTCTAACACAGTCTTTGTCAATTGTTACATTAACAAATAAATAAATAAAATGGTAGGAATGACACTAAATAAAGGAGCACATTCCATTCCATTGGAATGTTCGTGTCGTCACGTAAGTGCCTTTATTCAGGGTATCTATATTTACTATATATAGTAATAAGAAACCCTGCTTTATACTCAATAATATCTAATTAAGTGTTCGTGGATATTTCATTAAATGTTTGTTTTCCTTCAAACTCAATATTGGTTTCTGTCTTTATTTGGATATTTGTGAAAGAAAGGAACAAAAGTTTGACGTAATTATTTTTTATATATTTTGTTCATATTGCACGAAGGTCACACATACAAGCATGCACACGCTCACGCGACATTTGCCGATGCAAACTCCCCTTCATTCTTCGGTACATGAGTAGCATTATCAGGATATTTTTGTAAAATTATTAAAAACAATGTTTCTTTGTATTAGCTCAGATCAAGTTTTCTTTTCTTCCATATGATATTGATTATGATGGAATAAATAAAAAATGATAACAAATAAAAATAGATATATTTTCTAAAAATTATGAAAATATTTTTCAACTGCAACATGGACAGTTATTTTTTTTTTTTTTTTTCAAATTCCTTTTATTTTACAGCGAGTGGCATTTCCCTAAGTATATTTTCTTAAATTAACACTAATTATCGCCTTGTGGAAAAAAATCAGTTTAAAAAGATCATGACTGTGTTTATCTATAAATAATAAACCTTCGCCATTTTGTAAGCCTACCATCATCTCGTGCCATTTGTGACGGAAGTGATTCTTTTCGCTAAGTGAGTGTGCAAGGGAGATCACTGCCAATGTTGTGTCGTGGGTCACGTCGGATTGTCGTCTGCCTTTTCATATTGTTGTGTGTCGCGTTGAAAATGGCACATACTGGATTCCGTATTAAAGACCATTGCATATTTACTATTGTTTAAGATTCATTTTAAGGTATGACACTTATTTTTATTTTGTTGTGAAACGTAAATAAAATATTGTTTTGTTGTTTACCGAAGGTTGTCATTATAGCAGTGTTGTCATTTCTTGAAAAGAGGAAGACTTTTAAGCCAGACTCATGCGGCGGGAGACCTGCCCTTGTAAGGTAAAGTAAAGTCGTCTGAAACACACGTGTAACTTGCTCTATATTGTTTCCCGTCCGATGCCTGGTTGCTATTTCTTCCTTATCATGAAATATTGATTTAACCGAATGCAGTTTTATCATATGACAAAATGCTAAAACATCTGTTTCAATTTTCGTATAATCATCACATATGTTCTTGTGCTTAACGCGTCACATATAACTTTTTTATTATTCCGCGCCACGCGTATGTTGTGTTGAACTCAAACAGATGGATTTTTAATGTATTTGATTCAAAATACTTTGATTGAAAATGTATATTATTTACTGTTCTGTTGATAATGTATGAGAAATACAAGCATTAAATCGTTAGTTTTAGCTATTGTTTGAAACTATTGGTGTAAGATTACATATAGTCTAAGTCGTTCACTGTCAGTTCATCCGACGTAGTTTTCTTTTTCTTAATTTTAGTTATAATCGCGATGTACAGAGTTTAGGTATATGATAAAACGAATATGAAATGAATTGAAATTACAAGTCAAAGCAGATCCTAGATATATATACATGTAACTGGTTCCTTGCGGTGAACCTTTGAAATCCATTATCCAATGAGATTCAGTAGATTTCGTTATTGGACGGTAAACTGTCCAAATATGTTATGTTATTGGACGACAATCGCAACATTTCTTTAAATAAAGTAATAATGATATTGTAGTTTGAGAACATCGTTAGTATAATTGAATTTTCCAGGCCCCTGAGTTTTCTAGACGAGCCCAGCAATCGATGGGGGATTACTTTCGTGTTTGGTTCCGTCACAGGCGTCCTGATTCAGCTGATCCTGAGGTCATTCAGTTTCGATTTTCCGATATGGGCAAAAAGTAAAGTCATCATATCATTCCACCTATCTCCCACCGCTCACCCCAACCCCCAAACAAAAAAATGAATAAAATAAAATGACCGTGCAGTTTCAAGATTGACTGTGCCTTCCTAAGACTTTATATTTCAATAAACAGAGAAGCAGAAACTACCACTTTAAGTGTGTTTTTGGTATGCTTAAATGCATGTACATTGTATAGTTTTGTACGTTTAGAGTCCCTCGATCAAATTTTCGTATTTGTGCGTTTGCTTAAAACAGCTTAGGAAAACATGTATCTGAGAAAAATAATCAGTTTTACAATTTTTAACTTAAATTTAACCCCAAACAAGAAATAAGCTTTATAATTTTAAAATAAAACAACATTATTATAACTGGAAAATAAAACAGTTTTACAATTTGAATTTCCAGTTGCCATTATATACCTATTCTGCTTGGAGTCCACTATTTTGGTCTACCCACTGTTTGCGTGCATGACGTGCCGCCACAAGCTGTTCGGCGCAATTTTGGGGCTTGCTTACTCCATAGGCTGGTAAGTATCGTTTGATTATCCAAATCGTATATACTCGGCAGATTCCAATCTGCGACCATTCAAGAAAATGGATAGATCCGATAGGTGACCTTTAATTACGATTACAATACATTTGAACCTTATTAGTGGTCACATGTACTAAGCGGTTAAGATGAATTTAGCGGTCATTTTTAATATTACCAAACTTAATATAAATATAATTTAGCGATCACCTCTTCTTAGCGACCACTTTCTCTCATTCCATTTACTGACCGTTTAAGACAGGTTTGACTGAATACCTTATCCAAGCATCGCCCATGTTACACTGCTAAACTGTCAATTTCTATAAACATCCATGTCCTTGACATTTGAATACAACAAATAAGCAAGCTAGAAGTTTATGATAAACTTAAAGTTTGCTTATTTGTTATATTCAGTTGTCAAGTTGTTTGTTTAAAAAAAAATAAGTAAGTAAAAAAAAATAATCAACATTTTGCTTGATAACTCAGCAAATAGTTCAATATTTATTTGAGGTCATATAATGTCTGAACTTGGATGTTTATAGAAATTCATCTTTCTCTCTAGGTGTACGTATGAAATGTACGTCACAATCCAGATCGGACGATGCTTCAGTGCATTCAACGTGGTAAGCATTTTTCCAAACATGTTTTGGCTTGCGACCACAGCCGCAAGTCGTATATTTTAGATTTCTTATTTCTAATTCCCTTATGGCAGTCCTTATTTTTTCGTAACATTTCGGACATGTTGCATTTGGCAGATAGCCGATATATCCGTAAAAATTGTGTACACTTCATATGCAGGTTTTCCAAAATTAACATGAATTGTGGGAAGAAACAAACAACCAATCGGAAATTGACCGTTTGTTCTGGTACTCTGGTTCGATTCTTGAAAGCTAAATTCAAACTAGGTTATTATAATAGGATTGTCGTCATTATATTTTTAATTTAGTATAATACATAATAGCAACACATACGTGACATCCTTAAGGTAGACGGGTCCTGACGCATTTTCTCCAACTGAAGAGCATCCATAAATTATTAACTACTTAGAATCTGGGGGTTGTGGATTCGAATCCAAAAAGGGTCATGTTTTTCTTTCTATTTTTTCTCTTTCACCATTATATCTGTATCAATCTTATCAGATTTAAAGGGAAGAATAGTTTTACTTACTTCTTATAATTTGTATATAGGTATTTATTATATGAAACATACTAATTTTAGTAACAGACATGATATCTGGTATAGTGAAAGTCTAAAAAAAAAAAAAAAAAAAAAAAAAAAAAAACACTAGGTAAAAGTATTAGATCAGACAAAATACTTCTTAGAAAATTAGGGTAAACTTTGAAATATGTCCTTCAATTTAACACATTTAAGCTGTATTCTGAATTAGGGGCCCTAAGCAGAAAAATGGTAAAACCAGTGTTTAAAATTGGTTGGTAGGGCAACAATTTACTGCATATTTCAATATCTTTTAGACGATGGTTTGTTTGCCGATTGCTATAATTTGTATGAAAACAATAATCAATATCAACATTTTCGTAATGAGGAAATGACATACTATTTAGAATTATCTTATGTTTGAAAGGGAAAATTTTGATGTCCGAGCCTTAGATAGCAAAAATGTCCGTAAGCTTAAAATCGGGCGGTAAATCTTTTTTGAATTTTGCAAACAGGTGTTCTTTTAGGCATAAAACACAGCAATATTGTTTATTTGCCCTTATAGGCGCGATTCCTTAAATTTGAAAGCATATCTATGGGTGTCTAAGAAATAGGGGTAAAATTAATTAGCGTAAATAATAATTCATAATAGAGAGAATATCAACAATTGCAGTGTGTGTGAGTGTGATATACTTTCCCTTCTGATGTAGAACTCTCGTACCTCGGTTTGTATACATGTATTTCGATGTTTGGATTAGGGAAAGGTACAGCTCGCTATGGCAACATTCTTCGCAGATGAATGGTGAACAAAATATTCATTTCTGGAATTGATATTTCTTGATGGTTCATGGGAAAATTCATATGTTTACTGTGGCATGGAAATTGGGTGTTCATTTGCCAGAAAAATGTATGGATCATTTGCTTTATCTTGTAGAATTATATTTTTGAAATGAAATATTGTAAGACGCCATCGTGATTATTTTTCACTGAAATCGTTGCAAACGTTAACATGATACATGATTCCGCCAGTCTCACGTAGCCGGAAATCAAACGCAGGCATTGTTGATTTGCATAAATACTACATCCATTTTCACCGTTTCGTATCACTCCGTGCTCAGTAGCGAATCAATGCAGTACGATTGTTTATATCATGTTCCTTGGGTAAGCTATTTTTGAAACAAATCAAAGCGCTCGAGGCACTGAGAGATAAGAAAGAGCGAATTTAGTTGACTTGCTACTAGTGACTAAAGTTGCAGGAAAACGTGTCATATGGCGTTATATGTATAGCTATAGTTCAGCATATGCTAATCCTGCTGACAGTCTTTCAGCGCATTGCGCGCTTTGATTACTTCATAGATTCACGGCAAACGATTTTTGTTTTCAGTCTGATGTCAATTATTCGGCGCATATAACTATACAGGAGCTTCCGGTGATCATCTGCAACTTTCTTGTACTTTTTAAATTCATTCATAAGCTCTACAAATGTTTTAAAACAGGACAGTGTGTTACATCACCAGAGGTATACTAGCCGAAATCTCTCTCTCTCTCTCTCTCCCTCTCCCTACCAGCAGCTCTTTGGCTCTTTCATTCCCCCTCCTCTTTTTGTCTTTACATTATTTCATTTGCCCACTCACCTGTAGCAGTAGGAACCCCCTCGGGTAATTTCGTCTTCATCGACGAAGTGTTCCGGAAGAGCTATGGAGATCATCTTCTGTTTGTCGCCCGACGTTGTGCGGAGAGTGTCCTCAATGCCAAATCATTTTATCTTTTAAAATGTATTCGCTTATTAATACTTAATATGTTTTTTCTAAAACTTATAAATACCAATTCTTGTCGACGGTTTCTTGGTTGGGCCCATACTTTGTGCCTTCGGGTGTAGTTTGAATAGGCATCGCTCTTGGTGGGGGATCGAACACTCTACTTCCGGGTCCGTAATGATCGAACTCTACCAGAGGACTACAGTGTATTAGGTCACATTTATACTGACTAACGTTTTGTCTCCTTTGTGTATATTGCCTGATTTCAGTCAGTTTTCTTATATAGAACCAGTCGAAGTTTAGTCGCAAGTTTCACGTGGAGTACACACGGAATCTTCTCAGAAAATACGAGGTTGACGATAGGTAATTATTTCCGAAATATGAAAACATAATTAGTAATAATAATTCAAATAACACATTGAAAAAAACATGTTAAGACTGCTGATTTGCCAAGAATATTCATCTGAAGATTGGTTTAGCCTTGGTTGCTTATTCAGAAACACCAGTCAATACAGATCACAGTTACCATGCCATCTAGCGGCTTCAATATAAATTGATAAATGAGTTTTTATTGGACCACTAAAATAGTAAATCTATACCGAAGAATGTAGGGGAGAACACTGCGTGGCGATTGACACAATCGTCACGAAATTTTCGTAGAAATGGGCGAGGTGTTCCGAATGACCCATAGTATCTTTTCGGCAGTCCCCGGCTCAACCCGGTAGTAATTTCGAAGGATCGATTAAGATATAACTATTTTGCACAATTAAATAAAAAGTGGACTTCCGGTGGTGTTAAGCAATAATTAATGTCATATATTACAGCGCTACATGGGTCGCAAAAATGAAAGCAAAATTGCTTCAGCCAGTGCCAGGATTTCGGTTTCCCATAGCCATTGTGTGTTCAACCTTCATGGGTGGTGTGATGCTGTTTATGGTAGATTTTGTTTCATACCTACTTCCGGGTGGAGAAAGAAAAAGCCGGGACCCGGGACACCCGGGATCCGGGATCGTATTAAACGTATAGGAGAATAGAATGACTGTATGAAATATGACAAACTTTGAAAAAACTCCCGTTTTTCAAACGTCAAAAAAAAATGTGTTACCAAAACGACCAAACGTAAAGCATTTATCCACGTTAGATTTTTGTTATTTCAGCGTTGGCTGAAAATAGCAGAACATCGTTTAATTGTGGAATGATTGATCATAAGTTGCATCTAAAAACATTTTAACAGTGTTGCTGGAGTCAATAAATTATTCTTGAAACCAAAGCTTAGGGATTCGAATACTGTCTTTTTCATAGCGATCGAAATTATAATGGATAAATGATCCTGGAAACATTGGTTACGGCTGGTGGCGTGCATGTCGTCTGCTAAGAACGGAAGTTCTTTCCAATTGCAGTATTACTTCGATCGCAGTGTCTAAGGCTATGGCAGGATTTAGCATAAAATGAATTGTGTTTTTCATATTGTTCCAAGCACTACAAGTTTAACAATGGTTTGAAGAAAATGTTTGAGGAAAAGTTCGTAATTAATGTTATGTTAAATAGCGATTGTTTATAATTCTTGTTTTTCTTTTCCTTTACCAGATTAAGGTATTTTGCTCTGGATAGGAATGCGCATTTGATATCATAAAAGAGATTTATTATTTTGGATTTTAGTGGATTACTTTTGTGTGTGTGTGTTTGTTTTTTTTGTTTTTTTTTTGTAACAGTTGGGATTTTTTTCTGGACATATTTTGAAATCATTTTCGTGGGACACTAATTTTCGTCTATTTCGTGGTGGGTTTTATCCACGAATTTTTAACCCCACGAGAATTTGTCTCTCATATAGACCTCACGTTTCCTAGAACATAGATCCACGAATAAATGCATCCACGGAATTCCCTTAGATACATACCACAAGATAATTTAATGTCAACGAAAATGAATGATTTTAAAAATATTTCCTCACATTTCAATGTTGTTTTTAGCTCACCTGAGCACTATGTTCTCAAGGTGAGCTTTCGGGATAAACCTGCGTCCGGCGTCCGCCGTCGTGCGTCGTGTGTCGTCCATCGTCAACAATTTGCTTTAAACGACATCTCCTCTGAAACCCTTGGACAGAGTTTGATATAACTTGGCAGGGATGATTCATCGGTAAATTTTCACAAAAGTGTCTAAAATAAACTTGATCCTTGTAGAACTCTGGTTGCCATAGCAACGGAAAGAAGAAAAAAATATTACCTTCAAAACTGCCGGCCAGATTTCAAAATGTTTTAGCACATAAAATCCTTCGGTAACCCACTACCAAGACTGCTAAAATTATTCTGATCCGTAAGGAAACATGGCCGCCAGGGGCTGGGCTTATTTGCCTTATATGTATACAGTGAAAACTTTAAACGATATCTCCTCTGAAACTGTTGGACAGAATGTGACTAAACTTGACAGGGATGATCCTTGGGTGAAGCTTCACTAGACTTGCTAAAATACATTTGATCCATGTAGATCTCTGGTTGCAATGACAAAGAAATGAATTATGAAAACTTTAAAAACATTTTCTTCAAAACTACTGGCCAAATTTCAAAATGTTTTAGTAAAGATGTTCCTTTGGTAACCCTATACTCAGGTGAGCGATCCATGGCCTCTATGGCCCTCTTGTTTTTTATTTCAATTAATATAATCATATTAATACCATACTGATAGTTTACCATTAATGAATTTGAAAATATCGATGAGTTTCATCACGGATCTGGCTAAAGATATAGCCACCTCCACCTTTGACTATCTTATGTATCCGAATCTCTCTCTCTCTCTCTCTCTCTTATTTGAAATATATAAAATTAGATCTTCATTTTTGTTCATACAGGTCAATCTGCTTTGCGCATCACTTTTTGAAGGACTGGCTAAAATTGTGCCACAGTTCACAAAATTAATTACAGGTGAGGGTAATAACATCTTTTCATATCATAAGCTATTTAATTAATTTCTCAATTGGGATATATTTTTTTCACAATTTAAATTTGTCGTACATAGCAGTTCTTGTATTGAACCAGTACTTTAAGCTTTGGAAGATCTCCCCCCCCCCCCACACACACGCGCGCGCGCGCGCGCGCGTGCGCGGAGGTCGGTTGCCCATAATGACTTATGGAACTAACTGAATTTCGGCGAGCAATGGTGCGTTTTACGCATTTACGCCAATCTCTTTCTATCAAACTAATGAACTTAATTGTGGCTCATTTGGCTGTAATATAAAAGCAAAGATTTCATTGCATTCTCGGCCTCTTAGTCTTTATAAATTGCCACCTCCATGCATTATGTGAGTGCAATTGTATAACGTTAATCTGATAGTACGTTACCCTGACAGAAAAGTAAAACAAGAGGGCCAAAATTTCCCTGAGACGCTCACCTGAGAAAATTGCCTTCAATGACTGTACATTAATTGCAGCAAAGTTGTACTGAATACATAATCCATGAGATCATTTCAATTCCACAAACCAAACAGTACCTGTGGTCAAAATTTGGAGTCATACTTGACTGAGATATGGCTATAAATATGGTCAACTAAACTTCAAAATGATTGCTGAAAAAATGGCTAAGGTGTAAACAGTGAAATCTGGCATTTTTATTAATTAAAGGGCGATAACCTCTGACCTAATTATCCGATATCAGCCATCGTCGAACGTGGCAAAGAAATTATTGCAATTAACATTATCATTAAGTTTAAAAATGATTGCCTAAGAAATAAAGATGCTAGAATGCAAACAAAATGAAATCTGGCATTTTTTATATTAAAAGGGGCATAACTCCTGACTTAGCAAACAAAGTAAAATCTGACATTTTTTTTAATTTAAAAATGGGCGTAACTCCTTGCCTTATAAGCCGATAACAGCCATAATCGAACTTGACCGAGAAATGGTAATAAACATTGCCATGAAGTTTGAAGATTATTCCTTAAGAAATGAAGATGCTGGAGTGCAAACAAACTAATTGTGGACGACCGACGGACGACGGACATTCATTGATCCTAATAGCTCATCCTGAGCACATGTGCTCATGTGAGCTAAAATACTAGTAGGTAGTATTAAACTATCATCAAAGCCAATTTACATTTGCTGTTTTTATTTCCAATGATCATTTACAAGGTTAGACTACCTACATAATTCACTTTCGTCCTCCTGAACATTTTCTGGATTGAGACTGGCCTAAAATAAACTGGACAAACATTTCTTTTAAAAAGAATTTTATCGTTATTATGTTTATGCGAACGTACATACATAAACGCATACTTAATGCCCTTTTAGTTTGTTTGTTTTTATTTATTTTAGCTGCAAACGTGATAGCCACGTTTTTGACTTTCCTGGTTGGCATAAAGAATTTATTCGTCACTGTGAAGAATTACAAGTATGTTTTTGTATATGTATTTGTGTAGTGCCAATACTAACGCGTCTCCTATACATGCAGTTTTCTTTGACATTTTACCGCGTAAGATGTATAAAAATGGATTTTGACTTATTTCTTTAACCAATCTTATAGTTGTTAAAAACCGAAGAGCTCGGAAGAGCACTTGTTTCATTGGTTTGCATAAATAATTTTAGGATATTCCATAATAAAATGGGAGTTTCAGGGTGAGTATCTTTCTGCATGATTGTCATTTTGTAAATAACAATTTAGTCTACCTATTTAAATATAAACAAGAAATATATTTTAAAAAAAAAAGATACTCGGCCGTGGTACCCAGCTCTATGATTAGTGTCTGAATGGTTTAACATTTAATAAATTTTGTTCTTTGTTTAATAGTTGTGTAATTCCTGTGTCAGTGCAGCTCTTTGAAATACCACATATCCAAATTCTTTGTACAATCTTGGTAGACACTTACCAAAGGAACATTTGTGCAAAAATATTTTGAAATTTAGCCAGAAGTTTTTTGAGAAGATTTTTTTTTTTTTTTTTTTAACTAAAGACATATAAGGAAAAATAGCACCGGCCTTGGTGTCCATCCAAAAAATTTAAAGAATT
Organism: Solen grandis; assembly: GCA_021229015.1. Taxonomy (NCBI): domain Eukaryota; kingdom Metazoa; phylum Mollusca; class Bivalvia; order Adapedonta; family Solenidae; genus Solen; species Solen grandis. Next base: position 58,174,859 of record CM037782.1, read on the forward strand.
ATGTGCCAAATTATTTTGAAATCTGGCAATTAGATTTTGAGAAGAAGACTTTTTAAGTTTTTCATCTCTGTTGCTATGACAACCAGAATTCCACATGGAATTCAATTCTTTGAACAACTTTGAAAGAAGACTACCTAAATAACATCCCTGTAATGTTTCATCAAAATTGGTCGAGTGGTCAAGGAGGAGATGTTCTTTGAATCAAATGTTGACGAACTCCAGACGACGGACGAAGGTCGGTCACATTAACTCACCTCTTGCTGAGATGAGCTAAAGATAACCAAATCTAGTTTAAAAAAATCTTTTGATGGCAGCTGTAAGGGGAAATAACCACTGCAGTGGAGTTTGAGTGATCTGGAACATTCACCAGACCATTCACAACTAGCCATGGTACTTGCAACATATTACCATTATAATCATATTAGTCAATTATACCATAAATGACTTGGCGTAAATTTGGATGGAGGCATGAGGTGTATAATGAAACGAGAATCAGATATAGACTTTATTTCAATTAGTGGTATACTAACAATGGGAAGTATAACAATGAAGAGTTGACTTTCTGGTTAACTTTTATTCCTTTAAACATCTGCGCATTAGACTTCGTTTCGCAGACTACAAAACGAAACCGTATGTTACGTTTTTGCTGAATATAGGATCTGTCAGTGTCGAACAATCAGTTCCGAAATCTATGTGATTTCTATTTTTAAGCGTTCTACTCGTTCAGTTTATCTTAAAAAGGTACAGTGTCTTACTATTCGGGACAAATCGTTCGCAGGGGGAGAAAACTTCAACTTTTAAAACAAACAGAGATCTAAAGAACTCGTTTCTGCAACTCCTTTCGTTTCTTTTGACTAATTTTACAATGACCAATGGGAATTTAGCAAAGTATATAATAACCAATGAAAAGCCTAATTTTACTCCGCTACATAACTGTGTGTTTCACAGGAAGTCAGGGTGAAAATAAACGGCCTAACAGCCAAAAAACGGCCAAATAACGGCCGAAAAACATCAAGTTGAAAAAGTAAACACTTGAAGTTAATCTTGATAGTGGATTCGACCCTCTATGTCACAAAAACTCGCAGTGTATAAGTAAGTTAACATATAGCAACAGTCTATGTGGGCTGCTAAGCTAAGGGCTAAAATCATAGACCATTTAAAACTTTCCAGTATCATTATATTAAATATACTTATTTTAACTTTCATATCTTTGTTTTCTTTGTTCTTTTTTTTCTTACGCCGAATGTCTTTTTAAACGATATTTCTTGTTTGAGATAGTTGGTTGCCAGTTCAGGATATCTAGCAAAAGAGAGAGAGAGAGAGAGATCATACCATCAGTAAGAAAATTTGACAACGTGACTCTTATTTTTGACACTTACAGACGTGACATGCTGCTGTTATACAAAGGAGACAGGAGTTTCATTCCAGAAAACCTGCGACACGCCCCTCCCAACATTCTCATGGTAACGCAGCTATACGTTTAAATTACGTTTTAACAGTATAGCAGATATGTTTACAGAATCTGATAGAGTCGGTTAAAGTGATATTGTACATATCTGCCAATAAAAGATCTATGCTTTATAGATCTTTGTGTCAATGCTACCAAAACAGATATTGACCAACTACAGGGCTGAAACAAGTGAAATTCCGTGGAAAATAAAGCATAAGCATATCATAAGTTTACCAATATATGAAGCAAAAGGATAATTTAATGAAACAATCACAAACTGTGGTCCTTTTCTTCATGATACTGCTAAAATTAATAATTTAATGAACTTGATATCAAATCGCCATACTTTTTTGTTTTGTGATTTTATAATGCTTGCATCAAAACATTCTGCAGTTGAGATTGATTCCCCCTAAAATCCTACACTACGTTGAATGTCGTCAGATAGTAGATTAATCGATTTTTCATACTTTTAGGCACGTGGGATGAGGTACATTGGAACAGCCATAGTTGGAATGTTTTGGGGTATTTTTAAATATCATTATTACTACTTGCTTGATGCTACTAGTACTACTTCTACTAATACTTATGTCTTCCTCTTATGCTATATTTATTACGACAACAACAACTACTACTACTTACACTTCTACCACTGCTGCTGCTACCTCCATCACTAGTGCCAATACCACTACTACTATTGCAATTACTGCAACCTCAACCACCACCACTTCTACTATTACTACTGCTGCTGCTGCTACCACTATAACCACGCCAACTACGAAAACTATTACTACTGCTGCTGTTGCCACTACTACTACAACTACCACTACTTCTAAATTCCAAGATGTTTTCAGGCACGGTGTTTTGCTACCTAATGCTGGCAGTGCCTCTGTCCCTCATGTTCATGACCATCAATGAACTCGACAGGGTCGGCAAGCTTGATGATCTCTTGAAACAGTTCCAATGGATAATGTGAGTTGATTTGATATTTTATGACTTTAAGTGGGAAAAACACACATCATAAACATACATATTGTAAAAAAAAAGCGTTGAACTTGAAAGCAAATTTTATAAATATCTTGATTACAATATAGTGTCTAACGCATCTTTTTCTCGTACACACACACACACACACACACACACACACGCGCGCGCGCGCACACACACACACACACATTTTAACTTATTTTTATGTTAATTTCATTTATGTGAAATGGGCTCGGAGACGAATTATTATGGTGGCATATTTCTGCCAGCCACTTATCCACTTAGCTATGTCGAAACTTTTCTGAAAAATTGTCACATATTCAGGTAGTATCTGGCAAGTAGGAAACTTTCGTGTTATCCTCTTAGTTATCCTAACAGAATAAAACTGCCTGTTAGTGCCCACTACTGCCAGGCATATATTCACTTAAGATAACTGGATATCTCGCCTTTTTTCAAGTTAGTCAGTTAAATTATGTGGATAACAAGCATTTTTTCACATAATTATCTGGAAAAAAGCATAATATCCAGTTAACATAAGTGAATATGTGATTGGCAGTAGTGGGCACTAACAGACAGTTTAGTCCTGTTAAGATACCGAAGTGGATAACTTGAACATTTTCTATTTGCCAGATACTAACTGAATATGTGACATTTTTTTAGAAAAGTTTCGTCATAGCTAAGTGGATAAGTGGCTGGCAGAAATATGCCACCATAAATTATATTAAATACAATGATAACATTAAAACAAGGGAGGTAGGACACTATAATTTTTTACTATATTTGAATAGCAAATACGGTTCAGAATCTAGATGGTTCAGGTGTTATGTTTACTCTTATAAATGATAAAAAGACATTTTAATGTTCAAGTCGAGCTTGACAAAATACCAGACACATCATTATAATTGATATCTAGTGACATGGTATTTCCTTGAAAATAGTTGTAAGCCCCTTTTCCCCGGGGAAAAATGAGTTTTATATTCTGACTGACCAATGAAAACTCACCTTTTTATTCACTGCTAATGAAACAGTACCGGCAGTTGTCAAACTCGATGGGAACATTAAAACCATGAGATTATCATTATAAGAGAAATTCCGTCACAATATCGTTTAAGATGTTTTTATTTCTTTCATTTTAAACGCAACTTGGTACATGTACAATGGCATTGTTGTGCAAAAACGCGATTTCCCACTGTGTCCTTCCTCCATTTTTTAATGTTTCCGTTGCATATGTATCAACCCATTCAACTTCGAGCCCCTGTGATTTATGTAGGTTACTTGGTGCCATGTGCTAACATTGTATTATTTAAGAGTTTATGTGAATGACATTGGTATTTGCCGAATTGTCCAAAAAAAAATGGTATCATACACTTTAATGGCAGGGTTTTATTTCAATGTCGAGAACATTTCATAACTGTTTTCAGTAAGATGTAATTGACTAAAGCGGATACTTTTTCAGACACCAAACTGTTAAAATTACATTTAGGTTTCAATTAGGCATTAACGTGACTGAAGTAAACAAGATAGTAAGCAAATTATGTACTAAGCCTTATCGATAGTTCGACAATTTTTATTTGTGCAATCTCATGAAAAAAAACCCCCAAAACACCATGATCATACACTGTGTTAAATAAATGTTAATCATACACTGTTTTTAGCTACCCGGTCTGCATGATCATCATCTTCAAGTTTCAAACATACATGGTCGGAAGATTTCTTGTTCAGCCTAAACTCAATCAGAAGGATAAAGACAGACCTTTAGCTGTTGACAACAGGTTTTTAAAACTTATTTATTTTACAGCATTTCTATGGCGTGTGGAGTGTTGCAAAATTCAATTATTGAAAATAATTGTTCAAAACATTTTTTTTTATTCAATAAAATATATATTTATTCAATAACAGAAAAATATTTGTTCTTAAAAAATATTTATGTTCTTAACATATATTTATGTTCTTAAAAAAAAATATTCGTTCATAAAAAAATAATCGTTCATAAAAAATTTTTATTCATAAAAAAAATTAAATAATTGTTCAATAATTATAATTGTGGGATAGCTAAATAAAGCTTGTAACAACGGTTCTGGTAAACACAAGTCAGCAAGCAATAAGTAGCAAGCAATAGTAGCGGTAATTACCTCCCCTACAAAAATGCGGTGGATGCCGTATGCGGACAAACAATGAAAACACGGACCATATTTAACTCATAAAAAAAAGAGTATAAAAGTATTTGCTTTCACTTGTATCTATTTCGGTGATTCTCGAAAAAAGGACAAAAATAACTAGATTTGCATACTGCAAATGCAACGGTTTTCGTGATGATCAACAGTTTCAAACCTGATCAGCCAAGTTAAAATACCAGAAAAACAACAAAATGCAAAATGCTTTATATGTGACCAAAACTTAAAGGCATCTCGAAAGGAATGTGATGTCCCACTGAGCCAGGCCCCCATCTGCTGTGATCAGACCTGCTAATTGCTGGTCATCACTGCAGGGAGTCTTTAGCCAATATAGTACCTATATGTTACGGTAAAACCTCTGATGGGTTGATGCATAACTAAATTATCTGCTACAATGGAAGTGAGATAGTAGGCTAGTTTTACACAAAGCAATAAACATATAATGACTTGACTATTTGAGTTTACCGTCGCTTCGACAGTATTTCAGTCATATAGCGACGTCCAGCTAATTACAGGTGGAGGAAGGACACGAATGCACGGAGACATCCGGGTAGAACCACCGACCTACCGCAAGCCCGCTGGAAGGCTTCCTCACATGAAAATCCGAATGACCCTGCCGGGATTCAAACCCACGCGGTGAGGGGCAGAGTGAGTGTTAAAGTCAGCGACTTAACCCTCTCGGCCACGGAGGCCCCAAACATATAATGAATGATAGTGATAATATGTGGGTTGTTTAGTTTATGATCCCTTACATAATTATTCTTTATTACATTTATTACTTGGAGTCAATTTTGTAACTGCATGATTATAGGATCATACGGCATTTATTTCAGAATTAAAGTTTTGATATTGAAAATATAGAGATACGCATTTTTGTAGTAATTAAAATGATCCTGAAGGACATAATTCTGACAATGCAAGATCTTTTTGTTTTTTATTTGCTTTTGCTAGAGACATTTTGTTACATTTTATTCAACAGAATTTCTCTTATTGAATAAACAAGTAATAAAATTTGTGTTGATTTCCGACATATAAACATGTGTTGAGGGAAGAAATGAGAGAATGAAAGTAATGAGTGATACATAACTTATTTAAAAAATTAATGTCCCTTTTTATGATAATTTTACAACTTAAATAAAATAAGAAAGAAAGAACAAAATAAATGAAAAAATGAAAGAAAGAAAGAACAAAATAAAGTAGACAAAATAAATCAACAGAGAAAGAAAGAAAGAAAAGGAAGATTTATATTTGCTCGAATAAAAAAAAAAAGAATAATAGAGAACTTTTAGGATCATTTCTGGTATTTGGTATGTTCACAACTTTTTTACAAACTGTGAATGACTACATACAACCCCATGTAGCAACATATGCACTCTTGAACAATACCTGTGACAGACTGTGGCAGCCTGCCTAATCAAAAACAGATGCCCACACAACGGCGGGTGGTTAATTTTTGCTTGATGATATATATTATTATACTCAATACCATAATTAATTGAAAACAACCGCCATAACCAATATATTTTGTTACTATATGCTTTGTCCAATGTTATTTACTATGTAAATCTTGGAAATAAACTATTGAATTGAATTGAATAAATGGGGGGTGGGGGTCACTTATATAAGGGTTTTGAGATGCCTTTAAGCATCCATATATTGGCAATGAGCCAATATGATCTAAGTGTGGCACATTGAACGATTTGATTAATGTTGATCATCACTGTGCGCTCAAAAATGTCTTCCAAAGTGTCCCACTTTTTATACTAAACAGTTAAAAATCAGGTGAGACAGTTGGGAATCCTGCTTATTATTATAAGAACAATAGTTTTCAGTAGTATAAATGATTTACAATTTATTTGTTATCAAAAATTTTGGTAACGTAACAAGCCATTTGGTTAAACATATATCAGCTTTCACTCTATGCCTCAAAGTTCAGTAATGCACTAGAAGGAACTTTTGGTAAGCTAAAACTTGTTTAAAAGGTGGATGTTTGTACATGTACTTAGTTGTTTTGCTATCCAATTCAATAGTGAGTGTGTGGGAGGAATAATAATACATGTAGAATAAAGACACAATTCATCCCCTCTCTCTCCCCCTCTCTCTCTTACCCATGATTCTTTGAGCGCTTTTACACAGGTCATTCAGACCAGTGTTGACACATTGCTCTCATAGTTACACATACACTGTACATTGACCTGTTGCAAGCCAGCTAGCAGAGCTGCATCTAATTATAGAACATAGGTAACTTCTGTCAAATTTTCTCTGTTTTTATTCTGGGTCATGTATTGAAATTCTCTATAAATTCATCAATTCTTGACAGATTTTCAAAATTCTTTTTTTGTTGACGAGGTAAGACATTCTTTTTTCCAATGATGACAAAATATATCACACATTTAAACTTTAAAGGCTTTAAAATCAATTCAAAGTTTGACCAAACTTCATACCGCCACCAAACAACCAAATCAATCCCGATCTGAAAAAACTAAAATTCTTCAAAAAGTACCTTTTTGGAGGCTTTTGATTTTACCCATATTCTTTCGATAAAATATTTTTAGATTTTGAGATATTTAAGGTCAAAGAAAAAACCAATAATCACAATATGACCTTGACCTTTGCATTTTTTGAAAATTTGAAACTGTGAAGTCCCTGGAAACAACAAACAATACAATCTGTGAAAATTTCATAAAGATTGCTTCAAAAATAATGACAGAATCCTCCAAAAACTAAAAAAATGCCTATTCTCGAAAATTTGTTTCCTCCATATTTTAGTGCACTTTGACCGCTTATTGAAAGCCATTTTATGCATTTTCTGAAATCGCCACCCCATATATTTTGTGCGCAAAGATCTTCGGAATCAATTTCAAAAAACAGAATGAGCGTATCTAATCTCTAACAAAAATGGGCATGTTTTTCGTGGACACACCCTAATTTGCCAGATTTTTTCAAAGATTCAAACATTCAACCTCTTCTAGCGCAAAAGTTTCAAAGATATGGATATTGCCACTCATCATATTTTAACGGGCAGTTGACAGAGAACAGAATGCAAAAAACTGCATACAAATAAAATGTCAAATGACAGAGTTATCGGCAATTATATGTTTTGATGCTAAACGCCACCTAGCGGCAAAACTTAGTACTAAAATGAAAAACAAACTTAGTGGTGCACAACTTCAGATACATGTGAGTATGCATGGAAATTTTCATATTTGTAGCACTTCTAATCATGTCGCAACAGCGGCCACAAAAAAAGTGCAAAGAATAATAATAATGGAAAAAAAAAGGGAAAAAGAAACACAAGAAGAACAGTAGGTTTTCGCGGCTGCGTTGCAGTCCACGAAAACCTAATAATTTCAATTAAATTTAAATTGTTTAGGATAATAAACAAGGTTTTTAATTTCAGATTATAATCTTAAATACAAAAATTAGTAATTTATAGCCATATAGATGACTATAGATGGAAACGCAATCAATGTGACCCCATAAGACCAGGTATAGGCATGTAGCAGGATGTAATAGCTACAAAATAAGACCAAGTATGGGTCTCTATCATATCCAGTATTTTATATCCACTTCAAACAGTTTTTTTTATTTTTATTTCATGCATGCTAATTGATGACGAATGGAATGGAACTTTTGTTGGCAATATTGGATAGTTTTATAGAGCACTAATCCGGCAAAAAGACGTAAAAAAATAAGTAGTTCCGATAGACCTACATCACTCACAGAGTGGATGTTTTCAATGAATGATATGAACACGATATTTCATCAGTTTGTTATCTTTTTCAGGACTGCATACGACATCTTCGGTTTCTTCATGTTGTTCCTGAACGCCAGTATCGGAGTGTTCACGTTCCTGAGGCGGATCTTGGTGGGAGCTTTCATGGGGGTCTTCCTGATACCCCGTATGGACCGCAGTCTGTTAATGAGTGGTTACGAAGGAATGGACAAGTGTAAGCCACCCTCGCTTATGTTCATCTTTTTTATAATTTATTCGTTTATTCGTTTGTTTGCTTGTTGTGTTTGTTTGTTTGTTTTTGCTTGTTATGTAAGCAGATTTCATTCAGATCGGGGTTGTTTTTCTTGAATAAGATACCGGTATATGTTTAAGGTAGGAGATAACATATTTTGTTGATATTCAGTTTTGAAATATGGCGTCCCTTTCAAATAAATTAACATAACAACTGCCCATTTTCGTACGTTTCTCTGTCAAATAAATGCACTACAGCCAACATTTCATATGCAAGATTCAAAAGGTAATCTACAGTACTTCAATCTGAAAGTTAGGGTTTACTGATAAATGTTTAGATAAGGAACAAAACGCAACGTGTCGACCAATATCCCCGTAAAATTTCTTAAAACAAAGACTAATCCGCGTAATGTTTGCTTCAGATTGTTAAGCTCGATCACTTCCCTGTCAATCAATGTAGAACTTCTTATTCTTCTTCAAATTTTCCCCGCCTATACAACACCAGCTTTAAATATTTCATCAGTTCCTGCCAATCAAAAAAATTGGCGGATCACATTTTGTGAGGGGGTGATCGGAAGTGGTTTATTAGTGATAAAAATGGTGCTATAAATTAAATGTTTGGTGTTCAGTTTAGGCACCATTAGTCATTAAAATATAAATCAATATATAACCCGTATACATGTATGAAGATCCGATGTTGAGGTATGGTTATACGCGCATACTTAATCCTAAAGAAATGGAAATAAGTGAAATATTCACCATTAAAAAACGCATTCATTCGAAAATCTGAACTAATTGCATACCCAGCTGAAAACGTAAAAGTACTTTTCTTTGTTTCTAGGTTATTTGAATTACCTAGGAATGCTGATGGTTGACTACGCCCACAACAATCCCATAATGCGCGTTTTCTGTGACCTTGTACTCACCAGTGTCACCCGGAGACGAGATTTGGCGCCTCTCCAGAATTCCGCGGGAAATCCTATCTATGGAGATGTTATTCCAGCAGGAACGTTGCCGAATTCTAGATGGGAAGTCGGTACGTTTCCATCGAGCTTGGTTGTATTTGAGTTATACCACATTCAATTATCTTCGCCCTTTTTTCACGGAGGAACCAGTACTGGATTCTATTAAGCTTAAATACTATAAATTTGGCCGATTTTAAATAATCGCAGATGCCTTGGTTAGTCTTGAAATATTTGTTAGAGCTAGCATTTCTACATTTCAGATCTCAGGTGTGTTGTAGAATTCAAAAGAGTTCATTTTAAGCTCACCCTGAGCAAAGCTATTGTGATCCCGTGAGCATCCGTCGTCCGTCGTGCGTCGTGCGTCAACAATTTTTAGTGTTTACACTCTATCACCTTTATTTCTTAAGCAATCATCTTCAAACTTTAATTTATTGAGTTCGATTATGGCTGAGATCCGTCAATTAGGTCAGGAGTTATGCCCCTTTTAATATTCAAATAATGCCATATTTCACGTTGTTTACACTCTAGCATCTGCATCTTTTGAGCAATAATCTTCAAATTTAGGCAATCTAACTTAATTATTGAGTTCGATTATGGCTAAGATCCGTCAATTAGGTCAAGAGTTATGCCCCTTTTAAATATTCAAATAATGCCATATTTCACATTGTTTACACTCTAGCATCTTCATCTTTTGAGCAATCATCTTCAAACTTTATGACAATGTTAATGACGATAATGTCTCGATTGAGTTCGATTATGGCTGAGATCCGTCAATTAGATCAGGAGTTATAATCCTTTTAATATTAAAAATATGCCATATTTCACTTTGTTTACACTCTGGCATCTTCATCTTTTGAGCAATCATCTTCAAACTTTATGACAATATTTAGGACCATAATGTCTCGATTGAGTTCGATTATGGCTGAGATCGGTCAGTTGCGTCAGGAGTTATGTCCCTTTTAATATAAAAAATATGCCATATTTCACATTGTTTACACTCTAGCATCTGCATCTTTTGAACAATCATCTTCAAACTTTATGACAATGTTTATGACCATAATTTCTCAATTGAGTTTGTATATGGCTGAGATCGGTCAATTACGTCAGGAGTTAAGCCCCTTTTAATATAAAAAAATGCCAGATTTCACTTTGTTTACACTCTAGCATCTTCATCTTTTGAGCAACCATCCTCAAACTTTATGGCAATGCTTATGACCATAATGTCTCCATTGAGTTCGATTAAAGCTGAGATCTGTTGATTAGGTCAGGAGTTATGCCCCTTTAAATATTAAAAATATGCCATATTTCACATTGTTTACACTCTAGCATCTTCATCGTTTGAGCAATCATCTTCAAACTTTATGACAATATTTATGACCATAATGTCTCGAGTGAGTTCGATTATGGTTGAGATCAGTCAATTAGGTCAGGAGTTATACCCTTCAATATTAAAAATATGCCATATTTCACATTGTTTACACTCTAGCATCTTCATCTTTTGAACAATCATCTTCAAACTTTATGGCAGTGTTTATGACCATTAAGTCTCTTTGTTTACACTCTAACATCTTCATCTTCTGAGCAATCATCTTCAAACTTTATGACAATGTTTATGAGAATAATGTCTCGATTGAGTTCGATTATGGCTGAGATCCGTCAAAAAAGTCAGGAGTTATGTCCCTTAAAATATTAAAAATATGCCATATTTCACATTGTTTACACTCTAGCATCTGCATCTTTTGAACAATCATCTTCAAACTTTATGACAATGTTTATGACCATAATTTCTCAATTGAGTTTGTATATGGCTGAGATCGGTCAAAGGTCAGGAGTTAACCCCTTTTAATATAAAAAATATGCCATATTTCACATTGTTTACACTCTAGCATCTGCATCTTTTGAACAATCATCTTCAAACTTTATGACAATGTTTATGACCATAATTTCTCAATTGAGTTTGTATATGGCTGAGATCGGTCAATTAGGTCAGGAGTTAAGCCCCTTTTAATATAAAAATATGCCAGATTTCACTTTGTTTACACTCTAGCATCTTCATCTTTTGAGCAATCATCCTCAAACTTTATGGCAATGCTTATGACCATAATGTCTCGATTGAGTTCGATTAAAGCTGAGATCTGTTGATTAGGTCAAGAGTTATGCCCCTTTAAATATTAAAAATATGCCATATTTCACATTGTTTACACTCTAGCATCTTCATCGTTTGAGCAATCATCTTCAAACTTTATGACAATATTTATGACCATAATGTCTCGAGTGAGTTCGATTATGGTTGAGATCAGTCAATTAGGTCAGGAGTTATACCCTTCAATATTAAAAATATGCCATATTTCACATTGTTTACACTCTAGCATCTTCATCTTTTGAACAATCATCTTCAAACTTTATGGCAGTGTTTATGACCATTAAGTCTCGATTGAGTTTGTATATAACTGAGATCGGTCAATTAGGTCAGGAGTTAAGCCCCTTTTAATATAAAAATGCCATATTTCACATTGTTTACACTCTAGCATCTTCATCGTTTGAGCAATCATCTTCAAACTTTATGACAATATTTATGACCATAATGTCTCGAGTGAGTTCGATTATGGTTGAGATCAGTCAATTAGGTCAGGAGTTATACCCTTCAATATTAAAAATATGCCATATTTCACATTGTTTACACTCTAGCATCTTCATCTTTTGAACAATCATCTTCAAACTTTATGGCAGTGTTTATGACCATTAAGTCTCGATTGAGTTTGTATATAGCTGAGATCTGTTGATTAGGTCAGGAGTTATGCCCCTTTAAATATAAAAAAATGCCAGATTTCACTTTGATTACACTGTAACATCTTCATTTTTTTAGCAATCTTTTTTAAACTTTAAAACAATGTTTATGCCCATAATTTCGCAATCGGGTTCAATTATAACTGATATTGACAAGTTAATTTAGGAGTTATGCCATTTTCACCATAAAAAAGCCATATTTCACATTGTTTACACTCTAGCATCTTTATTTCCTAAGCAATCATCTTTCTCAGGTGAGCTTGTTTTTATATTATATTGCAATTAAGAGTTTACAAAACGATGTTATATAATCTTCAAAGATATGTTCTGCTGCAGGCGTGCGTTCAATATACCAAACCGTTTGCAACACGTCTCTTACAGTCAGCTATGGAGTTGTCTTAGGACCATTTACTATGCTGTTCACGTCCACTTTATGAGGTTCATAGGTATACATAGGAACATCGTGGTTTATGGCACTCAGATAACTTCATAGCAATCTATAAGCGTACGGTTGCATTCGGTTCGGCATACTTAACCCTTTCTCTCATAGAGGACACCATGAAAATACCATTGCGAACAGCATAAAACCAGATCAGCCTGCGAGTAACTCGCAGGCTGATCAGGTTTTATGCTGTTCGCTGCTCCTCAGTGGTCTGGAAATGAGGATTTTGTGATTAAATTTGGCAAGGTTTAACTGTGGTTTTCTGCAGATCAGGCTTTATGTGGTACCTACTGAGTGCGTCAAAATGAGTCTATATGAGGGAAAGGGTTAACGCGCCCCGTGTTCTCGAAAATACTTAAGTGCGATCTCAAGCTCCAATTAGAGTATCATACTCAAATCCCTATTGAAACTAATGTTAGTAGTTTGAGTATAAGTATGAAAATCATACTTAAGTACCATTTTTATTTTCGAGAACACGGGGCCTGCTGGTTAAAATGAAAATTAATATGGCCGACAAGTTTGCCTTAATTGCTCATTAAATAGTTATGTCCGACTTCTGTTTGGAGGTAAGTGTCTATGTGTCAGATGATATACGAGTTTGTTACGATGGAATGAGTTATGCTATCTGTAATAGACAGCGTGTTTAAACGCTTTCCCCCATTGATACGAAAGTGCAGGAAACGTTTGCACTTAGCTAATGTAACGGAATACTGTACAGTTGTGCCTTGGTTGCCTAGTACAACATGCTCACATTGAGACGGGCTAAACAGAATCCTGACAAGGTACTCTTTAATGAATTTCAATATACTAGTACACAATTTTAGGGCATGCATTAAAAGATTGCCCCCCCCCCCCTCCCCCCCCCACACACACACCCAATTACTTGACTATCAAATACGACAAGATTGGATCATCAAGCTCGAATTAGATAATAGAGAATAGATGTGAATTGTGGTATACGTAGGTATCCATGGATCAAAACCAACCTGATCGTCTCTGTATAATTGAATTATTGTCATGGCGACGGTAAACTCCTTTCAATAGCATCCGAGATAAGAGTGTTTGTTTGTTGCGTTTAAATTCTCACCGACAGTTTTTCAGTCATTTGAAGACTATGTCTATTTAAGATAGGTATAGTACATCACACCGTAGATATGTGACATGATACGACACCCAGTCAAATTATCCCGACACCGAGTCAAGCAGTTCTAGAACTACCTTGTATACATGCTGAAAGCTAAGCAGGAAACTACCAATACAATATAACGACTTTGGTATTTTGTGGTCGGGGATTAAACACACCACCTTCCGCTCCCGGGATGAATTACAGTATATATTGTGTTTTTAAATAATATTATGAGCTACCAGTAACAACATTTATATACACGTGTGCTTAATCAATATATATACAACAGCATATACCCGTCCGAAAAAGCGATGGTGGCTTGCCTACACGTTGCTACGTAACCCTGGTCTCGTGTCGGAGCGGCGCAGGGATCCCCCAGGCGTTGAACTTGAAGAAATAACAGTTGAAGAAAGTGAACAGAACAACGTTGCAGACAAATTAGGGGCTCTGAAGTTGAAGTGCTGTCAAAATAAGAAGATTACGATTCCCGCTGCCTTTTCAACGAATTTTATTGCCTCCATAGTGCTTTTGTCATTTGCCATATTGTATGCAGGGTGGCCAATACTTATCAAGAATACATTTTAGGTCTATAACCGAGCAATTGAGACACTGTTTTGTGAAAATGTTGAATATAAATCTTGAAAAGACAAAAACAAAACAGGCCAAGAAAACCCTTTATTTTAATATTAAAAACTCTCTGTAAACGTGCATCCTGTTGTGTAACATACGTAGACATGTACTTGCTGTTGACCACATGTGACTATCTCCGACTACCCAATCATCAGAGGCATTGTTATCTTGGTTCCTATACTGTAAAATCATTAATTTTCATTGACATTAAATTTCGTTGATAATGTACCTAGGGGAATATCGTGGGTACATTTATTCGTAGATCTATGTTCTAGAAAACGTGAGGTCTATATAGGAGAAAAGTTTTCGTTAGGATTAATATTCTCAAAGGTTTCTTCCAGTATACAAATACCTTTAAAGAAAGGACGACTAGCTAAATTGTATAAAGAAATTAACAAAATCTCTTTGGGTAAATAATAAATTAAATCCGTGAAAAATGATGCTCCCGTGTATAAGCTAGTTTCCTTAAATACTTTGTTCGCTTGTACATTACAAAGAACCTTTTTTTTTTAAATTTTCTTCGGGAAATCATACCGAACTTATTTTCATCTTGAAAGCATGTAGCTCTTTTGCTAACTTTCAAAGCCCTGCATGATTCGGCTCCGACTTACATAACTTCGATGTTAACTGAAGCATCTTAAAATAATAAAATGGCATCTATGATCAGTATCGTATGATAACTTAATGATTCCTAAATCTAATAGCTTATTATACAGTAAATCATTTGCAACTGTTGTCACAAACCTATGGCACTTTCTTCCATTGAAAATAAAGAGAAATGCGAGTCGATTGCGTCTTTAAAAAATGCTTGAAAATGTACTTATTAGAACATGTGTAGTGCATTGCCAATTATTTATGTACATAATTGGTAAATGTTGTTATGCATCTGTTGTTATTATAAATATTATTACCTTTCACACTTTTTGAATTTTGACAGTTTTCCATGAGGATATTGTTTTTTAATATTTTTTCAGATTTCGTCATCATAAACATTGAGTGTATATTTGATGGGAGAGGTGGAATAAAATGAACAATTCTTATTGCCAAAAAAAAATAAAAAAAAAAAAAAAAAAAATCCGGCGCCATTGTGACACGATTTATAAAATGCCCAACATTTATAATATATCCCGGCCTGAAGTCTGTGAAGTGCTTGCTTTACTTGAATCGCAAAATGTAATTTGGGTGGAATGGGGCTGAGGTCATTGTCACTGTTTCTAAAATTAGAAAACCAATGTGGATATATATGTTGTGACTTTGGATAAAGCCGTGTGGCGCTGGTGTTAACAATATTTACTGGCAGCTATATAATTTCCTTTCTAGCATCAATTATTCACTGCATGTACATTACAAATCATTATTGTATTTGGCGATCATATTATTTATATTTTGATACTATTTTTTTTTATTTCTTTGACGTCAGCGTTTGAAATGCAACCACTTTATGAATCTGAAAAAAACAAACTGTTCATCTATGGTTCATCTATGTTTCCAAACTAAATATATTCGTATAATCGAGATACTAGTATTAGTTTGAATCATTTATGAAAAAAAAAAAATATTATTGCTGCTCAACATATGTCGCTTTAAAAACAGACTACGCAACGTTTATAGCGTATGATATCTGAAAATATGTCTGATTCGTTATTGTTTTACATGTATATTTATAGTTGCTGCTTATTGCTAATATTCTGTTTGCAACATATGGCTGTGTAGTAAATAAAAAAAAAGAAAATTTCACTTTGTATATTCATTTGTACACGTTTCCCTGAACTTAAATAAATGCGTTTTTAATTTTATTTTATTTTTTGTAATCTTAATCGAAAATTGTAAATTGTAAAAGGGTTTTTATTCATGCATTCATTTATATATGACGTAATCAATAAATATTTTGAAACATCCAATGGTGATCAGTGAAGTACCGACAACAATTTCTATCGTCTCTGGTAAATCATGTATTTTATGTTTAGTGGTATCTGTCTAACCCAATCTACAACCATTTTTAGCTCACCTGAGCACGACGTGCTCATGGTGAGCTTTTGTGATCGCCTTTTGTCCGTCGTCCGTCCGTGCGTGCGTGCGTCTTGCGTCAACTTTTCCTTTAAACAACTTCTCCTCGTAAACCACTGGATGGATTTTGACTCAAATTCACAGGAATCATCCTTATCATGACCTCTATCAAAGTTGTTCAAATTATTTTGATTGGGTTAATAAATAGGTCACAGGAGCTAAAAATAGATTTTTAAAATGCAATCTTAGAAAATCTTCTCCTGCAAAACTGTAAGGCCTAGAGCTTTAATAATTGGTATGTAGAATTGTCTTATGAACATCTACAAAAGTTCAGATCATGACCCTGGGGTCAAAATTGGCCCCGCCCCAGGGGTCATTTTATTTTTCATAGGTTTATATAGTGAAAAACTTTAAAAATCTTCTTCTATGAAACAATAAGGCCTAGAGCTAAGATATTTGGCGTGTAGCATTGTCTAGTGAATCTCTACAAAAGTTGTTCAAATTATGACCCTGGGGTTAGAATTGGCCTTGCCCCGGGGGTCACTTGTTTTACATAAACTTATATAGGAAAAACTTTAAAAATCTTCTCCTATGAAACCATAAGGCCTAGAGCTAAGATATTTGGTATGTAACATCATCTAATGGTTCATTACCAAGATTGTTCAAATCATAGCCCTATGGTGATAAATGACCCCGCACCAGGGGTTACTTGTTTTACATAGAGTTTTATAGGAAAGTCTTAAAAATCTTCTTTTATGAATCCATAAGGCCTAGAGCTTAGATAATTAGCTCACCTGAGCACAACGTGCTCATGGTGAGCTTTTATGATTGCCTTTTGTCCGGCGTCTGTCGTCCGTCCATCTGTCCGTGCGTGCGTGCGTCTTGTGTCAACTTTTTCCATTAAACAACATCTCCTCCTAATCCGCTGAAGGGATTTTGACAAAATTTCACAGGAATCATCCTTATGATGTCCTCTAACACAATTGTACAAATTATTATGATTGGTTGAAAAAGTAGGTCACAGAAGCTAAAAATAGATTTTAAAATGCAATCTTAGAAAATCTTCTCCTACAGCGTGTAGAATTGTCTTATAAACCTTTACAAAAATTGTTCAAATCATGGCCCTAGGGTCAAAATTTACCCTGCCCCAGGGGTCACTTTATTTTACATAGGCTTATTTAGGGAAAACCTAGAAAAATCTTCTCATCAGAAACCACATAGCCTGGTGTTAAGATATTGGGTATGTAGTATTGTCTGGTGGATCTCTACTTAAGTTGTTCAAATCATGGCCCTTGTGTGAAAATTGGCCCTGCCCTAGGGGTCACTTGATTTTACATAGGAAAAATAGAAAAATCATCTCCTGAAATACTGCAAGGCTTAGAGCTTGGATATTTGGTATGTAGAATTGTCTTGTGAACTACTACAAAATTTGTTAAAATAATGACCTCTGGGTCAAAATTGCACTCGCTCCAGGGGTCATTTTATTATACAAAGGCTTTTATAGGGAAAAACTAGAAAAATCTTCTTATCAGACACCACATGGCTTAGAGCTTAGATATAAGGCTTGTACCATTGTCTAGTGGATCTCTCTACCAACGTTGTTCAAATCATGGCCCTTGGGTCCAAACTGGGTCCGCCCCAGGTGTCACTTGATTTTACATAGGCTTATATAGAGGAAGAAAAGAAAACCTTCTTCTCAGAAACCACAAGGCCAAGAGTTAAGGTGTCTAGAACACGCTCCATTAATTTCAAAGCTAGATCAGTAAGCTTAAAGGGAAAACCTTGTAGAAACCATATGGCATTGTGCATGCAGCATTATCTAGTGGATCATTACCAAAGTTTGTTTTTAATCATGGCCCTGTGTCAAAATTGGTCCCACTTTAAGTATTTTCATATTATAAACCATTGAAAGCAATATTTCTCAGGTGAGCGATTAAGGGCCATCATGGCCCTCTTGTTTGATCAGACCCATTAAAAGTGTAATCAATCCCTAAGAAATGGATAGCATCATTTCATTGGTCAAATATGGTGAGACAATGCGAAAGAAGCCACGTGACCATTTTGTGACGTTTTAAAAGCTACAATGCGTTCATAACATTTTTCCCCGTTTGTATTGTTATTAACAATCATATTGATCTTTGTAGGCCACAAATGAAAAAAAAACGTGAAAAAGAAAAAAAAATGTAATTGAAATTAAAACATTTTATTTTATGTTTTTGAGTCGATTCCTAATATTCGGTAAAAACATTAGTGATGTAGTTTTTGCAATAACAAACAAAATATTTCCGGAATCTGAAGGTTTTCCCCTCATCTTCGAATATACTGTACATCTGACGAAGAAAGAATCACTAGGGCCTATGTGTAGGCTTCGCACGAGTTATGTCCCATTGAAAATGATGAAGAAATAAAATAATTATAACATTTTTTCTTCTCCGAATTGAGGCAAAATCTACTGCGATAGCACAATATACCACGTAACATGACCATAATATTCAAGCAGTATACGGACTCAAAACACAGAAAATTCATTTTTTAGCTTATGAAAGACTTTATGTTCATCATTTCCAAATACGTTATTCCCTTTTACAATAATTATGACTATAAATTCCATGAAGATTTTCAACCATGATAAATAGCGGCAATTATTGTCCTACAGTCAGTTGTAAAAACAATTTGGTCGAACATCAATTTAATGTAGGCTACCATGTTTATGAGAGTATATTTGTTGTACAGAAAGACGTGTTTTCTTTAGGTTTGATAATAAAAAATGCAGTCCATCTCCTAGTAAAGCACATAATGCTTGTGTTTTTCGTTTTATTTCTCTAACATGGATCTGGATGGGTATATTGCAGGGCTTTTCAGCATAAATGAAAAAGGGGGAGAGAGAGAGAGAGAGAGAGAGCTGATTTTTGGCAGAATATAAGCCTCCAAGAGTTCTTTTTAGTCTGTGAAGATGTACGTCATTTGACGTCATATGACGTCATAGGTGAAAAATAATTTCTAATTTCTACCTGTTAACTTCTATATGTTGCAAACGTCCGACCACCTTGAAAACTTAATATTATATGCTACACATTAAACATTTTGCACTTATATGATTTTTATTTGCCTATGACGTGTTTTGACGTCAAATTCGGTCTACAGCTTATTTCTGGACCGATTTTCATCAAAATTTCACAGAGTGTATGTTATTGCATCTCTGTGTTTTTCCAAATTCGAAAAGGCAAAGGTTTTATGGCGAATCCAAGATTCGAACCATTGACGTCAAATTTCAAATACGTATAAAATCGCTTCCAGATGAGTTAGAAAGCTGATATTTAGAGAGATTATAAGTCTCAAAGTGTTTTTTACAATCTGTGAAGATGAACGTCATTTGTTCAAATTTTGATTGCAATGTATTTCATATTAATGTAACGTCATATAACGTCAGATTTGACGTCAGGACCAAAAGGTTTCACGCGATCTATAGCCTTTATTTTTTGACCGATTTTCATCAAATTTTCACAGAATGTATATGCAACAATCTAGTTGTGTAAACCGTTGTCCAGTTTTCCATATTCGAAAAGGTAATAGTTCTATGACGAATCCAAGATTCGAACGATTGATGTCAAATTTCAAATACATATAAAATAGCATCCAGGTCAGTTCGAAAGCTGATATTTCGACTGAATATTAGTCTTGAAGACTTCTTTTTATTCTGTGACGACGAATGTCAATTGACGTCATATGGCGTCATAGGTAAAAAAAAAGAATTTCTAATATCTACCCGTTAATTTCTCTGTGTCCCAGTAGCATGAAAAATTAAAAGCCTATATTTAAAATACTGAATATTTCATTTCATGGAATTTCTTATGCCTATGACATCATATGATGTCAACTTTGACGTTGTCTACACAAGTTTATACGCGGTCTACAGCCATTATTTCTGGACCGATATTCATTAAAATTTCACAGAATGTGTATGTTACGCTTTAGTTGTGCCTACCGGTGTCCGTTTTTTTTCCAAATTCGAAAAGGCAAAGGTTTTATGGATTATCCAAGATTAGAACCACTGACGTCAAATTTCATTTCAGATACGTATAAAATAAGTGTGTTTTTTTTCTCTAGACTGACACTTGTCCCATTGAAATCGACGAAGAAACGAAATTCTTACGGGTAATTTTCTATGTTCAAGCGGAGCCAAATGTTGACAGTTTTGTCTTATAATTGATGCCTTTAGTGATGTCACAGTTACGTGGTATTGCTACACTGTAAGCATTTTCGGAAAATATCCTATTTGCACTATAAATTAATTTTAGACATTTTCGGAAAATGTATTTGCCAATGGTCCATAACAATGAAAATTGTATGGCAAAATTTCTGACCATGTCTTTTCGAATGAAATGATTTTCATATTCATATGACGTCAGAATAGACGTCAGGTCAAAAAGTTTGTATGCGCTCTGCAGACATTATAAATGGGTGGATTTTCACAGAATGTATAGTATACACTCTCATTTCTTAATGTCTTCTACGTATTCCGTATAAATGATTTTCAGTTTGATCAAATTTTAAATGGGTTGCAGAAAGTCCTATCGTTTGCAGTGCAAACGGAATCTAGTTCTTATTCTTTTTTTTTTCTTCCTCTTGTATTTGTGTTAATTTCGATGTGTTGCCAATGGCCCAGAACAATGAAAATTTTATGGCGTATATTTCAAACTATGAGCTTTCGGATGCAATGAATCCCATATTCATATAACGTCATATAACGTCAGATTTGACGTCAGATGAAAACGTTTGTACGCGGTCTACAGCCATTATTTCTGGACCGATTTTCATCAAAATTTCACAGAATATGTATGTTACGCTCTAGTTGTGCATTCTGGTGTCCGTTTTTCAAAATTGAAAAGGTAATGGTTCTATGGCGAATCCAAGATTCGAACCATTGACGTCAAATTTCAAATGCGTATAAAATCGCTTTCAGATGAGAAAAAAATTTTTTTTTTGTTAAATTCTACATGTTACAAACGTACGAGCACTATGAAAATTTAATAGCCTATGTTTCACATTTAACATTTTGCGTTTCAATGATTTTCATTTGCTTATGACGTGTTTTGACGTCAAACTTGACGTCGTCTAAAAATGTTTGTACGCGGTCTACAGCCATTATTTCTGGACCGATTTTCATAATTTCAGAATTGTATTTAAATTCGCAAAGGCAAACATGTTATGGCGAATCCAAGATTCGAACCATTGACGTCAAATTTCTAATGAGTATAAAATCGCTTCCTGATAAGTTAGAAAGCTGATATTTGCACAGATTATAAGTCTCT
Organism: Solen grandis; assembly: GCA_021229015.1. NCBI lineage: Eukaryota > Metazoa > Mollusca > Bivalvia > Adapedonta > Solenidae > Solen > Solen grandis. The sequence goes on from CM037782.1 coordinate 58,196,703, forward strand.
AAGTGTCTGTTACATTCTGAGAAGATGAACGTCATTTGACGTCAAATGACGTCTTAAGGTCAAAAAGAATTTCTTAGATCTATGCCTAAATTTATATATGTTGTAAAGTTTCCAGGACCATGGAAATGTAATTGCATATGCGTCAAATCATGTTCTTTGAAAGGCATTGATTTCATATTCATGTGACCTTATATTACGTCAGATTTGACGTCAGAACAGAAAGATTTTACGCGATCTACAGCCATTATTTTTTGACCGATTTTCATCAAAATTTCACAGAATGTACATGTTACGCTTTAGTTGTGCATCCCGGTGTCCGTTTGTCCCAATTCGAAAAGTCAAAGATTATATGGCTTATCCAAGATTCGAACCATTGACGTCAAATTTTAAATACGCATAACATCGCTTTCAAATGTATTATAAAGCTGATATTTGAACTGAAAATCAATCTTTATGACTTCTTTTTATTCTGTGAGGCAGAATGACATTTGACGTCATATGACGTCATAATGTAAAAAAGAATTTTCTAATATCTACGCGTTTATTTCTATATGTTGCAAAAGTTCCAGGGGCATGAAAAATTAATGGCGTATATTTCAGATACTAAATATTTCATTTCATTGATTGTCTTATGCCTATAACGTCATATGACGTCAAACATGACGTTGTCTACAAAAGATTTTTCGCGGTCTACAGACACTATTTTCGGACCGTTTTTTATTCAATTTCCACAGAATGTGTAAGTTTCGTTATAATTATGCAGCCAGGTATCCGTCTTTCCATATTCATAAAGGCAAAGGTTCTATGGCGAATCCAATATTCGAACCATTGACGTTAAATTTCAAATACGCATAACATCGCTTCCAGTTGAGTTAGAAAGCTGAAATTTTGACTGAATATAAGTCTCTGCGTATGTTTTACCTTATAAGAAGATGAGCGTCATATGATGTCATGTGTCGTTACAAGTCCTTAACACTTTTTTACTAAAATTAAACGGTTTTTACGGCCTATAGACCTGATTTTTTTAATTTGCATGAAATTTTTGCTGAAGGTGCAGCATTAGATGCTATGGCATAATGCTACTTCCGTTTCCAAAGAAAGCAACGGTCAAGGTCATATTTCAATTATCGATATTTTTCTTTGGTCTTAAATATCTCTAAAACAATAAATATTCTATATAGACACTATGCATATAATTTGAAGAGCTTTGAAAGACTTTTTTCAGCTTTTAATGATCGGGGTTGAATCAGTTGAATTATGGCTGAAATATGAAAATTCAGTTAGCCTCAATGCGTTTAACAGTTTATATCTCAAAAATTTTGATTTTCGAAAATATGAATAATATTTGTAGAGTAATGTTGGGTCGTTCTTTTGATGCTTTAAGTTTAACAAAAATCATGGAGTGATGCAAATAATAAAATTCGTTTATGCTATTTAATGATAGACCCAAATATATTGCAATCAAATTAAATGGATTTTAAAGACATTTCTTTTGGTAACTAGATTACTGAAATAAGTCAACTTGTAAGAAAGTGGTGTCAGAATAAGAATTGATGTTTAGTTAATTTTGCCACGCAATATAAAGCTCTTACGTTTGACAAATTTAGCAGAAAGTCCTATCATTCGTATCAACGAATGAAATCTAGTTGTTTTTTGTTGTTTTTTTTGTTGTTTTTTTGTTGTTGTTGTTGTTTTTTTCGTCCAGTTTATTCAATCATGTGTTGTTGTTGTTTTTCCGTTTTTCCAATAAGACTGTATTTATACACTGTCCTGGCATGAAACATTTTTTAATTATTCACAGTTTGACTTTCTAAAATGTTAGCAGACTTTGTGAACTTCTTATCAGTTACTTTGCGTTTATTGGCACATAGAGGAAATCAAGAAGTCATGACAGGGTAAAGCTGACACCAACTCCTGGACCACCTTTTATCAAACGATTCGCCTTCTCTCTCTCTTTGAGGGATGGGAGCCTCATTAGAGTGACGTAACCAGGTGGTTTTGTTGAGTGGTCTCCGGAGATAAACCTAGCAGATTGGCGAAATATTTCTGGAGGTAGGGGTCCCCAATTAGGGAGCTATATTCCAAAATTGAGCGAACTAATGACAAGTATGCGGTCTTTCGGAAGAACTCTGGGCAAATTTTGAGGTTACGACGAGGAAATTCTAGGTTTGATTTGGCCTTCTTCATGGTCTTCATTATTAAGGTGAGAGCTCCATTTCAGGTCTTCTGATATCATCACGTCCAGATACGGGGTTTCTGACACTTGTTAGAGAATGTGAAGAGCTACGGTGGCATAGAGGTGACATGCACTACTCTTTTTTTATGTCGAGGGAACGAGATAATAAGTTGAGGGAACGAGATAAAAAGACGAGGGAACGACTTATTATCTCGATGGAACGAGATAATAAGTCGAGGGAACGAGTTAATTATCTCGAGGGGACGAGATATTAAGTCGTGGGAACGAGATAATAAGTCGTGGGAACGAGTTAGTTATCTCGAGGGAACGACTTATTATCTCGAGAGAACGAGATTAATAAGTCGAGGGAACGAGAAAATAAGTCGAGGGAACGAGTTAATTATCTCGTTCTCTCGACTTATTATCTCGTTCCCTCTAGATAATAAGTCGTTCACTCGATATAATTAACTCGTTCCCTCGAGTTATTATCTCGTTCCCTCGACTTATTATCTCGTTCACTCGAGATAATAAGTCGTTCTCTCGAGATAATTAACTCGTTCCCTCGACTTATTATCTCGTTCCCTCGAAATAATAAGTCGTTCCCCTCGACTTATTATCTCGTTCCCTCGACTTATTATATCGTTCCCTTGACATAATAAAAGAGAAGTGCGTGTCACCTCTATGCCACTCTTCAGTGGATTTGCGGTTAATATTTATTATGCAATAGTAGCAATAATAGTAATAATAATAGCACTTTCTGGCGTTTAAGCTCATGTCCAAAGTGGTGACCCACACTTCAAAGTTCCTCAGGTCTTCTTGTAGGGGTTTCATGACCTTTTCTGCTAAGAATGGTACGGTAGGAGCTTCTGTAAATAGTCGGATTGTCGATTTAACTGACTCGTGGGCGCTGGGGGTCGTAGATATGGCAAAGAAACATTCGCACGTCCCCCAAAACAAGGAACGTAACTCCAATATTTGTAAATTATACAAGACAATCATGCAGTTAAGAATTGAATAGTTCTCTTTGACTTTTTTACATTGCATTGTTACCTGAATGGGTTGTGGTTGAAACAATATTACACTTAAAGACTTGGAACATTTCGTTACTCAACGGTTCATGAGTTTCCATGTCCTTCCCAGGCGCCATACTTGTAAGTCCTTGTCCTACACAGAAACAATCGAGAGGGATAAGTATACCTTGTAATTAGAACTCGTTTCCCATTTGGAGTAAAATGAATGCATTTAAGTAATAAATAAATGAATCAATCTTTATTTCACTCACGAGATCGAATGTGAAGACAAACGGGAACAGATGTTCCAAAGTATTTTGCGTCACTAAAGGAGTACTTTATTTCTCTCTCTCTCTCTCCTTCGCGATTCGGCCACGTCGGAACTTGAATTGATATCATAAGATTCTGTTTAAAAAGAATAACACGAAGCTACACTAGAGTAAGGTAAGTTAGATCTCTGAAATAAATATATGATAAAAAAGCTAAAGAGTGTTAAGAGTGCAGAGCTTCATTATATAACATATTTATCGATCTATTTTGTCCATTTAAATGTCCGATGAGTGCTGTCCAGAATAAACTACCATCTTAAAACAGCTCGTTTACAGATGCTGAGTAAAAATAACAAAATAGATGAGTTAGTTTTTTTTAGTTATTTTTTTTTTCCTGCTCACTTTTGTTAATGTTGGTAAAGTGTTTGTTCTTGACAAATAAACACGGCAAACTTAGGTCACATTGTTCGGAGAAACGCTTTTTTCGAAAATGTCCACTCTGGAAAAATCGGTTAAATACGACAAACCATTGTTTTTCTTTTTCGGGGGTTCATCTCTTATTTCCTCCCTTTTTCTTGGATTTTTTTTCAAAGACCCCAACCCACTCCTCTGGAATAACGCATGGACATAATGCAGTACATCAGGGTCTCTTTAATACTGTATATATAGAGACCCTGAGTACATGCAAATAATAATTATTATTACTTTATTGAAATTAAATGTTTATTTGGACCAACTAATTACAATGTCTCATTACCACTGCTTTACATAAGATTAATAGTTACATATTAAATTATTTCTCCTAAAGTGGAAAAACAGCATAATATAGAACGACTCACATAGTTCCATAGTGTTGACAAGTGATTTAGACAGTACTGTCATACGCGTCCAAAAAAAAAATCTCCACGCTGCATTCCAATTTCGCTGGTCAGGTCAGGACTGTGAATTTGGAGTCCCTGGTCAGGAGCATCATAAGATAATACCATTCCGGTAATTTTTAGTTGTTGTGGTTGCAATGTAATTCATTTGGAAGTAATCGGATTTCTTCGTAGGAAGATAAATTTGTAAATAAATCCAGATCAAGTACAAATGTAGTCAATTTAATTCACGTAACATTTGACAATGGATGAGCCTGAGGAAAAGGTAAACACGAGAAGATCATGAAAATAAAAATAGTTCTTCCATTACAACCCCACGATATGTGTCAGATCCAAACTAGTGAATGCATGCATTGATCATGCAATCCTGTTGTGATCAGCAACCCAAGATTCCAAGGCTACAAGGGATGCTGTTTTTAATTCCGAAGGCCTTTCTGCGTTTTATTCTAAATCAGTTCCATCGAAAAGTTGATTGATTTTGAAATAGCTCAACTATGAATGCATTAATTTGAATTTAAAAAAAGTCTTTCAGTCTGAGTTTACTCAGTGATCTAACTTTTACTTTGCATAATTATTGCCTTCAAGGAAGACAGTTTATTTTTTCCACTGATGTCAGTTCATAATTTCCAAAAGAAAACTTTTACAGAAAATAATTTACAGCTGACAGCAAACATTTTGTTGAAAAAGTTTCAGAAATTAAGTTTGTTTAGACTAGAGAACTTATTCATCATCATCACACTAATTAAAATCACTCATTATTAATTTTAAATCATCCACTGTTTTACTGCATGATACCTGTATGGAATGACATCATGGAAAGCAGGTTCTTCTGAGTTTACAGGGCTGAGGAATAATGTACACACTCTGCCTTTTGGCATATACATTCAGTTATTTTCCTTCGGTTTCATTATCATATGCCAGAAAATAAATGAGAGAGAGAGAGAAATATAATTATATTAACCAATATATTTCGGGATTTTTTTTCTGCCTACTTGAAGGGTCCGAATTTAGGACATATTCCCAGTTGAAAATTGGAAATAGTTTTCGCAATTAAAAAAAATAGTGTTTTGTTAGTTATTTGATTGTTTATGAAAGAAAATGCCTCTTTAAACAATTTCAGCTTATTAAAAATTTCCAATTAGGTGAAATATGTTGATAATTATTCCCAATATGGGGGCTAGGGTCCCTTTCCCAAAAGAGACAGAACCCCCTGTATTCCTTTTTGCAGCCATTCATTAAAGTGTATTTTTTTATATTTTTGGAAAATAATAATAAAAAAAAACACAAAAAAAAAAAAAAAACACACACACACACACACAAAGAAAACGCAGCAGTCATAATGTAAATGGGTGTATTATCATGACATAGTTTTTTCCCCCAGATTGATGTCATTTTACATATTTTTCTCTGTAATATTAACCAATTAAGTTCAATTGATTTTTACTGACATAAGCACAATGAATACAGTCTATTTTAACAGACCATTAATTTATAATGATTGGGCATTAACCTAAAGCCACTAAATACTTTTGTACATTTTTGTGTTTGTCCTACTAAATAAATTATTCTAAGAGACATCCTCAAAACATTCACTACTAAGGATAACCTGGTACTTTGATATGCTTGTTTTTCCATTGTTTTTTAAGATGATAGAGGCTCAGGAGGTGTACGTCCTGATGAAGAAGGATTACCGCATCTCCAGGAACATCCGGGCCTCATGGTTCTTCAAGTATCTCAACAACACCTTACACTTCACGCCAACAGAGGAACTGGTAAGGGAGAATTGTATACTGTGTAAAGCAAACTGTAAATGTGTAATCACTAAAAACTCTATATTAATCCTTTACCTCATATAGACTCATTTTGACACATATTGGCAAATACAGCATACCAAAATCAGACAGCTTCCTGGTCAGGGTCTCATTTGTTTGCTCATGCAATATTGTAGCTCAGATTCTACACAGTCAGCATTGTAAGGTAAAAGTTTTTTTTTTTTTTTTTTTAGAAATGTTTCATCATCATATGGGAACAATATAAAACCAGATCACTCACAAACTTATCAGGTTTTATACTTTCTGCAAATCTTCCTTATAGGTAAGGATAGAAGATGAAATGAGATAAGAAAGAAAATAACCTGGTGTGAGATCACCTCAATATGTATTTTCAAATATTTTAAACTAATCAGGCCTTATTTTTTCAAATGATAAATCACATTTATTTTAGGGTAAACACACCCATTTTCTTGCATTTGAGGAAAGAAAAATCCTGGCATAAGTGTAAATATTAGGGAAAACTGCATGAAATTAATTTTCAAAGGCATGTCTATGAACAGCCCCTGATAAAGAGAAAAGAAATGCCCTGCTTATAAAAAGGTGAACACTACTTGGACGCACAGATGCACATTGCTTTCAAGTGGTTTCTCTGTTCATTAACCATTGACAATTTTGATTTTGGTCCCATTTCATTTCTTTTTTTTTTTCACAGATTTTAAATTACTAAAAACATTTTATTTCATAATTTCACTTGTTCAGTGAATCACAATGATTGTTTGCAGCCAGATACAACTGATGAGCTCCAAGTTGCGTCTGTGGTGCCTACAGATGGTTCCCAGTGTCAGGAGGGGACACAGTACATGGTGACACTCCTTCCGAGCAGCACTGTGACTTTCATCGCCTGGCGCTACCGCTTTGTCATCATACTGGACATCAGTCCCTCTGTCAGCTCCGTGGTAAGTGGGAATACTAAGGACTCTACAGTTTGAGTTTGCAGGGTTTTCATTATTAACCATTTAAAATTTTCAGTTAAAATCATATAAAAATTGGTTATTTTTGGCAATATTTGAAATTTTGAATGTCCAAATTCCCCTTGACCCATGGCCAAATCAGTTGCTTTTCCAAAACAATTTGTTGTTTTATTTATTATGCCCCCCTTTGAAGAAGAGGGGGCATATTTGTGATGGTCGATCCGTCAGTAAACCACTCTGTTTCCAATCAATAACTAGAGAATGCTTGGGCCCACATTCCTCAAACTTCATAGGGTGATTGGTCATGACTAGTAGATGACCCCATTGATTTTGGGATCACTTGGTCAAAGGTCAAGGTCACAGTGACCTCGAATGTGAAAATCATTTCCAATCAATAACTGGAAAAGACTTGGGCCCACATATTTTTAACTTCATAGGGTAGTTAATGACCCCTATTGATTTTGGGATCACTTGGTCAAAGGTCAAGGTCACAGTGACCTCAGTGGGAGTGGCTGGAGCATATATGTGTTGTTCCAACAACTCTTGTTAATGAAAACCCTGAGTTTAAAGATATTATTAGTCAGATGTTTTATTGAACAGACATTTTATCGCAGATAATGTAGGTTGTGGGAGTTCTTCCACAGAAGGTCCTTTTTTTCTGATGGCGGGGCCATAATACCATATTTTTGGGAATAAATACACCATTTTCTTTAGGTTGGGGCAAGAAACTTTAGGGGTTAATAGCCCATTTTGGGAAAATTGCATGAATTGTAAGACATTTTCAGACAGAGAGATCAGAGGAACAGATAAGAAATGGTTTCAATTGAGTGATCACTCCCTGTTTTTGTACTATTTGAGTGAAACCCGTTTCTTATGAGTACTTTTTACTGTAAATATTTTAACTTTTTAAGTGAAACTTTTTCTTACCTTAATCTACAATACCTGAGAATGATATTTTGGTTACTTGTAAGGGATGGTTTTCTAGAACTTGATTTTCTACCTTCAAGTGACATTTTGTTTTTCTCACCAGAAGGTAAAGATAACAAGGTCTAATTCAAGAGACAAATGTGGCATAATTGAAAATAAAGCAATAATTATTTTATTCTTTGCTTTGAATATAATTAATTTCTAAGTTGCATAAACGTCTTAACGTTAAAAAAGATAACCCGACAAAGATGATATTGTGCATTTTAGCCCAGTCCACTATAGATGGGCTGGGGTACTATCGACAACCCTGTTAAGTCATCAAATTGTGCCAGATGCTCTTGAAATTTTGAATGTACAAACACCAAATGATCAATGGTTCTCGAAGGCAATACTTTTTAAAGCAGGAAGTGACAATCAGATGTTTGTTTAAACATTGGCAGCAGTGGAATTTGATACACAAGGAATTAAAAAGAATTGATTGAAGCCATTTTTCCATGCGTAAATGGTACGCACAGAATTGAAATGTTTAGCATATTGGTTCATTTTATTTGCATAAAATACGCAGATACGCAGCTTATCTGCTCCTCTGGAGATGCCTGCGAATGGCTCTTGATAAAGAAGTTGTATAAGCTCCTGGATAGATAGAGTTTTTGCACACCGTCCCTGGTGGCCAAGTAGTTAGAGCATCCGCCTCGGGAGCGGGAGGTCGTGGGTTCAATCCCCGACCGTGACATACCAAAGACGTAAAAAATGGTACTGTTACAGCTCCCTTGCTTTGCGCTCAGCATATAAGGGTAGTTGCAGGACTGGTTGGTCCGGTGTCAGGATAATGTGACTGGGTGTGGTATCATACCACATGTCAACGGCATGATACTGCAGTGTGACAGCACTATATCTGTCTCTAGTTGACATCGTCTCCAAATGACTGAAATACTGTCAGTGGGACGTTAAACCCAACAAACAAACAGTTATTTTGCATTGCAATATGATACACATTTGTACCAAGAAACATGGAATTTATCATAAATTCAAAAAACCTTGTTGGACAAATTTTGTTTAGTTTTTGGTTTGTTTAATCCACATTTATTAACTCCATAAGTATTGTATTATTCCAACTATTATTATTCATTTCTCAGCATGGCAAAGAAAAATCCATTGTTTCATATACCAGATAAGTATAGCACATACTGTAATTATTCATGAGATAAAGGGTTAAAGGCAAGATATGTTGAAAAACGGCTTTAAATCACATACTGTAACATCGTCATATTTCGTTGGCATTAAATTTTGTTGATTATGTACTAAATGGAATTTCGTGGGTACATTTATTCATGATCTAGAAAACTTGAGGGCTATTAAATGAACAATATTTGTGGGGTTTAAATTTCATTGAAAAAAAAACAAAAAAACTCAACAAAATCAAGAAAATTAGTGACCCACAAAAAGTAATGATTTTATTGTTACATGCAATAAGTCTATGTTTTGAACTGTACATTTCTGGTTCCTCTTTACAGGACACCCAAAGTAAGTCGGTGCTATTCGAGAGAATCCATGCTTCACTTTCCAACTTTCTGCGGGGACTTGTCTTGCCGGTATTTTATATATGTATTTTATACATGTATTATTATCTGTGCTTAATTTCTATCATGTTCAAGCACTCACACTTTTTCAAGCACTAAGATATTTACTGTATATTTCCAACAGTCTCATTTCAAGTGCTAAGTGCAAAACTATGATAACTTCATATAAATTAAGTAGTCGTTATAATAATTTTGCACCAAGCTCTTGATGTTTGTGTCACCTGCTGTAAGCAGAGGTGACACTTAGGGATCACATTTCCGTCGTCTGTACGTGATGTGATGCTTCAGCAGGTGACACATGTTTTCCAAAGAACACTCTTGTCTTTATTATTTTGTCCTCTCATATAAAAAGTGAATCTGGGTCAAATTTCACAAACATTTCTTAGCACTAAGTAATATTCAGATACTTAGAGGGGAATTTTATCATTTTTGTTTCTCTAATAAAGATATCCATATAATTTCTTTTTTTAACAAATATTGTTAGATATTTAAGTAATAATTGATTTCAGGTTAGCCATGTACTTGAATATTTTATAAGATAGAAACGTTGGAATGTGCATCTACCGTGTTAAGAATTTAAGTATTACATTGTACTTAGTGCTAAGTATTGTCCATGGAATTTGACCTTGATCCTTAACATTATAATTTTAATTACAAATAATGATTCATTTTGAGCCATCTTAACACATGTTTTTCTTGAAAAGTGGAATTATATTTATCACAATGCATTATTAATGTGTTATTATTAGAATATATGTTATTTTAATTTCAGACAATTTAAAAAAAAAAAGAAAAAAAAAGCCAACACTTAAATAGTTTGAGTACTTATGCTTGAAGGGTAATTTTTTTAATGTAAAATGATATCAGTTAAAACTTTTTCAAAGATTCTTTGAAGAGCACAGTGGTCCAGTGACTGACTATAGATTAGAAGGTTGTGGGTTCGAATCCATTTGAAGGCAAGGAATTTTCATGACCCTCCAAGGTGCAAAGTACTGGTCCAACCCAGGAACCATCAAAAGGGATTAGTACAAGTTTAGTAACTACATTTGTATAAGCTGTAATTCTGTGTTGTATTTCAGTTCCAGCTGCCGTCCTGTAAGGTGGTCATGTCACCTGAGATTCACATCACTGTGATTGGTTACACACCTGTCAAGTCTTTCACATTCAACCAGGTAACTTATCACTTTACTCAAGAGATCGTGTAATCAAATATCCAAGTAATAAATTCTCTATTTACATCTCATTTATGTGCAAAACTTGGCATTAAATAAAATAAAACATGAAATAAAACATAACATACATCCAGCACAATTTGTACAAAGCCAGTCATGAAATTTGCCCCTTTGTATTGAGGTATCACTCAGTGGTAAGCACAGTTGGTGGAATTTAAGCCTGATGAATTTCTAGCTGATTTGGATTTATACTGCTTATGCAGGTAATTTTTATAACAGTTTTCATGTTATAAAACGTTAAATAAATACAAACAAACATTTATGAAATCTTGTACATTTGTCTGTATTTCCCCAGGTGTTGGCACAAGGTGTTTCAATCAACTGTCGCAATATAGACCAAGTGCTGAAGGACCTTGAGGTTAAACTCAACAAATATGAGACTACCCTGGCTGACAGCTTCAGTAAACTCATCGACGGACACATTAAAAACTTTGCTAGTGTGAGTTACAAAACTTTATTTGTTAGTCCAAACAGTCATAAAACACACAGTATAGAAATGAAATTATAGGTTCATCATTAAACAAAAACATTGGTGAAAACGTTTTTGCTCACAAAGTTTTACCTTTACATATATCAATATATTATTTTC